>ULGQ01000001.1:600000-838434 GCA_900519045.1 Yarrowia divulgata | reverse complement strand
GGCGGCGGGGGGGGGGGGGTTTGAGGCAAAGGTATATAACGATATACACCTTCTCTTGGGCTGAGTCCAGGGTTTGCCTTTCCATTTTGTGGTTTTTGGCACCATCCAGGAATGAAGGCTCAAGAGGGAAAAATAACTCAAATTCCTAAAAGCCCGGGGCGAAGAACGCAAAGTTGGCCCTTAGAGTTGGACAACAAGGCGGAAACAAGCGGGCTTCTGACTTGGAGATTTCGAAGACAAAGCAAAGACGACAGGCTCTGCCAGGGAGTCGACGCTTGTATGAGCATTCTGACGGGCGTAGAGGGCGTGAAACGAAAAAGCAAAGGCTGATTCGCGTGAGAAGCCAACGTCTTGACGTGTGAGTGGGCCATTTGGGAGAACTGAAAAAGTGCTTGTGGGACCGTCATTTGTGGGCTGTGCCAGGGTAGCAAAGGAGCCTGTCGTAGCGCAGCCCACTCTGAAGTCGAGGATGTGGTCCATTGGGTGCTCTCTACAAGCCCTGCGCGAATATCAGCACGTTTGGCTTTCTTGGCATCCATCTCGTGAGCGCCAAGGCTGGTGAGCGCAGAAACGTCTTGGCGCTTTTGTTGTCTTTGGGCCAAGGCGACTTTGTCGGGCTTAGAATTGTTTAGCTCTTATCACCGTGCCGCTACTGCATTTTGTGGAAGTAAATTCTTGGAGCTCCGGTCTAGAGAGGTCCGAGACAAAGGCTTAATCTTGTCCAGCAGCGCAGCTTTCTTTGTCTGAGGTTGAGCCAAAGAGACCCAAGCTCAGGTGTAAACGCCGGTAATTAATATGCCTAGGTTTTCGAAGCTCTAGTTTTTGCGGACTGTGCCTAATTCACATTTTGTATATCTGTGCCTGTCTTTCCCCTGACTTTTTTGGACCTCCAGCATCGACTCACCATCACACCCGTCTACTCCCACATTTCCATACACATCTTGAACAGAAAACAACAATGTGGTTCAACTGCTGCCTGCGACGCCACACCGAATACGATGACAAGGATCTTCCACTGACCGGCCAGCATCCCCGTCTGTCCAACTCTGGCTCCTCCGACTCCGCCGCGACTCTCAACGACGAAAACGAACTAGAAAAGGAATACTCCTACTCCATCAACAGAGAACCGGGCGCCACTCGAGAGCCCCAGTTTGCCCGACTTCAAAAGAACCAGACCCCGGCCCGAAAGAGCTGGGCTACATCGCTCGGATTTGCGCCACAAACCCCCATGAACAACGTCTACAACATTGAGTGCGACGGCGTTCCCGAGACTCTCGAGCGTCTTCTGGCGCTCCACGGCAGACCCACCCACGCTGCCATGCTCGACAAGTCATATTCTCTCTACATTCCTCCGGACCGCGACTCCGTCATCTGCTTCAAGGTCGCCCAAAAGGTGGCCGTGGTCTACGGAGACCCTCTGTGTGCCGCCGAACACATGCCTGGAGTTTTCCAGAACTTCCGAAAACACTGCCGAGTGCAGGGCTGGAAGACCGCCATTGTTGGCGCTGGCCCCGAAATGGCTGACCATGGCCGAGAGGCCAAGTGGGGTCTCATGGAGTTTGGAGTCGAGCACGTCATCAACCCCCAGACTAACCCTGGATTTGGACGAACCATCAACCGATGGAACCGAAACCTGCAGAAGGAGGGCGTCAGCCTTAAGGTGTACTCGCCCAAGGAAGGCATCGACCCCCAGCTCGAGCGAGACCTGATGCAGGTCTACGCCGACTGGCGACAGTCCCGAGTGGACCGACATCTCCCCCAGGCCTACTCGACGGTTCTCAACCCCTTCGCTCTGCGAACCTCCCGACATCTCTACACACTTGGTCCCGACGGCAAGCCCAACTCCTGGGCCTGTCTGATGCAGGTCGGCGGCCACAAGGGCTACCTGATCGAGCCTTGTATCGCTCGAGAAGACGCCGGCCAGGGCACCACCGAATTTCTCACCACTAACGCGACCCGAATGCTCAAGGAGGAAGGCCTCGAGTACCTCACTTTCGGCCTTGCCCCTCGAGAAGAGATGGGTGAGCTCTCTGGCATGAACAAGATCATCCAGGAGTCGACGCGCTCGCTATACAAGACTACCTGCAAGGCTCTCGCCCTTAACGGTAAGCAAGCATTCCACGAGAAATTCAAGCCCGACGACAACCTCCGTGGCCCTCTCTATCTCCTCTACCCTTCAGGATGCCATCATCTGGGCGGCGTCAGAGCCGTTCTGGAAGTTACTCATATCAGCATATCTGAGGTGTGGACCCGATCGAGGGCCGCCGCAGCGAAGGAGAAGGCAAAAAAGCGAGAGGAACGAAAACAGAAACGTTCCATGGACTCGGATCGATCTGATCGATCCAGTGGCCCCGTCCCTCCTGTCGCCGCATAAGCATCCCAACTAATAGAAGCATTAATGAAATGAACGAACGCATATGAGATTTTTTTGGAACATTCTAAGCCCGTATCCTGTAGCACCCCTAAAAGTGTAATCACCAGTAGAAGTGCCTCACCAGCAGCACCACTTGAAAGAATCTCCGGGTTCTCCGACTCGCAGCACAGCCACCAGAAGCAAAGGCGCAAACCACCACCAAAGAGAATCTGGCGATGTTTTCGCCAGCCCCTGACTCCACTCCATTCACACCCCGCCTGGTCTGAATGTGTCTCTGTTTACACCCGCAAAAAAGGTCATGAGATTTACAATTCAGAGTGACAAACAAACTCTGCATGCAAAATTCCACATTCTCAAGCCACCCCGTCAACACGACGACGCCGCCCCTATACCTTAAGTGCTGAAGGTACGCGATGAGTCCAGAAGCTCCAAACACGTCCACTTCGGAGGGATGGACCCTGCACTCCGCGCGTTCCAACAAGGAGCTCACTGTAGCCTGTGCAGCAGGTACCCGCAGAGGGACTGACACTGGAGGCAATTGGATGGAGTCACCTTGTGTGCCAACAAACTTTTAGGCCGTTGCTAGGGCGACCAGCCGGTCGACCGATTGCCTGACTAAGCCAGCTGGGTTCCCCTCCACACACCTCCTCTTACCAGATCTCAGCCGAGTCCCCTCCCGCATCAGTAGTGCCGTTTTGCAAGCTGCCTGGAGACGTATCAGCAGGCCCACCATGGGGCTAACGCGCGCCGTGGCTGAACTTACAAGGAGGGGGGTGGTATCTCCGGAATTTGGGCGGGAGAGTTCACATATCAATAACATGGCTCCACTCGAATATCCCAGCGCACGCACGACATGGACGCCTGCCTGCCAGCCCTAAAATAGCCAGCCTCAAGCTCAGAGGGCATGTACTGAGAACCATCTCAGATTTGGTGCCTTTCGTGCTCCGCCACGCTTCCAGAGTTTCATAAAAGAATTTAGACACGAGGGTAAGCGCTGAGACAGTATCTGCGCTGGCGATAACGTGTCTGGACCCCAAGGGAGAAAAGTCTGCGTCAGAGCACGGGATAAAACGTGCCTTGGCCCCAAGAGAGAGAAAAGTTTGCATCTTCTCCCTTCTGCTTAGTCAGACTCAGACTCAGGCTCGACATTGGTATCTCTTGGCCGTATTTATATCAATCTTATCTCAACTGTAGGGTAAAACTAGGGGGTATCTTGTAGGGGGTATCGAACAAAAGAGGTGAGGTGTTGACGGAGTCACGTGGTTGGTGTGTGGTATGTCTGTGGTTGCTCATCTTTTGCTGGTTTCTGATGACCTTTTGCTGCATCGAATTTTCTGAGTCGAGTTCTCTGTCGGAGTCCGCCGTCGTCGCCGTTGTCGTAGTAACCCACTTCGTTGATATCTCTGGCTCGGCTATAAGATTAAACACCGATAACGGTTTTCATAGCTGGATCTTAACGTGTCGATATGGAGGGGTGTAGGCGCCATTTTTGCCGGTGATGAAGCACATGACGCGAGCTGGCTGACAGCTGGCATTATATATGAATGAAACCAACGTGGCTGTGGACATCTCTTGGCAAAAAGGCACGGGGTCTTTGTGCTGGGTGCTAACAACGGAGGAAGCTGTGAGCTGCCAAGGTGTATTCAGCATTAGGTTGGAATGCTTCGGCTTTCGGGGTTAAGAGATAAGTGTGTAATGGCTGTCAGATAGGAGGTAAGAGGTCTAGGATGAAGTACAAGCAAAAATCTCGATTTGGGGCTTCTGAATTCGTGTTTCTGACTGGTTTTGGAGCCCAAAACAAGAGTTTTAGGCATTTAGACCATTAGTGTAGTTTTTCACCTCCTTCTTCAATATGCAGTCGCACAAAGCACAGCCATTATGAGGTGCGTCTGTAAGGTCCACTATACAAGAAAAAATATAGGTCGGCTACGGACAAAACAAAACAACCGACAGCAAGCACGGAGGTCACAGATTTTTTTTAATACAAGACATTACAGGAGAAGCTATATTTGGTACCATTACGAGTGGTTTGTGGTGGTCGTTGGTCGCTTAATGAAACTCATTCAATTAGGCAACCGGAGGCTTGCATCCGAAAGAAACAGTGGCAGCTCCAGGAGCATTAAACGCCTGTACCAAGGAGTAGATGGACGAGTAGATTCCAAGAATGGCGGTGGCCAGCGACGCCAGAAACAGAACAAAGTTGACCAGCACCCACCACGGTCGAGACATGATGCCTCGCTTCCACCGAGCCCAGTTCTTCCACGAGTCGTACTTGGTTACAGTCCGGTTCTCAAAGTCCACCGTGTCCATCTTGCTGGCTTCCTCTCGGATAGTCAAGCCCATGTACATGAGTGGAGGGAAGGTGTAGGAGAACTGAAGGATACAGGCAGCTCCAACCAGCGCAGTCAGAGACGAGAATTGGGGGATGGCCGAGGCAATCACAAAGGCAACTGCCCAGTAGATGAACACCATGAGAGCCCAGGTGATTCTGCCCTTGAAGCCGTCATCAAGTCCAGGAAGAGCAGGAATGGCTCGTCGAATGATTGTGATGTATACCACCTTGATTCCGACATTACCATACAGACCAGCCGCAATCAGAGACGACACCACACTGATGACATTGACTGCAATCTGCCAGTTTTTCGAGCCCAGACCCTGGTTTCCGGGGTTGACTGTGTACTGGCCCTGGTAGGCGTAGACCAGCAGCCCGTAGAGCAGGTAACAGACAAAAATGACTCCCTGGGCAGACAGCATGCCCTTGAGGAACTCTCGAGGCTTTCGCATCTCTGACAGAAACTCTACAAAGACCATGGCTCCTCCATACGAGTAGACAATGTTCATGACAGCTCCCAGTTGATCCTGGAAAGGGTACTCCTCAATTGCCCTAGTTCGCACCGGGTCCGTGGAGTTGGGCAAGTTGTTCTGTTGAGCTCCACCAACGTAGTTGGGAGGCTTGGTAGCAGCAATACCCATTGTAGCAAAAACGACAAAGAGATTCATCCAGATGGCGGCATTGGCAACGTAGGAAAAGTTGGACAGACGCTTGATTTGACCCAGCAGCATACCAGCGATCATGAAGATGATACACCAGACTGAGAAACATAGAGGGCTGTAGATCTGAGACAGTCCCTGTCCGTTACCTAGAATGATGACGGCCACGTTACACAGCAGCTGAATACTCTGAAGAAAATCGATTCCCCATCTGAAGGCCTTTCCGTAGACACGAAGAGCGAGGTCTCCAAAGGTTTTCATGGGGAACTCAGGAGAGTCGAGTTTCAGAAACATTCGGTAAATGAGCCAACCTGTGTAGACAGCAGCAGCTCCCAGAACACTGAAGAGCATGATACCTGGGAACCAGCCCAGCTGCGAAATGGCCCAGGGGGCAGAGGAGGGACCGAGAATGTCGGTAGTAGTCAGAAAGAAAACAGACATCCAGGTTGCAGTTCGAGCAGACATGTTGGCGATGGCAAGCTCCTTGCTGGCACCCGGAATCTGACTGATGATTCCTCCTGAGGAATGACCAGCGTGTTTTTCAGCATCAACGTCACTGACGCCAGTGCCATCTTCCGAATGGGTGTCATAACCAGGGGACTCTTTCGGGGGCTCGTTCTTGTCAGACTTTCGGGTGTACTTGTCAAACATTGATGACAATTTGGAATGAGGAAGGGCGTCTTCCCTGGCTCTCTGAATGGCAGCATAGTGGTAGTAGATCTGGAAGGGCTCGGTGGCGTCTAGGAGCTCGTTGGTGGTAGGGATATGGAGTTCAGGGACACCGTATTGAACCTCCTGAACTTCTCCATGAACCTCATCAACTTCGGGATTGTCACTGTTCTTCTCGGGCATTGTTCAAGTCAATATAGACGACGAACTAGCTCCAATTGACCGGCTATATATGTACAGACGGACTCATTGACAGCCTCACCGTTATCTCCGTCCATCCAGCCAACAGAGTTCGATAGCGAGACCTTGCAGAAGCTTGGCAGGGTCAACCTTTGGCACCTCCTTGTCTTTATCAATGCACGGCACTTCCCCTAGTCGTCTTGGCGCCGTGTGACATCGATTGTAAAACCGTTACTGGAGCACTGACTATCCCTGATTAACCCCGCCAAGCCCGGGTAGACAGATGAAACAAGTGTGACACAGCAGCTGTTTCGCCTACTTGGTATCTAGCCCCTTGGGCCAAACCAGATTGGTTATCTTCAATAAACCGACCCCAGCCGATAGCTACAGTACAATGATAACTATCAACAAAGCTAACGAGCTACCTCAGCTACAGGCGGCGCAGCTATCTAACACAAGCATTGTCTTCACTCTTTTGATTTCGGCGAGAACAAGTACGATGGAACTCTGGTCAGATAGACATTACCGAATGCGACCGTCGCTAAGGTTGCCGCTATCCGTATGCCATCTTTCTGCAGATCATGGCGTAATTAAACCCTGGTCGGAGTCCTTGATACTGTAGTTCATCAATTCATTCGTTATAAAGTACAGTCCATTAGAGATAAGGGCAATAGCCTATCCAACCGAAATAGGCCAGGTGATTTTTGAGGAAGTTGGCTCGCTCAAGAGGATTGTAGTCTCCTCCATGACAGTACTCGGACTGGGGACCCTCGCAGTATCGTACCGTTCGTCTCGGCGGCTTCACCCATGGGTAAGAGATGTACACTTCACCCAGAGAGTGGAAAAAGCCACTTTGGCCGGGCAGAGACACAAAGAGATCGTTCCAGTGCGTGACCCGGTAGAGACGCCGTTGGGGCGAGTCATAAAGTGGATCGATGACTTCTTTGTTTGTCTGAGGGAAGAACAAGGAGTCCACCAGCTGTGCATAAGCCAAGTTCGCGTATTGCGGCTGGCCAAAGTTAATGAGAAGCGGGTCTAGGCCCTGCAATTTGATATCTGTGGCCAGCAGAGCAGCTGCCACCGCCCCCAATGAATGTCCAGTCAGAGACAGTGCGTAATGGGGGTAGTCTTCGTAGAGAAAGTCCGAGATTTGGTCACAATTTTCTGCCCAGAAGGCTTCGTAGGCCTCCAGGATGGCTCCCTGAACCTTGCAGTCAGGGCAGGTGTCTTTGAGAAAAGAAGGGCTAGCGGTGGGCTCATGGCCAAAAGACAAATCCAGCATCGAGTCTTCCAGCGAGTTTGTGCCCCGAAAAACCACGTATTTCGTCTGGTTCGTGTGATCCACCGCCAAGTAGCCCGTCAGAGCTGGGCTGGCCGGCTTGTGCACAAATGTGTGGATCACCTCGAGTCCCTCAAACTGCGTCTTTCGGCACTGCACTCCACATTTGAACGGGTGTCGGAGCTGGGTCGGGCCTCGGACCGTCTGTACGCAATATGCAATGTCCGACAGCTGGGAGTGGAACGCCAGCAAGTCGTAGGTGGCTTGCGAAATGGCCTGTGTTTGTGTGACGAGAAAGAACAGTAGAGTGAGAGCCGTGGCGAGTATCCGTGGTAGCATGATGACAAAGTCAAAGCAGGCGGTCTAGCGTCGCGGTCGAGGAGCTGTCAGCAGCGATGGCAGCAGTGAAAGGGATGTCGTTGCAATCCAATATCAGTCGTGTTGTATATACTTGTACAGTGGTAATGTATGTTACAGTATAAGTGAATGTTGAATATGTGGGGAAGTCATGTGCGTATTACCCCATATAGCCGCGTGCACAACAGACTGCATATGGACTGACGTTGTCGTTGTTTGTCAACACTTTCTACAACCACTACGCTAACCACCAAGAGAATGATCACCTGTTGCAACTCGTGAAGACCCGATAAAAAAAGAAGATCGACAAGCTGCACTACCCCAGATTCTGTGACATCCACCCAACCATGCACACACAACTGTATGGTGGTGTGGTTAGGAAGCAGTATCTTTCGGCACATTTTCGGATGTCGTGAAGCAACATTTTTTCTTCTCTTTCCTGAAGAAATGTTACCCTCCAACACCACCCACATGATGACCACGTCTATGATAACATCCGACCCTTCATACCCCACGCTATCAGTCACATGATCGACATCCCGCTAACGGTACACGAGAGCTTATCGTCGATACCCTTAGACGCTAAGAATTGAACCTCGCAAGCTAGCTAGCGGCAGTGTTAAAGTGCGCAACTCAGTTTGGACGAATGAGGTGATCCCAGGGGCACGATGGATGCCTGGTTATCCTACTGATCAGGTCTTTGCATTACGAAACTGTCTTCTACGCGGTCACTGTCTTGCACAGCTCCCTCCCTCCAAATCTCCATTTCTATCATCATATCATCTATATACGGAGCTGCTCAAAAGCAAATTACTGCTTGTCAGCCCACTTTCGCTCGTCAAGCTTGACTCGAACAGCCTTGGTCTGGAGGTAGTTCTCAAGACCATCTCGACCCATCTCCTTACCGAAACCAGACTGCTTGTATCCGCCAAAGGGAACGGCCTCGTGGAAGGCGTTGTAGCAGTTGACCCAGATGGTACCGGAGGCAATGTTCTCAGCAACATAGTGGGCCTTGTTGATATCAGTGGTGTGGATACCGGCGGCAAGACCGTACTCGGAGTCGTTGGCCATCTCGATCACGTCGTCAACGGTGTTGAACTTGGTGATGGTCAGAACGGGACCGAAGATCTCCTCTCGGACAATGGACATGTCGTTGTTCACGTCGGTGAAAACGGTGGGCTGAATGAAGTATCCCTTGCCAGGACCGGCCTGGGCAGATCCTCCACACAGAAGGTGAGCACCCTCCTTCTGGCCCTGCTCAATGTAACCGAGAATCTTCTTGAACTGGTTCTTGTTCTGCTGGGGGCCCTGCAGGGAGTTGGGGTCGAAGGGGTCTCCGACAGTGACGGACTCAGCCTTCTTCTTGAAGGCCTCGACGACCTTGTCGTAGACACCGGCCTGGACAAAGAGTCGAGAACCGGCGCAGCACACCTCTCCGGAGTTGAAGAAGATACCGAGAGCGGCAGCAGAAAGAGCGTCCTCGAGGTTGGCATCGTCGAAGATGATGTTGGGGGACTTACCTCCGAGCTCCATGGTGGTCTTCTTGAGGTTGGAGGTCAGGGCGGTCTTGGCAACCTGCTTTCCGGTGGCGGTGGAGCCGGTGAAGGCAATCTTCTTGATGTCCTGGTGGGCGGAAAGAACACCTCCGACGGGGCCGAAACCAGAGATGACGTTGAGCACACCCTTGGGGAAACCAGCCTCCTGGGAGAGCTTACAGGCGTACAGGGCCGACAGAGGAGTGGACTCGGCGGTCTTGAGAACAACGGTGTTACCGGTGGTCAGAGCGGGGGCAATCTTCCAGGCCCACATGAGAAGAGGGAAGTTCCAGGGGATGATCTGGCCACACACTCCGAGAGGCTCCTTTCGGGTGTAGTTGAAGAAGCCGTCGTTGGACTGGATGAGGTCTCCACCGATCTTGTCGGCAAAGCCAGCGTAGTATCGCAGCACCTTGACGACCAGAGACACGTCTCCCTGGGCCTGGGCAAAGACCTTACCGTTGTCGGTGGTCTCAATGGCGGCAATCAGATCGAGATCTCGCTCAACGAGGTCGGCGAGCTTGTTCAGGAGGACTCCTCGCTCGGAGGGAGGGGTCTTGAAGCCCCAGTTCTTGAAGGCCTGCTTGGCGGCCTCGACGGCAGCGTTGGCATCGACCTCGCTGGCCTCGTAGACGGAGGTGATGGGGGTCTCGGTGGTAGGGTTCTCGGTCTCGAATCGCTTGCCGGACTGAGACTTGACGAACTCACCGTTGATGAAGAGTCCGACGGGCTGCTCGTACTTGGCGCCGTTGGGCAGGGTCAGGGGCTCGTTCTTGACGGGGGTCAGGGTGGACAGCCGTCGCAGGCCGCCCTTGAACTGGTTGAGAGTGATTCGTCGAAGCATTGTGTGTTCAGAGGAATTACTTGTTCAGAGAGATCTCATCGACCGTCCTAGCCCGATATTCTTATACTACATTCAGAGTTTCCACCAAGGTTGCTTTGCAGGAGAGATGGAGGAAAGGAACCTGTCGGGGCAGTGGAGAAATGTGAGACAGGACCCCGTGGAGCCCTAGAAAGTTGTTTGAAACGCATCGCTTGTCTCAGGTCAACAATTTCTCCTCAATTGATCATATTCTCGCCATGAAAGATACCAGATACGACTCTGGTGCCAGTTAGATCGTCAAACAGCCGCTAAACGGTCAGCTGCTTTCTTGGACGTTGGCACATTAACTTTGGTGGATTGCTAACCAGAGAGACGTGGGGGGTTCACTTTTGGGAGCTTTTAGCAACTATCTAACGGGCTAAATGAGGTTAAACCTATGACCAGCTAAGCAAACAAAAGATGGCTCTTGAGTGGACAACCCAGAGACCATTCCTGGCACAATTGACCTCGCGGCGGCTCTCTCACGGATGCCTATATTCGTACACCCGGGCGATACATTTTCACTGCATTGCAGGCACGTTGCAGGTTTGTTTCGCCAAGCCGTTTTGAGCCCTCGCCGTGTGGACATATACCGACATATCTTTCTGCGGCTCCACTAATTATGCACCTCCTATACATTTCTTACTTTTGCGAAGAAGACAACGTGCCCAAAGTAGCCTGTTCTACTTGCATGGTGCCTCGTACCGGTGAGGTCTCCGTTGCATAGGGCTTACCAATCCTGCGCTTTGCTCACTTCTGTAATGTGAGTGTAGTCTACAGTAGACAAAACGAAAAAATGAAAAACACGCGATAGCCGTGAACAGGTTTAGATCACAACCTGCATATTTACTCTATATATTTCCTGGTTAACGTCGGTAATCGATTAGTGGGCGTTCTTGAGGAACTCGTCGTACTCCTCGGCGGAGAGCAGACCGTCAGTCTCCTCGGCTCCCTCGGCGTGCTTGACCTTTGCCAGGTAGCCGTTTCCGTTGGGCTCCTTGTTGATGAGGGAAGGAGTGTCGGCAACGTCAAAGTTGGACTCGACAACCTCGAAATCAAAGGGAGCAATGATGTCGTTGGTGGCCTTGACGGACTCGACGTTTCCAAAGACACCGTCCTTCTCGATCTCGCTGCCAGCCTCCTCGACCTCGACAAAGGTGGCGTCTCCAAGAGCCTCGGCGGCGTACTTGGTGATACCAATGAAGGTGGTTCCGTCCTTGTGGAAGGCGACCCAGTCGTGATCCTCGGTGAACTTGAGAGTGTACTTATCGGAGTACTTGTCGGGGATGGAGCCCTTGATAAGAGTGTGGTTGAGTCGCATCATGGTCAGAGGAGACATGGTGGGGGCCATGGTGGCTCGGGGAGCGAATCGCAGGGAAGATCGGGCCAGAGTTCGAAGCATTGTGTTGTGTTGTGGACTTGTGGTGGTACAAGAATATGTCTAGAGTCTGGGGTAAGGCCACAGTTAAGTTAGGTGGTTTGGGGGTGACTCGGTTTGACTCAGTGAAGGTAGGGTAAGTGTGGTTGTAGCGATCTGTGGGGATGAAAAGCTGGGGTGATTAAAGCAGAAACAGCGAGGGGGACATTTAATTCAATTTGTAGCCGTCTAGCCCCATTTATCGTGTATATATTGATTTCGAATTGCTCTCAATTCGTCCTGTTTCCAGACCAGCAACTAAACCTTGGGCTAATGAGACAACCGCCTTAACGAAAATGACGATAACGGTTCTCTTCACAGACTTACGCAGCCATGTGTTACTCAGTGCTGAAAACATTTGACAACACTGAGTACAGGAGTGGGGTACGTAGTAGCAGTAGCCGGTATCCGATTCTGATTACATAACACCGTACGAATAGTACCGTGTACCAGTACTTACAGCAATAACTATGACCCTCTCTTCACCAATTCCTCTGATTCAGTTCACCCCACATAACCAATAACACAGCCGCACGGATGTCTGATGTGGAGAAGCGGGTTGTGCGCGATACTATGTGCGTGCAAGGAGTTGCCGTACTCCCTAAATAGCCCGTCAATGTATCGTACAGGGTGGTTGTGGCTGAGCAGAAGTATTGACAAGTGGGGCAAAAATTAGAAGGGGTTTAATTGGGAATTTGTTAAGGAGAAAGTCGTTTAGACGTACATTTTCGGGGTTCCAGCTATGAGAAGTGTCTCAATCAATTGATTGCCAGTATTGCCTAATTAATCAAGTACGATAATGGTGCATTTAATGACAGAGTCCGGAGATAATGCCATCATGGTGATTTGAGGGTGATTGTTGTTTGTTGAGAGTTTGGAAGGACCTTTCGAGATTTTACAAAAGAGCGCACCAACCAGTCAAAAGAGCGTTGTAGATGTGATAAAACAGACAGTCTGGCTATTGAGCCGTCTGGAAGCATCTCTGTATTGCTTTGACTTATCGAACAATTCTCACCCTCATATTAAAGACTCGTCGTACTGCACACTCTGGTTATTACCGGTGTGCTCTCCAATGCATATTGCACGTGACTTTTACATGAGTAGCTATCTCTTCCACCACAGACCGATAAAAACTAGTTACACAGATGCAAAATTACTAATTTCTGCTTACCACTTCAAGAGCAACCCCGTTCTCCTCTTATCACCTCCTATCCTTCCCACCTATTCTTCCCACCTCCCTACTTCGGCTCTTAGAGAGCACTTTATGAGCGGTGCAAATTAAGGTTGCAGCATCCAGTAACATTTTCAACCTTCATCCCTCACACGACGTCATCGCATCCCAACTACCCCTCCCACAACAGTATTTGAAATGCTCTACGAACTCGTTGGAATCGCATCGGTGACTCCGGCACACGCGGCCGCCAAGCAGGCCGTCACCCAGATCGGCCGAATGATCATCGGCAACAGAGGCGTGGTCCGTCTCATTGAGTGCTGGCGATTCAAGCCTCTGCCCCAGATCATGAAGGCCCAGCAGAAGAGCTACGTGGTCGGCGACTACTTTTACATGAAGTTCGACTGTTCTCCCGGAGCCCAGGGCGAAATCATGCGAGCCGTCCAGGCCGATCCCCGTTTGATTCGAACCTTTTGCGTCAAGCTGAATGAGAAGTGAGTATGATAAGGATGGTTGCTCCTGAACGCGCAGCAACGCGGGTTGTGGATGAGCCGTTGAGTGGGCTGCCAAACAGCTGCCAGCTGTGGCCAAGAGACAAGTGGATTGGCCGACAAATGAGCCACTCGGCTTTTATTGGCCTTATCTGCTTCGTTACTCGAGAAACGCGTTGGTGGCAACTAGAAGAAAGGAGTGTGTGCTCAGAGCTACACAGCCCGCAAATCGTCTCAAGCAGTCTGAAGCTGTCATTTGACACCCCAGTATGACATTCCTGAGCATTCAGAACCCCACAGCTCGTTTTCCCCCAAGCCACACATTCCCCTACATCCATACTAACAACAGATCCAGCAAAACCCTCATCTAGCATCTCTATTTAATGTACATATTCGACACAGTGTAAGTGATTTTACTTGCCACACAAGGCGTACCTGTAGACGTGGGTGTATGATTCCAGTCAGATATTGTCTGCTAGGAACAAAGAGTGAACGCAGTTCTCACCAGGCGCGTGTGAGGCCGTGGAGTGAGTATTCATCGAGCGGTGACGCCTTCATGACTTGAGAGCTACACTCACCCCCTTCTAATTTGATATAGATAAGCCTCTGTTCCTTAGGCAGGGACATATGAGTATATGGCTACTTGTACCTGCTTAACCCTGATTCTCTTCATGGGTTTACTTGAAAAGCACGCTCCAACCACGGTACTGACTATCAGATACTGTGTGCAACAACCCCTTCGCACTTCGCTATCTACTCCCTTGAAATCTCCATTAATTGCAATGTTTATTGTTTCTATCCTTTTTGTCTCCCCCTCATCATCCACCGTCTCCTCCATATTCCCCTCTATGATACAAGCATCTTCTCTCAGCAGCCCTCTTACATGGTGTACGCGGACTTGTATTCTCGCATAATGACGGGAACGGCCGAGGGAGGCAGATGACCCAGCTCGGTGATAATCTTGGTGAGATTTGCGGCGGGGGTCAGATCGTAGCACAGGTTGAGATACTTGAGGGAAGTCTTGGACTCGTCTTCAGGCAGCTTCTTCTTGTCGCTGATGTACGTGTTGGCGAGCATTTCAGGGAAGGCCAGTTCGTTGAGAGTGACGGAATCCAGCTGGACTCGGTCAGAGAACTTCATGGACTCACACAGAACAATCACGGGGATGTTCTTTCGCTTGGCAGCAGTGGCGATAAGAGCAGAGCCCACACGCGAAAGCAGAGCTCCGTTAGAAAGCATGGCATGAGCTCCCAGGAAGACTCGAGACACGTCGTCCAGAACATGGGCCAGAGCCGAAACCAGAATGTAAACACACTCAATGCCCCGGGCAGACAGGTCTCGAGCCAGCTTTCGGCCCTCATGCAGAGGTCGCGAGTCGACCACAATGATCTTGAACCGCTTTCCGGCCTGGTGGGCGGCAATGAAGGTGTTTTCCACCACCTCGGAATGTGCAAATGTGAGGACGGTATCACCGTCAGCAATATCGTTGACGGCGCTCTCCACAATGACGAGACCACTCACGTCGATCTTCTCCTTAATGTATTCATCAATCTTCTCCACCAGCATCTCCTTGGCAGCCTGATCAGACATATCAATGCTCACCACGGAGATCTCCTGCTTGAGCCATCGAATGGCGTTACCCATGGACACAGACAGCGGTCGTGCAGAAATGACGAAATCAATCTGGTGACCAAGATGTGTAGTGAGGTTTCGAGACAGAGTGGTTCCTTCAGGAGTCTCATAATCAGCAATGACCCGCTGGAAGGCCTGCAGAAGAGTTCGTGCTCGATCAGACGAACCCACAATCTGGTATGACGAGTACCGCAGCGCCAGAGTGATCACTTCGGGATGCACATCCTTGCCAGCATCTGCTGCCGTCACCTTTCCGGCCTTCTCCAAATGTCCAAACAGAGCGGGTCTAGAAGCCCGGGTTCGATCCTCCTTGGACGATGCAGACGCGGACGATTGGTGATTGCTTCCGCCTTGTGTGTTATTGCTGTTGTTGTTGTTAGAAGACGAGCCTTCCTTGGCTGCGGCCTGCTGCTGTTCCTTCTTGGCCTCTCGTGGATCTCGAGTAGGAGCCTGGCCGGAGGCCTCCTTGGAAGCCGCACGCTTGGCGGCCTTGGCGGCCTTCTTCTGCGCCTTGAGCTGAGCGGGTGTAAGTTCTGACATGGCGAGAGAGCTGTGGTGGATTGGTGATATCTCCAGTTATAGTCATCAGACTAGATTTTTTTGCATATATTAGGGTTCCACATTTCAAATGGGGCGGCAGTAATGTCCCAACCGCAACTCGAACTGACAACCACATTTGCCAATTAAAGTTACCCGGCTTTCCCAACGAATCACAGCTCCGCAAATTGCAACCTCCAAAATCATATTGCATCACCAAAGTCATCTCTGGAGCACACATCAAAACCACAAAAATGGCTCTGTTTACTTCGCTAGTCGGTGCATCCGGTCTTGGTGAGTATCACAATGCGCGATGAGATTGTCCTCCGGCAATTTCCGCCTCTTCGACAACCTGATTTTGAGACCAAGCGAACGACTTCTAACGACACCACGAGACTTGCACCATGTTTGACCAGATTTGACCCGAATTGACGAATCACAAGCATTGATCAATTACACCGATGATTTTGAATCGTCCTGTTGTTGCTGAACTCTTCAATTCGATCTCAATCAGCGACGACTTTGATGTAACTACTCTCGACATATCGTCGGTCTCATACATCAACATTACGACTTCATACTAACTCAGGATTTGCTACCAAGTTCCTCTCCAACAAGATCCGACTCAAGCCTGCCGGCTACTACCCTCTCGGATACGTTTTCTCCGGTGTCGCCTGGGCTGGTCTCGGATTCGTGCTTCACAACCTTCACCAGCATTCCCTTGAGGTCATGGAGAAGAAGAAGACCGCTCTCAGCGAGCAGCGAACGGAGTAGACACGGTTAGATAACGATAATTTATGCATGAATTGACATTTCAATTTTGGAGAAGTAGCTAGGACGAGCTTAGTAAGCATATTAGGGTCAGCATCCGTATGTATGTCAGGTTCGATTAGTAAGACCGAGTTCCCATTTTTGTCTCGTCCACCCTAACCACACAGTCCTCTTTTGAATTTTGTGCACGTGATCACAAACCTTAACGTTTAGGTCGCGCGTTGTGTAGAGGTGTCACCCAGGCAACCGTTTAGCTTTTCACATGCCAACCCCCCGTGCCGGGCTAATTATTAATAGTGTGGTCTCAAACAGGATTGTTTATCTCGTCTCGAAACAGCTGCGAATAGTTTTCTGTTTTCGGCGATCGGCCAGCAGCACCATGATCACATGTTGAGCCCCTGAGCCCCCTGTTTTTAGCTTAAGCAATACGCATTTTAACGGTGGGTTCTGCAGCTCAAGAATGCGTGTTTTTGCGTAGCGGGGGAGGACAGCACAGAGCCGTTTTGTAGAAGGCTGGACTTGGTCGTACTCGTACTTGTGCTTGTAGCTCCATTCAGAGTGTCAGATTGGCGTCCTCATTGTCTCTAACTTTTTTGCGCCCATCCAATCCGCTCTAATTTCGTCCCCGTTGTTCTTTATTTACGCATTTTCTCATTTCAATCTCGCTTCGTTTATCGGTCACACCTGTTTCAGCCCCTTCTTCCGGAATGTGCAGGGGCGCATTATTTTGGACACGTAGTACGGGGAGGTAAAATCACGGGGGCCCACGAGGACAAGAAACTGACGGCTCCATAATAACACGTGGAGTCCGAGTGTGCGAAAAGAAACGACCAGCTGGTGCGTGTACAGCACGACTAATACCTGTGGTGGTGGTAATACTGGATGAATGAGACATTTCGGAGATTGCGTGTGACAAAACACGGTACATACGATACCAGTGTAGCTACTCGTACTTGGGGTGGTAGATTGTAGATACGGACAATACGATCGAGGAACAGATGACGTCTTCAAGGGACCATACATACTTTTAGTTGTATAACGTCAGTACAACCATTATCTCACGCCAGGCACCTTTGACTCCGCCGTGCTGCTGCTGCTGCTGCTGCTGTCTTGTGTTTCGCCGGTTTACTTGCAGGTTAGCACTGGCTCCCAGAGTTTGACTTTCCTTCCAACACATCAAACAGGAGAAAGGGTGTTTAGTATCGACACTACGCTACTTGTACCAAATCCACCCGGTTTCGATTTTTTGTGCCAGCTCCTGGAAACCCCACACAACCCAGGGCCCTACGTGTTTTTCTTGCCCCACCGCTCGGCTTATTGATCAACTACACAAACTACTCCCCACACACCAAACCACACCACTATCCACACACGGATCGACGCGCTCATGGCCATCAGTTACGAGCCCGGAATGTGAGTATGAACTGCGAGGAGGGATCCGGAGAGGCGATAGAACGGCGGGAAACGAAAACGGGCTTCATTTCGCGTTTTTTCGGCCCTTTTATCCTCGCCCTGACACGAGCCTCATGCTGAACCCCTAAAATGCTAACACAGCCGCTGCTGGATCCGAGACGAAAAAGAAGGATGGGTGGGTGCCGAGGTGGTCGACCAGAAGACGGACGGCGACAAGGTGTCCATCAACCTGACGCTGGAGAACGGCGAGGAAAAGTCCGTGGAGACCACCGTTGCCGTGCTCAAGTCGGCATCGGAGCTCCCCCAACTGCCTCTGCGAAACCCCCCCATTCTCGAGTCCACCGAAGACCTGACCTCGCTGTCCTACCTCAACGAGCCCAGTGTGCTGCACGCGATCCGAACCCGGTACCAGATGCTCAACATCTACACCTACTCCGGTATCGTGCTTATCGCCACCAACCCCTTCCAGCGGGTCGACAACCTCTACACCCCGGATATCATCCAGGCGTACGCCGGCAAGCCTCGAGGCGAGCTCGAGCCCCATCTGTTCGCCATCGCCGAGGACGCCTACCGATGTATGCTGCGAGACAAGAAGGACCAGACCATTGTGGTGTCTGGAGAGTCCGGAGCAGGAAAGACCGTGTCTGCAAAGTACATTATGCGGTACTTTGCCACAGTGGAAGATCCCCTGGCACCGCGGAAACGTGACGTGTCCCAGGGCGACTCGCTGTCCCACGTCGAAGAGCAGATTCTGGCCACCAACCCCATCATGGAGGCCTTCGGTAACGCCAAAACCACCCGAAACGACAACTCGTCGCGATTCGGAAAGTACCTGGAGATCAACTTCAACAAGGACGTGGACATTGTTGGAGCTCGAATCCGAACTTTCCTGCTGGAACGATCGCGTCTGGTCTTCCAGCCCGCCACGGAGCGAAACTACCACATCTTCTACCAGCTGGTCAAGGGCGCCTCTCCCGAGGTGGCCAAGGCTCTGGGCGTTGACGGAGGAGTCGCGGCTTTCCGATACCTCAACCAGGGAGGTAATGATATCATTGAGGGCGTGGACGACAGCGACGAGTTCAAGCTGACCGGATCTTCCCTCGAGACCATTGGTATCGGCAAGACCGAGCAGGAGAGCCTGTGGAACATTCTGGCCGGTATTTTGCACATTGGTAACATTGAGATTGGCCAGACCAGACAGGATGCCGTTCTGTCGTCAGATGAGCCCTCTCTTGTCAAGGCCTGCGAGCTGCTGCAGATCGACCCCGTTCTGTTTGCCAAGTGGATCACCAAGAAGCAGATTGTGACCCGTGCAGACAAGATTGTGTCGAACCAGACGCACAAGCAGTCGCTGGTGGTGCGAGACTCGGTGTCCAAGCACATTTACACGTCGCTGTTCGACTGGCTGGTCAGTGAGCTCAACGGCGGTCTGTGCGACCCTGAGATCCAGGAGCAGGTGGTGACCTTCATCGGAGTGCTGGATATCTTTGGATTCGAGCACTTCAAGAAGAACTCGTTTGAGCAGTTCTGCATCAACTACGCCAACGAGAAGCTGCAGCAGGAGTTCAACCAGCACGTGTTCAAGCTCGAGCAGGACGAGTACGTGCAGGAGGAGATCAACTGGACCTTCATTGACTTCTCCGACAACCAGCCCTGTATCGATCTGATCGAGGCCAAGCTGGGTATTCTGTCTCTTCTGGATGAAGAGTCTCGACTGCCTGCTGGAAGCGACGAGGGCTGGTGCACCAAGCTGTACCAGCAGCTGGACAACCCCAAGAACAAGCATTTCAAGAAGCCGCGGTTCGGCAACACGTCGTTTGTGGTCGCCCACTACGCCCAGGACGTCGACTACGAGGCCGAGGGCTTTGTGGAGAAGAACCGAGACGCTGTGCCCGACGAGCACCTCGAGGTTCTCATGGCCACCAAGAACGAGTTCCTCAAGAACATTCTGGACGTGGCTGCCAACGTTGCTGCTGAGAATGCGCCCGCTGCCCCCACCAAGCCTGGTCTGAGAGCCCCCAAGAAGCCCACTCTGGGCCGAATCTTCAAGGGCTCTCTCATCGACCTGATGACCACCATCAACTCCACCAACGTGCACTACATTCGATGTATCAAGCCCAACGAGGAGAAGGCTGCCTGGTCGTTTTCCGCCCCCATTGTGCTCTCTCAGCTGCGAGCTTGTGGTGTGCTTGAGACCATTCGAATCTCGTGTGCTGGTTTCCCCTCTCGATGGTCCTACGAGGAGTTCATCTCTCGATACTACATGCTGGTCCCCTCCGCCGAGTGGGCCTCCATGGAGGTGCGAGACTTGTGTAACCTGATTCTCGAGAAGACTATCAAGGAGGAGGACAAGTTCCAGCTCGGTAAGACCAAGATCTTCTTCCGAGCAGGTATGCTGGCCTACCTCGAGCGACTGCGATCCGACCGACTCAACGAGTGTGCTATTGTCATCCAGAAGAATGTGCGAAAGCGGTTCTACCGACAGAAGTACCTCGACACCCGCCAGTCTATCATCGCCTCCCAGACCCTCTTCCGAGCCTACATTGCTCGACAGCGGTTCCAGGAGCTGCGAAAGGAGCAGGCTGCCGTCAAGATCCAGTCTGCCTGGAGAGGATTCTCTGGCCGTCGGGACTTCAAGCAGCAGCGAGATGGTATTGTCCGTCTGCAGGCTATCTTCCGAGGTACTCTTGTGCGACGCAACATCCAGGAGGTGGCTCACAAGGGCGCTGCTCTGACAATCCAGCGAAACTTCCGAGGCTACGTGGCTCGAAAGGAGTACCGAGGCAAGATGCAGAACATTGTGCTGATCCAGTCGCTGATCCGACGACGACAGGCCAAGCAGCAGCTCAAGCAGCTCAAGGTCGAGGCCAAGTCCGAGAAGCATTTCAAGGAGGTGCAGTACCGACTCGAGAACAAGGTGGTCGAGCTCACCCAGAACCTCACCGCCAAGCGAGACGAGAACAAGAAGCTGCTGGCCGAGATGGACATGCTCAACGCCCGTTCTGCCGCCGCTACCGCCAAGTCTACCGAGAACTCTTCTCGAGTGGAGGAGCTGGAGAATGCTGTTGAGGAGAAGGAGCGAGCCCACCAGGAGGAGGTTGCCAACATGGAGCAGAAGCTGACTGCTCTGGACAAGAAGTACCAGACTTCGGTGGCCCAGCTCACGGAGCTGGAGGAGGCCAACGCTGCTCTCAAGACCGAGCTCGAGGCCAAGACCAAGGAGGTTGCCGACAAGATCGAGGCTACCAACGTGCACATTGACACCAACAAGACTCTGAGCGAGCAGCTGGAGCAGGCCAAGCACGAGATTGAGAAGCTCAAGCAGAACGGCGTGGTTGCCTCCGACATGGCTTCCGTGTCGCCCGTCCGAGGTGCTCCTGGCACTGCCATGAACGCCAAGCGACGAAACATCAAGCGTCGATCTCTGACCTCTGCAGGCATGGTCGACGGTGCCGCTGCCTTCACTCCCCGGCCTTCTGCCGCCGGTGCTGCCGCCGGTGCTGCCATGGGAGCTGCTGCCGGTGCCAATGCCGAGCAGATGATGGCTTCTCTGGGCGTCAACGGCCAGATCGAGCAGCTGCTCGAGTCTCAGAGCGACGAGCTGTACGACGAGGTCATCGAGGGTCTGATCCACAAGCTCAACATCCCCATTCCCCACACCTCGGACGATCAGTTCCTGCCTCGAGAGGTGCTGTTCCCCGCCCACATTCTCAACCTGATCACCTCAGAGATGTGGCGGCTCGGCTTCATCAAGGAGTCCGAGCGGTTCCTGGCCCGAGTCATGGAGGCCATCCAGAAGCACATTCTGGAGCTCAGTGGCGAGGCTGTCATCTACCCCGGCGCCTTCTGGCTGTCCAACGTGCACGAGATCATGTCGTTTGTGTGTCTTGCCCAGGCTAACATTGCTCAGAATGTGGACATCATGGACGAGATGGGCGAGTACGAGTTCCAGCAGTACGGACGTCTGGTCCACGTGGTCAAGGCCGATCTGGAGAACCTGGAGTTCAACATTTACCACACGTGGATGAAGGAGCTCAAGAAGCTGCTGGACAAGATGATTGTGCCTGCCATTGTGCTGTCTCAGGCTCTGCCCGGCTTCATGACCACCGACTCCAACGGCCGGTTCCTGGCCAAGATGTTCACCTCCAACGTGTCCTACTCCATGGACGACCTGCTCAACCTGTTCAACAAGGTGTACAAGGCCATGACCTGCTACTTCAACGAGAAGCAGAGCGTGCGACAGTCGCTGATGGAGCTGCTGTCCATGATTGGCGTCAAGGCCTTCAACGACCTGCTGATGCGAAAGAACTTCCTGTCGTGGAAGCGAGGTCTGCAGATCAACTACAACATCACCCGAATCGAGGAGTGGTGCAAGTCGCATGACATTGCCGACGGAGTGGTCAAGCTGGAGCACCTCATGCAGTCGGCCAAGCTGCTGCAGCTCAAGAAGTCCACTCTGGAAGACATTGAGATCATCTACGACATTTGCTGGATTCTCACTCCCTCTCAGATCCATCGTCTGATTGGTCAGTATCTGTCTGCCGACTACGAGGCCCCCATCTCATCGGAGATTATGAACACCATTTCCGAGAAGGTCAAGCTGGAGAAGAACGCCGTTCTTCTGCTGGAAACCTCGCCTCTGGAGGACTCTGGTCCGTTTGAGATCTGTGAGCCCCGACTGCTCAAGCGTCTGGACTCGTACATCCCCGCTGTTTTGCAGGTGCCCCTGATCCGTCGATTTGTGGAGCTCACCACCCTGGCGTCTGGGCAAAACAACGAGGATCAGCATGGGAGGATTGATGGTGATATCTCTGAGGAAGCGGCTGCCGATAGTGTCGGTGCCGATCAGGTGGTACCGGAAGAAGCCACCAACGGCCACGCCGAGGTGGCAAGCCAATAAGCGGTGTTTTTCCGAGCCCGCGGTCTTGTGGACATCTGATAGCGACGACGATTCAGATTCTTCGGGAGTGTCCGACGACAGCTACATGTCCACCGTGACGCTTCCACGCACTACTAAAAGACGGTACACTTTGATGAGGCCTCCGCTGTTACAGGGGGTCGATATTTTGTTGTGCTTGTCGCAGAATACCCACAGTATGAAAAATGAAAATTGAGAGTAATAAATTGAAATTGACGATAGATTTGAGGTGATTGGGGTGATTTGGGCGGTGTTGGAGGCGAGTGTAGAGAGTGAGGGGGAACAAGTGGGTCCCAGTGATACTTGGAGCTATAAAATGTGGGGTAAAAGCAAGACTGTTAGGTATAGATGAGGGGCTGGATGAATGTATTAGGGTCTAACGGAAAGACGTTGTCCAGGTCAATCGGTTTTGTTCGTCAGAATGGAGAATGGGAAGGGGACATTATAATGCTGGCTGATGTTGGTCATTCGTGGTGCAATCAGTTGATGGTATTGGCTATGAGCTCTGTGGGTGTATGTTGTCCCCTGGGGTCACAATTCACTAGGGTAGCGGGTAGTAATTACACACTGTATATTATTCTACTAAGGGGTTTCTTCTGATTCGAATAGTACCAAAACCTCGATCCTTCCCAGTACAGCTGTACAAACATCCCTAGGTAAACACGCCTCTGCTCTTCGAAACTTCATAGACAATATGCTCAACGGACTGTACTAGTAACGGGAGATTTCAGAGGGTGCATCTTTGCCAATATCATACTGTAGCCATGATTGATCATCCCGTATCGATCGCTTATATTTACAAAAACGTCATCTTCTCGGTTTTGCTGACAAGTCATGTTTTTGCTCAGTTGTGTATGGAAAGAGGTTGAGATGGTGATGGTGTAAGGCCTGTGTATGGATGTGGTGTAAGGGACTTCATGGACAGAACGAAAACAAGAGACGGTAGGACTAAGATCCTATCCTTGATCAAAGGACACGAGGCCTAAATTCGTGTATCTATGAAGAGTGGTAAAGTCTGTAGAGGTACGCCCGTTTTCTCTTCTCTCATTATGACACCATCCTGATGTCTTTCGAATGCTCACAGTACTGGTAACTGCCATGCTGTGATTGGTAAAAGAGAGATCGCCAGACAGCTACAAGTACCAGTAGTCAATTGAACAAAGTGATCACAGCTGACTGTCCCCTGGCTCTGTTCCTCTGACTGTTCCTCTGACTGTTCCTTCAGCTTCATAACCGTTGTTGAGGCACTGTGCTGTTCCCAACTCAGACTCACTTCACAGGTTTGACACCATCAATGACACAGAATCGACGACACCCCTTCGTGAACCGGATGACCTGGAAAAGCGGCTGTCCCCCTCGACCTGAGAACCTTTGCGGTTCTCACTAGTCTGCCTTCCCCGGACTGATAAGGTTGAAGTGCATAACTGGAAAAGCAAAAGTTTAGCTGCTGGTGATAACCGCATAACCACAGAGGGACAAGCCAGAAAAAAGGTACATAAGAGATGGCTGAGACGGACGAAAAGAAGGTCCTCGAGACCGCCAAGACAGTCGACACCAACGACACAAGCGCCAACAACACCAACGACACCAACGACGCAGCCTCCGACGACGAAATCCCAATGCTAGTCTCAGGTCCTCCTCCTACTGGCATGTTCCAGACCCAGAGTGAACACCACTACAGCACTTTCGACGTGCCCCAGGTCGAAGACCGAGTGCCCATCACCATCATCACGGGCTACCTGGGCTCCGGCAAAAGCACGCTGCTCAACTTCCTCAGCAAACAGAAGGAAAAGAAGATCGCCATCATCCTCAACGAGTTTGGAGACTCTGCCGAGGTGGAGAGATCGCTCACTGTCACCCAGGACGGCCAGATTTTCGAGGAATGGCTGGAGCTCGATAACGGCTGTCTGTGCTGCACAGTCAAGGACTCGGGAGTGGCGGCAATCGAAAACCTGATGACCAAAAAGGGCAACTTTGATCTCATCATGCTGGAAACAACCGGAGTGGCTGATCCCGGACCCATTGCCAATATGTTCTGGCTGGACTCTGCACTGGCCTCCTCCATCTACCTCGACGGAATCGTGACGGTGCTGGACGCCACCAATATCGTCAAGTGTCTGGATGACGTCACGGTGGACGACGCTCACCACGGAGAGAACAAGGAGCTGCAACCGCTATCGACAGCCTGTATCCAGATTGCCCATGCCGACATTCTCATTCTCAACAAGGTCGACAAGATTGGCTCGGCCGAAGAGCTCGAGTATGTCAAGAACCGAATCAAGGGAATCAACGGCCTGGCACCTATCATCGAGACCACCTATGGACAGATCGATCTGCCCAAAATCCTCAATCTCAAGGCCTACGAAGAAAAGGTGAATCTTGAGCACGCACACTCTCATGACCATGGCTGGCACGACCACAGAATCACCACCGTCTCTGTAGGCTTCCCTCCCATCTCTCTACAGCAGGCTGAACAGCTCGAAAGCTATATCCAGCAGGCAACCTGGGACAACCAGCTGCTGGGAGTGCCTGTTGAGATCCACAGAACCAAGGGCAAGCTGGTAGACACGAATGGAAACGTTCGAGTGATCCAGGGTGTTCGAGACACTTATGATGTTATGGATACTAGTCAGGTGGAGAATCTGGCTGAAGTCGGCCACCAGCATCCTTCCAAGCTTGTTTTCATTGGTAAGAATCTCACCAAGCAGCTTGTTCTCGAAAGTTTTGCCGGATTCATGGGCATCACCGATATTATTTAAGCCGGAGTGCAGTACACTAACGGTACACAGAGTGCTATATCTACTGGTCGTTGATTTATTCAATATTCATGTTAGTATTATATCTATATGTCAGTTGTAATCTGTTCTAAGTCATTCTCTTACCAATCTCGGACTCCCAGGAGGCAGCTCGCTCAAACCCGTTGCTACTAAACTGATAGTCCATAAAGGCCTTCATGATACCCTCTTCGGATGAAGCCACAAAGGGACCGTGCTGAACAGTCTTCTGGTCCAGAATCTGCGCACCAATGATGATGACTCGAGAGTTGGGACCTGGAGTAAAGTCGATGGTTTCTCCCTTTGTGGAAAGAGTAGCAACATCGTGCGCGTTGATGACCTTGTCACCGACAATGGCATAGCCCTTCATGACGTAGAGTAGAGAGTTGAAGTCGGCGGGCATACTCTGGCTCATTTCGGTGCCATCATAGTTGCCCTCAGTGAAGTAATCCAGGTACCAAACAGGAGTGTATGCTAGATCCTTGACAGAGTCCACGCCCATGGCTTGGCCAGAGATGACCTTAACGGTGAGATCCTTCTTGTCTGACTGAGCAGTGGGGATCTCAGCAGCTCTCAAATCTCGGTATCTGGGCTCGCAGTTCTTGAGATGGTCAGGAAGGTCAACCCACAGTTGGATTCCTTCGACAACTTGGGTTTCTCCATCAGGACCGGCTGCAGGCATTTCGGCATGAACAATACCCCGTCCAGCAGTCATAAACTGCAAGTCGCCAGAGTTCAAAGTGCCCTTGCTTCCAGTGAAGTCTTCATGATCAACTGAGCCCTCAATCACGTAAGTAATGGTCTCCTGACCTCTATGAGGGTGATCTGGGAATCCAGCAGTTGAAGGAACCTTGAAGTGGTCAAACATGATGAGAGGGTTGAAGTTTCGTAGCTTAGGAGTACCAATAGCTCTTCTGACTCGGGCTCCAACTCCTTCAGACTTTTCGGGTGCTGTAAACAGCTGGTCAATAGTCTTAGCAGTAGCGGTGGTGGTGGTGGTTGTGGTGGTTGTAGTCATTGTTGTTGTGGTTGTCTTTTTCTGAAGATGAAAACAAAAATCGTGCCTTCACTCGCCCTTTTATAATGTCGATATCTCACGATGGCGTTTTCTAGAAGCTCGGTAGTAATAAATTACAGTGCATGTTGTATGCGAGGTAATATGAATATAACACAAGCGTTGTGCGTTTAATATGCACTGTAATGCATGTGTAATGTATTACACTTTTGTTATTCAGATCGTGATTTGAAATCAACAACTTCAACGAGTCATCGGGCTCAGAAAACAAAGCTTATCAAGCTTGAGTATGGAACCAACCAAGCTTGTTACTACACGCTAGCCCTACAACCACCAAAGAAATAAGAGTTAGTTACATTGAAAAACTAGATACTACCGCTCTCTTCAGGCACGGTATCCAATCAGCTGGAAGTACTGGGGGTTGTTGCACTTGGGAGATCCCTGCTTCGCGTAAACGGGGCCGTCCCAGCAAGTGTAGAACTCGTTCACTCCGTTCCAGGTGAAAGGCATGACGGCCTCCTGGTCTCCAGAAAACTCCCAGTAGTTGTAGACGAAGGGTCGTCCCCAGCCGTCCTCGACCACGAGCTTGCCCTGGCCGTCCACCTCAATGTGCTTTCGGTCCTTGTTCCAGCCTCGATCGTTGATGTTCACGTTGGAGTTGTGGTACTCGACGGTGAAGCCAGGTCGCTGGTACCTGCTGTCCAGCCCCATGGTGTTGCCCTTGATCTGAACGGGCTGGTTGTGGAGCCGGGTTCCAGGAGCAAACGCCTTGAGCTCGTACTGGTAGCCCTTAGACTCGGGGTAGTTGGGGCTGGGATCGGGCCGGTTGTTGTTGTTGGAACCCCATCGTCCTCCTCGTCCATCGCCTCTTTGGGCAGTGACGGGAGCTGTCAGGGCAAACAGGGCAAGAGCAAAGTTGAGTTTCATCGTGGCAGTGGTGGTGGTTAATCAATTGGGGATTGATGGTTGTATCATGTGCACGTTGATATATATAAATAGTGTAGTCTATGTTTTGACGAGACTGAAGTTGCTATGTAATACTCCACTGTCTAGGGCAAGTGCAAGTCTCTGGGTTGGTTGCCCTGGCTGTCTCGTTGCTGAGATACACCTGCAGTAGGTACTGCGGTGCAGGACTATGTTGGAGTTGCCAAAACGGGAAAGCGGGATGAATTACCAGCCGAATCGCTCGGCAAACAACTCCACGTTCTGGCCATTGCCCCGTAACTCCGCCACGTTGTTTCTCACTTGTCTCAGAAGCATGTCGGGTCCACAAACACACACCCAGTCGCTGGACGACGAGTCCTTGAGACGCGACTGCACCATGTCGGCAATGTCCGGTCTGCCCTGAGTCTTGGTCTCGTGGATCAAAACGGACGCATTCTGCACCCTCGGGTGGCTGAGATCGACCCATGTGGCAAAAGAGCGGTCTGGAACTATCCAGATGAACTCGACTTCCCGTTTCTGGTGCGCCAGCTGCAGCATGAGCGGGAAGGTGAAGGCCACGCCGGATCCGCCAGCAATAAGCACAATCTTGCGTTGTTGCAGCAGACAGCTGTTTTCGGTAGCTGCGAGTTGCTGGGGTGCAGGCGGCTGGAACAGACCCACCGGCTTGACACCGTAGGGACCATGGAGAATGACGGTCCAGCTGATCTTTCTGGAGTCGGTTTCAGACAGGTCGTTGGCAGCCATTTGGGCCAGCAGCTTTTCCTTGAGCGACTTGGTGAACCCCTTTCGGACTCGGATGATGAACTCGAGGGTGTCTTCGTGGTCATAACTCGAAGAAATGGTGAATGGATGCGATTCGAAAACTCGGCACTTCAGAAAAGTGATGAACATGTGCTGACCGGAATGCCACTTCAGTTTTGTTTGTCGGTTGATGAGACCGATGGTGAAGTTGAGCATGTGAATGAAGCCGTTGGCGATCAAGATACCGACATTGAGAGGGTTCCAGCGTGACGGAAAATACTCCACAGACTTCATCAGCTCTCGGGGCTGGTTTTTGGGGATCTTGACAACGATGGTATCGCCACTGTGGAGCTCCAGGTATGCTCTAGCCAGTCTGTATCCATCTAGGGCTCTGGCAACCCTATCGTAGATGACAGATGCTCCAGCAGCTAGAGCAAAGGGTTTGGCGATGGGGATATGGAAATACAGACCCACCAACGATGCCAGCATGCCCACCAGATGAATCACGTAGAAGATTTCGTAGTAGCGTTCTCTGAACTTTTGTCGGCTGGTGTAACCAATAAAGAGAAACGCCACAAACGCCAGAATGCCCATTTGAGACCAGAACTCGGTGATCAAGTACATGGGGTTGAAGTAGTAGGCAAAGACGGCGGCGTGCATGATTGCCGCGTACACACAGCACATTCCCACGACCTGGTGGAAGATGTTGAGCTGGTCATAGGACCATCCCACGAGAAACGATAGTGGGGTCTTTTTGGCGCCCAGGATGTAGAGCAGTGGGAAGTTGATGGCGATGACAAATCCGGTTCTGAATCCAAACACAATGACATGGGTGATATTGTAGAAGAGCAGGAATGCTGTAGCAGCCATAAAGATGATTGTAACAAGATGAGTGGCCACATCCAGGCGTCCTTCTCCCTCCGGATGGTACAGCAGGAATTCGTCGATTTTGTGAAAGATTCGGAGTCCCCCAACAAGCGACTTTTTCTGCTTTGTGGTGTCTCTATGCTCCCGTTTTTTCTGTAGCCGCTCCAACAACTTGCGTCCCTGGTATCTCACGACATGTAGCACCAGCAACCCGGCCAGAATCCAGGCGTAGTAGGCGGCATAGTCACGTGATTTGAAGATTGCGGCCGCTAGCTTATGTGTTTCCTGCTCGTCTTCAAACGGGTTCTTTCCGCCTCTCCAGATTGGATGTGGGTTGCTGGAGCCAGGGTGTGTACTTGTAGCCAGAATGCGTGGCATGACAGCAGTAGAAGAATTGGTGAGGTTACCTTATCAGGTTGTTGCCGTGGTGGTTGTCGTGGATACTGTCTTAGACAATGTTTTGGGGTGGTGAAGGTGGTGGTTGGGTGACAGCCCTGGTTGTGACGGACTCCGGCTTGGCTTCGTTTTTTATCTTATCCATCTCATCAGACTTTTTTGGGCTTATCCGCACAGACAAGCGAAATTGCCCAGTCTGAAACCTACAGCATGGCGTGCCAAAAACGACCCTTGTCACAGTGCAGCACAAGTGCACAGTATGGAGCAAGGCTTGGAAGCAATTGGGGCAGTGATTAAAAAGATATCGCCCGGTGATTGAATAGATTAGACGGTGATCATTCTGGTGGCAGCAGTACACTGTAGGTCTCTCAGTACTGTTACGCACGGCACCAACGGTGGCTTGCCGAAGCTCTGACTTCACTAATTAGACCGAGTTAAAAGAGCGTGTCATGCTGTGCAATCAACTTTTCACCCTGGCCAGTGCAGCCAAGCAAAGGTGAAGATATCTTTCCGGGTTTCTTTCGGAACGGGGTGTAAGGGGGTAGCTGAGTCACGAAGGGTCTTGTCGTATAGATCTCCTGTAGTGTACGGACTACTCGTAATTGCCATTGTTCAAGTTCTGATCACTCTACTAGCTAGCTACAGTATAACGTCACATTCAGCCACTGTAGCAACATCTACCAGGTTCAAACACAACTCTGTCAAAGAGTACAAGGAGTCAAAATATCTGGCCCGACTAACGGCTTTTGTACTCGTACCCGAGGCTACCGTGGCACTCGCAGCGCCACTAACAACACGCTGCAAGTACGGAGTAGTGCGCCTAATCGGCCCTATTATAGATCTTATAGGGCTATTAATGGCTATTATTCGCTAGTAATTCGGGTATAATCATTTGAATTCGCGATAACTGGAAATCCACTGAAATCAACTGCAGATACAAGATGGACCAGTTCTTCTGCTCACTGTCTTGCCTGTGAAAAGGTCATCAGGCTGTGTAGGAGTCAGGTGCCCAATAATGTCCATGCATTGTCTGAAGGTGGTGGTGGGTGCTCAATAGTCTCCCGGCCAATTCGTCTAAAATGAAAGTTTAATCAACTAAAGCTTCAACTGACTCTACTTAGCTTTGGACACTAAAGGGGTTGTATGTATCGTGAGATTTTGTATGGCAACAGAAGCGGCATTGAACACATTCAGGTACTAGTACCAGTACTTGTACTGTAGTTCTCTCATGCTCTATAGAGTTTAATGTATTGCTAATTATAAAAAAAAGAAGAAACCGATGACAGAATTCCGGTGAATAAGTTGCTTTTTTTGTATATTTCAGAGCCGTCTCTCAAGTCGCTAGGATTCTCTAACACCGACATAGGGACCCCTAGCTGCCTCTTTCCTTTAACTATCATCAAATAAACATGGCTGAAGGGCTGAACTAAGAGCAGTCGAACAGGCAGTTGTTGGGCTGTTAAAGCACAGACACCACCCTGGATCACGTGACCAGGTGTTGATCAGTATCGCGTGGTATATCACTGATCGCCAGATCTACATAAAGTTTGTACATTCAAGGGAAGCGACCGTTTATAGGGTGTCTCTAATTTCGGCATCGCTGGAATCCACCGAACCACTCAAAAACGATAATATCGCCTTCAAACATCTAATAAGCACGTCACCACTCTAATACCATACTCCAACTTCGGTTCTCCGACTTTCCACCGACTATTTAACCCCCATACAACTTGATTAGTGAACTTGTATCGTTCTGAGACATTCTCCAAAATAGACACTGAAAGGTGGAAGGAGATCAATCTGACAATTCACTGTAAATCGTTAAGTATTTACGTGATCTGGCCATATTTGGTACTAAACAACTTGCCTCAATTGACAGATGAGACTAAATGTATCTTTGGCCTTTTTTCTGTTATATTCGTTAATCTAGGGAGTTTTTTCAAACCGACCGGGCTGTCCGTGAAACTTCTTAGATCAAGCTAAACAATGTATTGTGCTGCGAAGTACCGGCACCGTATGTATTTGTAATGGTTCGAACTGCTGCCACAAAACCGAGTTTTCTACTCCGATGAAACACCGGCCGAATATTCTCCGGCTATGGATCACTGCTTTTCGTTGCCTGCATCAAGGTAATAGACGGCATGTGGATCGTACGTTATGAGTAATACCAGCTTTGGACAAAACTAAGGAATCAAATTAAATACATTTTATATACGAGAAGTCGGCTAAACCGGTCTGTCAGTTTAGGCGAAATCCTTGTTGAAAGCTCGACCAATGAGCATTCGTCGAATCTCCGAAGTACCGGCTCCAATCTCGTAGAGCTTGGCGTCTCGCAGAAGACGCTGGGGCACGGTCTCCATCATGTAGCCCATTCCGCCCATGCACTGGATGGCGTCGAGAGACACCTGGGTGGCCTTCTCGGCGGCCAGCAGAATGACAGACGCACAGTCCTTGGAGGTGTGCTGGCCCTGGTCGGCGGCCTTGGCGGTCTGGTACTGGAACGCTCGGGTGGAGGCAAAGGCCGTGTACATGTCGGCGATCTTGCCCTGCAGCAGCTGGTTGTGGGCAATGGGCTTGCCGAACTGGGTTCGGGTGTGGACGTAGGGAAGAGCCTCGTCCAGAGCTCGGTGCATGAGACCGATGGGGCCAGCGGCCAGCACCAGTCGCTCGAGATCCAGACCGGACATGAGCACGTAGACGCCGCCGTTGAGCTTGCCCAGCACGTTGTTCTCGGGCACAAACACGTCCTCGAAGATGAGCTCGCCGGTGTTGGAGCCTCGCATGCCCAGCTTGTCGAGCTTTCGGGCGCACGAGAAGCCGGCCATCTCCTTCTCGACAATGAAGGCGGTGATTCCTCGGGCTCCGGCGGCAGGGTCGGTCTTGGCGTAGACAACCATGTAGTCGGCGTCGGGGCCGTTGGTGATCCACATCTTGGTTCCGTTAAGAACGTAGCCTCCGTCGACCTTCTTGGCGGTGGTCTTCATGGAGACCACGTCGGATCCAGCGCCGGCCTCGGACATGGCCAGAGCTCCGATCTTCTTGCCGGCAATCAGATCGGGCAGGTACTTCTCGCCCTGCTCGGGAGTGGTGTGCAGAGACAGCTGGTTGATGCACAGCTGAGAGTGGGCCGAGTACGACAGGGCAATGGATCCAGAAGCTCGAGACAGCTCCTCCATCACGACCGAGTGGGCCAGGTAGCCGAGGTTCAGACCACCGTACTTCTCGGGAGCAGTCATTCCCAGAAATCCGGCCTCGCCAAACTTCTCCCACAGATGGTTGGGGAACGCGTTGTCCACGTCGGTCTTCTCCTGGAGCTCGGGAGAGATTTCGGCGGCGCAGAAGTCAATGGCGGCCTGTCGAAGTTCCTCAATCTCCTCCATTCCGGATCCAGAGCCGTTTGTGTCGGTGGAGTAGAGCCGAGAGGAGGTGAGAGCGGGTCGGGCAAGAGCGGCCACTCGAACCGACTTTTGCATGTGTGTGAGGGTAGATCTGAGCATGGTGTGGTTAGGTGGTTGTGATGGGGCGTTACCTGGTTGATGTCGTGGTTTTGACTGGGGTACCTCGTTAATGTCGAGTGTTGTGCGCGCTCACTCATATATATAATCCCCTGGAAGCACGTCTCAATTCTAAAAGCTGGGGAAGTTTGAGTTTGAAATACTGCAGGTCGATATCCGGGGTTTTTTCGGCAGCGATCAAAGTCGAGTATAAACGGTATGGGGGTGCTGGAAAAGAGCCCCAGCTGTATTTGATCACGTGTTTGATCGGTCTACGTCTTCAAACCGCCACTTTCCCTCCCCAGATCACGTGATTCGGTCTCCCCCCGCTACCCCGAATTTCGCCCGAACTTAAGCTTATAGTTCTGTGGGGTTTCCCAATAACCGTTTAGTATAGTTTATAAATATATAGCTGTGTACACCGGACCTTGTCCTTTCACCACTTCACTCTTCACTCTTCACCACCACCCCCCACAATGCTACGAATCAATCTCCGAGCACTGTCACACGCTGCTCGTCCGGCACTGGCCCGGCCTCTGGCACTGTCGTCCAGATCTCTGCACCAGCACGTGTCGCCCAAACAGACGGACTTCAACGTGATCCAGTCCAAAATCGACCCTCTGTCAGCCGACTTTGCCGACAAGAAGAAGGGCTTCGAGGTGCTGGCCGACAAGCTGGCCAACATCCACGAGCAGGTGACTGACCCTGCCTACATCCCCGAGAAGATCAAGACCAAACACCTGGCGAAAAACAAGATTCTGCCTCGAGACCGAATCACCGCTCTCATTGACCCCGGCACCTCGTTCGTCGAGCTGTCGCTTCTGGCCGGTCACGAGATGTACGGCAAAGACAAGGTTCCCGCCGGAGGTATCATCACGGGTCTGGGCCAGGTCAATGGAGTCACCTGCATGATTGTGGCCAACGACTCCACCGTCAAGGGAGGAACCTACTTCCCCATCACCGTGCGAAAGCATCTGCGAGCCCAGGAGATTGCCATGCAGAACAAGCTGCCCTGTCTGTACCTGGTCGACTCTGGAGGAGCCAACCTGCCCCACCAGGCCGACGTGTTCCCCTCCCACAACCATTTCGGCCGAATCTTCTTCCAGCAGTCGCGAATGTCGTCCGCCAAGGTCCCCCAGCTGTCTCTGGTTCTGGGCCCCTGTACCGCCGGAGGAGCCTACGTCCCCGCCATGTCCGACGAGTCCATCATCGTCAAGGGAGGAGGCCACATCTTCCTGGCTGGTCCTCCCCTGGTCAAGGCTGCCACTGGAGAGATTGTGTCTGCCGAGGATCTGGGAGGAGGAGAGATGCACTCTTCCGTCTCTGGAGTCACCGACTACCTGGTCGAGTCTGAGCAGGAGGGAATTGAGCGTCTTCGAGAATGTGTCAAGAACCTCAACTACCCCCAGAACAACGGCCACGTGACCTACAACCAGACCCCCGCGCCCATCGAGGAGCCTCTCTACGACCCCAAGGAGCTTGGCGGCATTGTTGGAGACAACCTGCGAATCTCCTACGACGTCCGGGAGGTGATTGCCCGAATCGTGGACGGATCGCGGTTCTCCGAGTTCAAGGCCAAGTACGGCGAGTCTCTGGTGTGTGGTTTCTCCACCATCCACAACCACAAGGTCGGTATCCTGGCCAACAACGGCCCCCTCTACTCCGAGTCTTCTCTCAAGGGCGCCCACTTCATCCAGCTCTGTAAGCAGCGAGACATCCCTCTGGTGTTCCTGCAGAACATTTCCGGCTTCATGGTTGGATCCGAGGCCGAGCGAGGCGGAATTGCCAAGAACGGAGCCAAGCTCGTCAACGCCGTGGTCGGCTCGGGAGTCGAGCGATTCACCGTCGTCATCGGAGGCTCCTACGGAGCAGGCAACTACGGAATGTGTGGCCGAGCCTACGACCCCCGATTCCTCTTCACATGGCCCAACTCTCGAACAGCCGTCATGGGCGCCGAGCAGCTGGCCCAGGTCATGGAGTCTGTGCGATCAGAGAAGGGCCACGCCGACGCTCTGCGAGAGCGAGTGGAGAACGAGTCCATGGCCGAGTTTGGCTCGGCCCGTCTGTGGGACGACGGAGTCATCAAGCCCGAGGATACTCGAAAGTACCTGGCTCTGGCTCTGGAGACTTCTCGAGGCGGAGTTCGACAGAAGGAGGACACCGACTTTGGTATCTGGCGAATGTAGACGGGGAGTTGGAGAAGGCATGTATTTACGACTAGAATAAAAACGTTATAAGGAGATCACACACGTAGAGGGCGACTATCACCAGTATGGCCAAGAAGGAGGAGAATTCATGTGCTTGATGAAGACAGTCACGTGACCACTGTATTTGTCGTATGATCGACTGTGGTAGATTTAAACCCTCCCACGCTTCCAGTTTACATCTTATGGTGAATTTTGGGCAATTTACGTTTAATAAACATCAATATTGTCGTAAATCGCCGTAAATCGCTGTAAACCTCAAAAAATCACCAAAGATTAAATAAATAACCTACAGAGTTGAAATTGAGACTGTGGCTCACAAATAGCTCAATTGAGATAGTGAGATTATATTGGCATCAATTGAAGTCCCTTTCGTCACTCAATGACTTTACTTACTCTGTAGGTCTCTGTACTTGTAATGTGCAAGCGTGATCACCATGTGACTTTATGGAGTGCCGTATGAACTGTATGAACTGTACTGTTATAAGTATGAGTGAGAAGGTACCCGGGCTCGCACTAATGAGGCCATAAGAATCACATTCTTCCACTCACTCAACCATTCACGTTTTTGTCACCAAAACAGCTCTCTTTATTTCACATGTCTTTGCCACCCTCACTAACACCTCCCCCAACAAGCATCAACCCATTGTGCTTCACTCACATGCATCTCCATACATAAGGTTGGTTATCGCCACCTACATCGCGCTACGGGCATCACTACAAGTATAAGTACTACTCGTCCAGCAACCCAATCATGAGCGACTCAAACGACCTAGCCGACAAAGATCTGCTCAATCGAGACATTCTCATCCACCACGTCTTCCCCCTGCTGTCCCCGGAAGATATCAGAAACGTTTCGCTCACCAACAAACAGCTTCACGAAGCAGCAAACTCGCCCTCCGTCTGGCACGATCTGTACCTCCAGACATTTGGAGAGAATCCATTGACGACCCACAAGTGGCCAGAAATGTACCAGGTGCGATCTCGAAGCGGACTCTTCACCTGGGGCCAAAACGGCCGAGGAAAGCTCGGGCTCAATCTCACCCATGTGCCCAACGACCACAAGACGCTCCGAGGTGTCTGCAAACCCACCCAGGTGAGCGGTCTGGGCTCGCTGGTGGTCTCTGACATCTCCGCTGGAGGCTGGGGCTTTCTGCTGCTCGACATTGAGGGCCATGTCTACGGAATCGGAGGTCTTTCCGAACGAGGAAGAGCCCCCTACATTCCTGGACAGGTTACCAGCAACCCCAACGTCATGCCCTTCAGAAACCCGCGAGGCGCCGGTTTGTTTGGAGGACGGGGCCCCTTCCCCTTTCGAATTGGAGGCATCATTCGACCCAATCAGCCTCCTGCCGCTGACAACAACAACGACGCTCAGCCCACTCCTCCTCCCCAGCCAGTTTCCAGACCGGCCCCTCCCGCAACCACAGGCATGTATGGAGGCGACAACCGAGAGCCCCAGACCGACGCCCCTCCTCTAGGCCACGGAATCGGTCCCGCTGTGCCTCCCAGAACCACTGCTGAGTCAGACGCCATCATGACTGCCTCGAGAGAAGCTGGTGCTGAGAAGGACAAGCCCACCGAGGAAGATGTGCGAAAACACTGGCTGCTCAAGTTCCCCGACGACAAGAGCCCCAAAGTGGTGGCCATCTCTGCCGGCAGAGCTCGAGCTCTGGCTCTGGATGAAAACAACAACATCTGGCAGTGGGACAAGACGTTCTACGAGCAGGCTGCGCGTCTGGAGTTCTCGTTCGGAGACAAACCCATTCTCAAAATCACCGGAGGCTGGGAAAAGGCCGCTGCTCTCGTCAAGGACGTTGGTCTGGTTGTTTGGGACGGCATCAGTCTGACCAATGTGGCTTCAGTTCGGCCCGTGGAACATGAGACTGTCCCCAACACCAATCTCACCGGTGATGGCGAGATTGTCGATGTCGCTGTTGGCAGAGATGCCATTGTCTACATTGATAGAAAGGGAGACGCCTACACCATTGACATTCACAAGCTGTCCAAGGGACCTGTTCGTCTGGACGGATTCATGAAAAAGCTCAAGTTGTCTGACTGGAAGGTGGACGCCAAGTTCACCAAACTGACCGGAAACCTGACCCATTTCGCCTTCATTTCAGACAGAGACGATGTGTACTCGACTCCTTCAGACACTCCTCTCGCTGCTGAGACTGAGCCTCTTCTGATCCCCGAGCTTCAGAAGTCTGGCTGCATCTCTGTCGCTGCTGGAGACCACCATTTCCTGGCTCTCATGAAGGGAGGCAAGATTCTGTCTTGGGGATGTGAGTCTCAGGCCTGTGGAGATCTTGGTCTAGGACAGCCCCAAGAGGTGATCAAGAACGATGGAGCCACAGAGAGAGGTATGGACGTTGTTCTTTCCAAGCCTACTCAGATCCCCATCGAGGGCCATGCTCTTGCTATTGCTGCAGGCGGTTGGCAGAGTGCCGCTATCATCACCACCGATGATATTGAGCATGATGAGAAGAACTAAGTGGTGGTGTATAAGTATGGTATAAGTATATAGTTGAATTAAAATGAATTAGTCATGAGGGATACGATGGTGGAGCTACACTGTGTTTAGTAAGCCTTTGATACAGAACGCTTAGTCTTCAAACCCATTTCAACAACACCAATGGATTTCCCTCGAAATCTCTCCGATCCCGTCTACGTGTCCTTGTCGTGTTTCTCTCCTCTCCCTTCCCATTCCTTTCCTCTGGTGTCGTTCTGGTGTCGTTTTCATCTCCCTTTTCCTACGATTGCGGTATCTAGTCAAAAGTCAAGTGCATGTGTATTAAGTCTAGTCGGAGGTAGGCTTCTCATCCTTGATTCCCTGGGTTAGTTGCGTGTCCAATTCCGGATTGCTCTCAAATCTCTCATTTCTCATCTCGCAATCCTCCACATATCCTCCAATATCATACTCACAAGAATGGTTCGGCCGGTGTACCAGACGGAGATGCCCATGGAGACGGCGAAACAAGCGTAGAAGGGGTACAGCAGGAACTTGGATCGGGGGTGTCGCTGCCACAGAGCCACGTGGGGCTTAGACTGGAAGAGCTTCTGGTTCTGGATGACGTTGTTCTGTGTTAGTTGGAGTGCGTGAAGGGGGTCTCATAAACCGGCGCAAAAGGGCGCTGAAAAGCCGGCGCTGGCTAAACAGAGGGCGCTGAGACCGATTCCGATGTGTCTGTCGTGTTTCAACGCCTCGTTTCGCGTTTGGAGGTACTCACGACCATTGTGATGTGTAGTGATGGATTTGGTGGTGACGTTCTGAGCTTACTTAAAATCGAATGTTTGCAAGCGGCCAATCAGGCTCGGTGGAAACCCAACCTTGAGGGTAAAACGCGGTCCTGCGAATATTGCAGTCTGCAGTATTGCCTGATTCAAGGCCGTTAGAGTTTGTCTGCGATATAGAGAGCAGTGAGGGAGAAAAGAGATGAGCCGAAATAATGGTGTCATGTATTTATTAGTGATTATGTAATCGTAGAAGTGGTTCATTCAGATTATGTAATTGTGGTGTAGACCTCGTTTGGTCACGTGACAATTATACAGGTAGCTCAATATGCAACCAGTCGACCGTGCGCCTGTGCATTTTGAGACCTCTAGGTCGATGTCTTCAATTTTGCCTGTGGGGGCAAGCTGGTTTCTGACTCAGCTATCGTACTTGTACTCCTACAAAATCTCGTTTGTCTTGTTCATAAATAATTGGTATGTGATCTGGTTAACTCGAGAAATACCCTTCGCTATCACTGCCTCTTGTATCGTTAGTATAATCATCCACAGCTCTTGTGAATGTCTGCTCTTCACCATTGGCTACCCCTATGGTCAGTTTTGTCGGCTCTACCGTGATCCATTTGATCGGAGATCTCACCCCCAGTCTGATATCTGGCACTTCGTTTGGAAGAAGATGATCCCCCGGAGACAAGTTTCTTCGCGGAGGTCTTTCGATCATGACACGTTCGGGAATGTGTCTTCTGGAAGGACGAGCATCATGGAACTCCTCAGCTGATACTCTGGGTGCATCATGTGGATCTTGAGCATCATGGTATTGCTCTGTATGCTCTGCACTGTCGCTCACAGCTCGTATAGACACCTCCACACGATGACGGTAGTATGATTGCATGATAATGTGGTTGATGGTTGTCCCCCAGTCCAAGTAATGACGTTGGCCGTGTCGATCCAGCCAGTGGATGTTCCCCGGCACACCGTACATCATTTCCGATCCTGAGTCTGACGACATTTCCGAATCAAAGGCTCCTTCATGGGTGTCAATGTCCAGAGCTGAAGCTAGAGATGCGTCGAATGCAAACTCGCTGCCGTCTTCGTCGTCTGAGAACAGGCCTGGAAGCATCGAGTTGTGGATCGCGAGATCTCTTTTGTATTCCTCCGTTTGACGTTCCTTGAGTTCGTCGTACTCTGCCTTTCTTGACGGATCTGTGTCGATTATAGCCGCAATAATCGCTTTGGAGACTCCTGCGGCCGCGTGAGAAATGTGAGGCTTTTTGCGACACTCCTTGCGACACGAGGGGCAAGTGTTGACCTTGGTGAACCAGGTGGAAATGCAATCATAGCAGTATGAGTGTCCGCATTCCAAAACGCACGGTAAGCTCATGAGTTCCTGGCACACGATACACGTGACCGAGTCGGCGATTTGCGACAGCAAAGACACACATTGCGGTTGGTTCTGAGTTAGCAAAAGCGTTGAAGGTGGTGGAACTGGCTGGATGTACTCACATAGGCCTCACTCAAAGCTGCCACGTTTGAGTGGTCGGTCATGTCGACTGTATGTCGGTTTCGATTGATGCAGAGAAGTGAGAAGCGTCCGAGTCTGTCGTCTTGAACGTCTGTTTCCGTTGATAGTGATGGGTCTTGTTGCAGTGCCTTTTCTCAAGCACTCCTGCTGGCGTAACGTTGCAGATAAAGCAGGCCCAATGCATGGTGGAGAAATATTAAGGTTGTGCACATGTCGCGTAAGCGTAAGCGTATTTTTGGAGACAAAATTAAAGGTGTGTGTCAAGAGACACAAACTAAAGAGGATACGGAAAAGACTCTTGTCACGCTCTACTGTAACTAACTCACCCAGATACACACATACCCAAACACACCAAAACACACACCAACATAAGATACACAGATACACGTTGATTGACACAAAGATACCCCCAGACGAATACCCCCACCGCGATACCTCTTCTCCACCATGGGCCGAAAGTTCAAACACAGCCAAGCCCGTGCCGATCGACCTGCTGATTCTCCAGCAACAAATGCTTCTTCTGGAAGTGACGCTGGCAAGTCTATCCCTGGACATTCTGACGTTCGAGTGGACCCTGTGTCTGGAGATAAACGCCGTCGACGGCCGCAATGGATGACGCGTCTGCGTAACAACTCGGCCAATGTCGTGGAACCCGATACCAGCGATAGCGACGGGAGTTTCAGCCACTCCAAGCAGATTGACGACGATACCCGCGACGACGACGACGACGAAATCGAGATAGTGCTGCCTCGCAACGTCAGCAACGAGATACCCCGATCTTCGGTGTTCCGACGGGTCAGCACCGAGGTCGTGCCTGCTCCTCCTCCAGTCGAAGAGCAGCAACGCAAGGTAAGTGGCGACAAGCCTCGAAAGGTCACCTTTGACAGCTCGCCCACAAGTGGCAAGAAGACCGTTGTGGCCGGCAAGGGGATTCTGAAAAAGCCCGAAGCGGGACCATACGCTGTCATGCTGCCGCTGACACCCACCCACGTGCTAAATCAGGAACCGGTGGCTTCTACGTCTACTGCGGCTGTAAACAACAACTCTGAGCAGTCGAGCAAAGCACCTTCGCGGCCCCATCGACTGCATCTGCCTCGAAGATCCAGCCGATCCAGCACCGTAGAGTCGGTGATGAGCACCGCGCAGGTGGCCGAAGTGGCCCAGGCTGCTAAACCGCGACAGGTGGTGGTCGAGTCGTCCTCTTCGGAGTGCTCGTCACCTGTTGGAAACACCAGTACCCTGGCCAAGGAAATCGCAAGAGAGCTGGCCAAGGAGGTCAAGCTGCTCCAGCCCGAGCCAGTGCTGCCTCCTCGGCCCCCGGACTCACCACCCGCATTCTCATTGGACACCCCCGCTGATTCGAGCCCTGTACTTGCCCAAGTTCATCGACCCGGCCGTCTCGGAGTTCGACGTCGCCAGCAGGCCTGGAGACAGCGCCGAGGGGTCCGAAAAGCCGTGGAGACCGAGGCCTACGTGGACAAGGTAGTTGAAGAGGTGAATGCGCAGCCCAGCGAGCCCAAGACTCCGACTGTCGAGCCTGTTTTGGGATCAGAGTCGTCTGCTCGACCGGAAGCCCCCTCTTTCTACTGGGATCCTTCAGGGGCATTTGAATTCTACACCTCGACACAGTGGTGGGACCACCTACGGGCTCGGGCCAACTCTGCCAACGGCGGGTCCAGGTCGTTTCGGAAACAGCTGTTTCTGAACGTGGATGGCGCTGCTCTGTGGCTGTACGCCTCCGTGACCGGATGTGTGACTCGAATTCGATCTCGATGCGAGTCAGTGATGGGACTGGCTTCCCGCGTTCAGGCTCAATTCGGATGGTCTTCTGACGGGGGAGCTGTGCCCGCTTAGTCAGTAGATGGTAGCTATATAGACAGGAAGGAAATGGTTATGTAATTAAACGAGTGAAGCCGGAATAGGTGGGAGACCTGGCTTTGCCCCAGAGAAAGGTGGCCAGGTTCGGTGGCATCTGCAGTTTGCTGCTTTGGGAAGGTGTAGAACATGCTGTGTGCTGTATAGTGTGCGCCCCAAAAGGTGTGGGATGTAAATTGGGTCCTTATAGAGGAGGTTGAAGGCGGAGGGGAAGACGACGGGTCTAATTGTGTGTGCAAACAGATTCCAGACCATTCAAGGGGTCACGGGGGCACCACTAAGTATACAACGTGTAGCGTCCCCTCGTCCTTGTTGTTGACGCTCATTTAGCGTCTTTTAGGGTGTCTTTTGAAATTTCATTTTGCGGCCCACAAATCTGAGTTCTATGAGATCGAGGCTAAGCTTTGTGTGTTGGCGGGTTGGGGCGAGAGACATTATACGACCTGTACGAATATACGGAGGGTGTGACGAAGAGGAGGAGGAGGGAGTGCCATTGTGGCTCGTCTTGTAGAGTCGGGACATGATCAGCAGATTGTGACATGAGAGCAGTGCGTTATTGGTCGGTCAATGACTCACGTCTTCTGCCGTTAGTCCGTAGCGGTCATCTGCGTAGCGGAATCGGTTAGTTACCCGTGTCGACTGAGTCAACGAGTTTACTCGTGCTACCCGTGCTTTACTCGTCGCTCGAGTTGTCTGTGCCTGTGGCTAAGCACTGTGGGCGATACAGCATTCGAGCAACATGTATGCAATGCAGTGGCTGACTCGGTTCCAGATCCCCTTACCCCGGTGGGTGTATTGGGGTCGGCAGAGAAGTGTGTATGGCGGTGGGCGTTCCGTCGGCTTAGCCGCGGCGTCCTGAGTCGGTCGGCCATCGGTTTCTCCAGGTCACCGTGTCCTATTGTACGTACCTACGTGGCTCAGCACCGTTTTGTAGCAGGTGCTTGTCCCTCGTCTTAATTAGCATGACGTGATAGCCTCTGGAAGGTTGGAGAAGTTGGACGCTAAAAGTTGCAAAGTTGCAAAGTTGAAAGTTGCAAAATTTCATTTTAGCGTTCGATCCGACGTGGCAGTTAGGGGCAGAGTACGACGAGTAGCGGTTGTAGGGTTCGTGGGTCCTTCACAATTGATCTCGAGATCGAGCAATCGCCAATTGACTCATCTCCTGGATGACGCAATACGCAGCTGCAATTGACCATCGGCTGTACATTGCGTGTACATGGATTGTACTCGGATTGCATCGCTTGGAGAGATACGTTCCAGAGGCACGGGCGCCCAACTGGCTTTAGTGGGGTTCTTTGTTGTCACGTGGTATCAGCGAATGGCGTCCTCCAATCAGGGCCGTCAGCGAAGTCGGCGTGTGAGAGTGCGTGGGGAGAGACGGACATAGAGTTTCTGGGGGGGCGGCCCAAAACGTGAAATCCGAGTCCAGTAGTGAGAAGTGTAAATTGAGTGACAGACGGAGAGTGGAAAATATATATAATGTGTACGTGTCCCCCCCCCTTCTTTCCGATTTTTTCTTTTCACCAACCAACCCAACAAATCAATCAACCATGGTCCTTTCATCTGTCCTTGGTTTCCCCCGAATCGGTGCCAACCGAGAGCTCAAGAAGATCACCGAGTCCTACTGGGGCCAGAAGGCCTCTGTCGACGAGCTGTTCAAGGTCGGCAAGGAGCTGCGAGAGATCAACTGGAAGAAGCAGAAGGATGCCGGCGTGGACATCATCCCCTCCAACGACTTTTCCTTCTACGACCACATTCTCGACCACTCCCAGCTGTTCAACGTGATCCCCGAGCGATACTCCAAGTACAACCTGGCCCCCATCGACACCGTGTTCGCCATGGGCCGAGGTCTGCAGCGAGACAACGTTGACGTCCCCGCCCTGGAGATGGTCAAGTGGTTCGACTCCAACTACCACTACGTGCGACCCACCTTCACCAACGCCACCGAGTTCAAGCTCAACGGCCAGAAGCCCGTCGACGAGTACCTTGAGGCCAAGGCTCTCGGAATCGACACCCGACCCGTTCTCATCGGCCCCGTCTCCTTCCTTGCTCTTGGTAAGGCCGACACCGACTCTCTCGACCTCGAGCCCATCTCTCTCCTCGAGAAGCTCCTCCCCGTCTACACCGAGATCCTGCAGAAGCTGTACGCTGCTGGCGCCAAGGCCGTCCAGATCGACGAGCCCACCCTGGTTCTCGATCTGAACGAGAAGACTCAGGCCGCCTTCAAGACCGCCTACGAGTACCTTGCCAAGCAGAAGGACATCCCCGAGATCACCATCGCCACCTACTTTGGCGATGTGCGACCCAACCTCAAGGCCATTGAGGGTCTCCCCGTCGCCGGCTTCCACTTTGACTTTGTCCGAGTGCCCGAGCAGCTCGAGGACGCCATCAAGCTTGTTGGTGACGACAAGACTCTGTCTGTCGGAGTCATCAACGGCCGAAACATCTGGAAGACCGACTTCGCCAAGGCCATCAAGGTCGTTGAGCAGGCCAAGGAGAAGCTTGGTGACCGAGTTGTCGTTGCCACCTCCTCTTCTCTCCTCCACACCCCCGTTGACCTCGCCAACGAGCACAAGCTGGACCCCTCCATCAAGGACTGGTTTGCCTTTGCCACCCAGAAGCTCGGTGAGGTTGTGACCGTCGCCAAGGCCATCTCCGGTGCCGACGTCAAGGCCGACCTCGAGGCCAACGCCGCCTCCATCAAGGCCCGAACCGAGTCTCCCATCACCTTCAACAAGGAGGTCCGAGACCGACAGGCCCAGATCAACGAGGACTGGAAGAAGCGAAAGTCCGCTTTCCCCGAGCGACTCGAGGCCCAGAAGAAGCACCTCAACCTGCCTCTGTTCCCCTCCACCACCATTGGTTCTTTCCCCCAGACCAAGGACATCCGAGTCAACCGAAACAAGTTCACCAAGGGCGAGATCACCGCCGAGGAGTACGAGAAGTTCATTGAGAAGGAGATCCAGGACGTTGTCAAGTTCCAGGACGAGGTTGGCCTCGACGTCTACGTGCACGGCGAGCCCGAGCGAAACGATATGGTCCAGTACTTTGGCGAGCGACTCAACGGTTACGTCTTCACCCAGAACGGATGGGTCCAGTCCTACGGATCTCGATACGTTCGACCCCCCATCATTGTCGGTGACATCTCTCGAGCCCGACCCATGTCTGTCAAGGAGTCTCAGTACGCCCAGAGCATCACCAAGAAGCCCATGAAGGGTATGCTCACTGGCCCCGTCACCTGTCTGCGATGGTCTTTCCCCCGAGACGACATCTCCGACAAGGACCAGTCCGAGCAGCTTGCTCTGGCTCTCCGAGACGAGGTTCTCGATCTCGAGAAGGCCGGTGTCTACGTCATCCAGGTCGACGAGCCCGCCATCCGAGAGGGTTTCCCTCTGCGAGACGGCCCCGCCCGAGACGACTACCTGCAGTGGGCCGTTGATTCTTTCCGAATCTCCACCGCCGGTGTCGAGGACTCTACCCAGATCCACTCTCATTTCTGCTACTCCGACTTCAACCCCTCCACCATTGTGTCTCTTGACGCCGATGTTGTGTCCATCGAGTTCTCCAAGAAGAACGAGCCTCAGTACCTGAAGGACTTTGCTTCTTACCCCAACCAGATTGGTCTTGGACTCTTTGACATCCACTCTCCCCGAGTGCCCCCTCAGGAGGAGTTTGAGCAGCGAATCGAGGAGATTCTCAAGTTCATCCCCAAGGAGAAGGTGTGGATCAACCCCGACTGTGGTATGAAGACCCGAAAGTGGGAGGAGACCAAGAAGCAGCTCACCAACATGGTCAAGGCCATTGAGAAGTTCCGAAACTAAGCCAGTCAGGAGTCTTCATAAAAACTGTATATTTCAGATGTCAACCATCTGTTTTATTTATTAGTGATGTCAACCGTCACCATAACTTATTCAACATATAATGTAAATACATCAACTGATTGTAACAAACCAAGCACTTGTACTGTAGATTTCCCACGATAGAAACAGTACCATATCTCTTGTATGTTGAAAGATATGGGTATCACCAGTTTCGCCTGTCAGCCAAGAATGTAGATATTTGGCTAAGTAAAGTGAACTAAATCTTACTTACACGAGTTTCTGAGATCTGGAATATTTCCTAACATATCCCACAATCAGTAAATATAGTCGAAGACCCGTTAAAAACAACACTTCTATCCGTCATTTTATTCTTCCATCTCTCGAATACCACCACGGGAACATTGAGATTGCACCCCTAAATGACTTTTTCACTCAACAAATCCCAACTAATGAGCTTAACTGGCGACAGCAGCACGCAAAATGTCCCGCAAACTGCCTCGCTCAACAAGTCATTGTATTCATAGCAGTGAATAATTAATGGCCTGTTTGTTATTTTTCACTCAACATGGCGCATATTTCATACATGGCTCGCTATTAATAGATCACTGTTATGGGCTCCACAGTGACGACCAAAAGTGTTGAGGCGTGAGATTAAATGAGAGAAACAACAGACATACAATCAACAGCTGCCAGTAGACTCAATTGCTGTAGTTTTCGAGTTTCCCGGTTCATCTATCGCTTGCAAACATCTGCAGTAGATACTTTTCCATGCACCAGCAGAGTCGGGAAGGATTATTGGTGGAGATAATAATCCCATCAGAATGAGGGCTTGACCATTGCAATGCTTTACTCGAGAGGTTTGCAATGGTGTAATTTTTGTCTTCATAAGACGACTATGTGAGTATTTACTGGCACTTTCACTTCTCCACTCTATGACAACAGAAATCACCGCTGGAACACTTGTAAACGACCAGCAAATCGTCTACACGTTCAGAGAAAATGTACGTCCGTTCCAAGCATGCTATACAATCAATTAATGCAGTGCAAAGGCGGTGTACAGCTGTGTAAATGCCGTGTGGATGCAATGTGGACGTTTGGCTAAGGCCCGTTGGCAACCTAAAGCGAACCAACAGGCGAACACTTTCCACTGATGCAAGATGTGAATAATTTTGCACTACAATATTTCAGACAGTCGAAGAGGTCCCAGCCAGGTTGCGTTCAAAGGCAGCCCGATCGCCTGGGGTGCCAATCTTGCCCTGTTTCAAGGAACTATCGGCGATCTCAACAATAACAAACGTCGATCTATGATCGTCAGGTAGGGCAGATGACAAGTAGGGTGCGAGGCAGGGGGGCTATTTTGCGCGGACGTCGTCGCAGCGCAATTAATTTACCACGGAGGGGATTTATTACCAGCTGAACTGGCTGATATTATCTCTTGCGGTGCACGATACTCGTTCAGCATCGCAGGCGACCATAGTGAGACACTCTAACCCTTGCTACAGGTAGTCTCGCGTTGGTTGGAGTTTGGTCAGGGTCGTCGGCAGGGTCGATTGCACGTGTTACTGCGTGTCTATCAGCTGGGCCGGAGAGGGTTTGAGTCTAGCCATGATGACTGGCATCTACGAATACCTATATACCGATGCTGAGTCGTTCTGTTCTCCATCTCAGCAAGGAGAACCCGTACAGCCCAGAACCCGTACAGCCCTCACGTTACAGGAGACTCATGCAGTTGCACGTCGCGTGTAGAGGACGTGTAGAGGTTCTGACAACGACTCTGGTTTTACGATAGGTGAGTGCAAGTCGTTCTTCGTTTGATCACCTCCATAACAAGCTCTGTTGGAGAGATCGACAGTTCCCTGAGCGGGAGAAGGGTTCCGGCAAGTTATGGCGTAGCCGGGTAGCTGTAAGATCGTGCTTGGCTTCGCCGTCTATCGTACTCGTACTTGAGCTCACCAACCACCACCACCACCGCCCCTTCAAAGCCCTCCTTACTTACTACTTTCCACCTGCACCCTGCACCCCTTGCTTGCCAGATTTTTTCGATTCTAGCCAGATTTTCTCTCTCTTCGAATCTTTGCGTTTTTGCTCCTCCATCTGCAACCTTCTGCACATGGGAGGGCTGGGGGGTGCAGACGTCAACTTTATCATTTTGAGCCGTACTCGTAGGAATAATTAAGAGCTATCGAGAGCCAGAGCCAGAGAGTCGCTCTGTGCTTTTCCTCAGTCCACTTTTGCGCGCACTGTAGAGATCATTTCTTTTGATTCAACTCAACGTCCTTCGTATCAACCTTTCAGTTCAGCTTCCTGTGTCACGTATCACAGTGCGAACTCCCCCAGTGTAACGTGGTGGCTCCGAAACCGGTCTGTTGGTCCGGATGGATCTCTGCGAGCCTTTACCGTGGTGTGTCTGAGATCCTACACACCCTGGTACACTGGCAGCCTTCTCGAATCGATCTTTTTGTCCCTTTTCGCACTTTTTCACACTTCTTCACGCTGTTTCAGACCTTGAATCCACCTGAGACATTGGCCGAAGTCGTGTGGATTTTACTGTCCTGGATAATATCGCCCTGGAGGTTGTGGAACGAGCCAAGGAGCTGGGGTAAGTAGGCAGGGTAGGCAGGGTGGAAGTGACAGACTTCGATTTGGAGGGTCGCCAATGTGTCAAATCTGACAGGCCAGACAGCCCAATCTGACAGCCGCACAGGACGACGACCGTTCCTCAGCTCCTCTTCTCACATCTACCAAATTGAGCTCAACTGACTTCGGCTCACCCCTCTCCCCCCTGGCAATCTCCTGCGAAGACCTATGCTGGCCGGGTGCGCGAGAATCAAGGTTGGCTGAGCGGAGGAGCGCCCGTTCGCTGGAAGCCCAAAAGCTCGATAGCTAGTTCGCCAAACTTTGGCTACCAGTAGGCGCTAGCGTGGCGCTAACCACCAAGTCTGGAAGCTGTCCAGGAGAGTGTGCCAGGCCTGTCAGTCAGCCAGACCTCCGTAACTGTTTATCCATCTGTCCCAAACGGGCAGAGACGCCAAAAGTGGCAGCCAGGGAGGGATGGATCTCCGTGCTGTGAGACAAAGAGGGAGAGAAGCAGAAGGGAAGAGAAAGAAGCAGCAGTCAAGTAATTTCCGGTCTACAAGCGAGCCAACGCGTACATACAGTATCGCAGTTAGCACATCAAAAAGCCACTATCCCCCGCGCTCTCTTGTCCGTGGTAGATCGTGTGAGGGGTACAGTAGCCACTTCCACCAGTACAGTAGCGACACACTACTTGTACGGTGACACAGCTTGGTTGCAACCAACTTGGCCCTGTCAAGCTCTCGCCAATGACAGAGTTTTGCGCATAAGAAAAAGCAAAGACGACCCAGCTTTGTGTGATTGACTTTGGTCGTGCGTCCTCGGAGCGCCCTCACGGGTTTTGAGCTTTGGCAGTGCATGTCAAAGGTCAAAGAGTCTTCTTGATTTGGCTCACACAAGATTTGGTTAATGGAGGATGCTTGCAACAAGGTTCACTCCCACCGCATCAAAGTGCTAACGTGGGTGCAGTACGAACAACTCCTTGTTTCACCCTTCATTGGCGTGTTTTCTTTAATTTTCCTTCCACCGTTGACACCCACCTCTTTTTCGAGACCAGTTCCACACTTGCGGCTCCATCCTAACGACCTTACAGTAACACAAGTTCCATTCGACGAGTCTTGTTCTCTCCTCTAACCACCACCCCCCACCCCTACAAACACACATTGGAAAAAGTGAGTATCTCAGGGGTACACCATACGCGCGGCGGAACAGCACGGTACAACATGACAACGGAAATGACGAGTATTGGCCGCGAACAGACGGAACGGCCGAAGCAGAGCCAGAGAGCCACCCCGAGAGCCGCCCCAGACTAACCCAGTGGATCTAGAGCATCCCATTCCACCCTTGCACGTGGTGCACAAGCTGGTAGCGTCCGAGTCGTTCGACTTTTCCGAGTCGCCGTCGGACCCCGTCCAGAAAATGCTCAAGCGGAGATCGCTGATCCAGGCCGCCAACAACGCCACCCTCAAACACCAGCGCAAGAAAGAGGCCGACCCAGGACTCGAAACGCCTCCGCCATCGCCAGGTCTGGACAACGACCTCTCCCAAACTCAACTTGACAACTCAGCGGCAGACCACAACGCATCTTCCTCCTCCTCCCACAACATGGAAAGCTCGCCCCGCACGGCCGGCTCCAACTACACGTCGTCCATCAACATCGAGTCGCCCCCGGACTCGCTGCAGCAGGGAGCAGACACGCAATCGCCCCCCTCGTCCCGACAAACGTCCGTGGCGTCGTACGACTCCAACGCGACCGACATCGAGTCGCGCAACTCGCTCAACTCGGTCTTCTTCGACTCCAAGGAGGCGCCCGCAGACCCGCGCAAAATCACAAAGAAGGAAATCAAACAGCGCGAAAACAACAGCGACAACGCCACGACGACCACAACCATGACAACCTCAGCCATGCCTCCAGGCTCACCCGACGGCACGGAAACTACCTCGGCGACTATCACAGCATCCACAGCAACAGCCTCGGCCGCAGCAACGTCGGAAATGAACTCCATGTACCCGTTTCTGAGAGCCGTGCACGCGTTCGACGCCCGGTCGCTCGAAACCCACGACAAGGACTCCGTCTGCCTGTCGTTCAAACAGACGGACTGCATTCTGCTGCATGGCATGGACGTGTCCGGCTGGGGCGACGCCACGCTGCTACACACCGGCGAACGGGGCTGGGTGCCAACCAACTTCTTCCAGCCTTTCCAGGACCCCGAGGCCAACGCCCTGCTGGTGGCGGTGCAAAAGTTTGCAACCAACCCGAAATGTCACCCCACCAAGAACGGCCACACGTTTTCGCAAAACTCGGTCAACAGCGTCATTGCCGGCGTGCGAGCATTACTACAGGCCTGTGGCGCCCTCACCCGCGACTCGCCGGCAGTGCGAAGCTCCAACTCGACGAAAAAGTTCAGAAAAATGCTGCTGGCCGAGCTGGCGGTGTTTGTGGGCCAGGCCCGAGAGTCGAAAAACTCCACCGACGACGAGCTCATCCAGTCGCTGGTCCAGAGCTGCTACAATGTCGTGTGTCGAGCGGTCGTGTTCCTCGACATTTACAACCTCAAGCGAGACAAGTATGGCTCGTCTCTGAGTGGCTCGTTGGACCCCACACACATTCGAAACTCGGTGGCTTCTGCCCAGAGCATGCGTTCCGATACCAGCACGTCCAGCCATGGCCGTATTTCCGGCCGAAGCTCGCGTTCAGGCCCTCCTTCGTCGCCTCGAAAGGACTCTGCTGCCGGCGAAGACTCCAGACAGTCTGTTGTTCTTCACAAGACTGCGCCCTTTGCCAAGGCGCGACTGGAAGAGGTGTACGACGCTCTGATGGCGTACCTGAGTCTGATTCTGCGTCTTCTCAACCTGCTGGACACGTCTCAGGACGACGGACAGACCATTTCGTCGCAGATTCTGTACATTGCCCGAAAGAGCATTGTTGCCTCTCGAGCGCTGATTTCTGCTACCGAGGACGTTTCCAACCGAACCCCCCGAACCCGACGTGCCGAGCTGGAGGCTACCAAGGACAAGCTGTACCGACTGGCCACCAAGCTCTGTGCCACTACCCGAGAACTTGTGATTGACGAGGGAGCCACTCCCGAGTACGCCAACGAGCTGGTTCGGGTGGTCAACAAGTGCGCCAAGACTGCCGGAGAGTGTGTTTCTCGCTCCAAGTCTGTTTTGGAGGCCACCGGCGACTTCCAGCTCAGCAGTGACCGACCCTACCCCGATCTCAGAGGCACCACCGTGACAATCAACTCGTTCTACAACCTGCGACCTGATTCCTCTCGAGCCGGCGAGTCTACTGCTTCCGAGGCTGAGGAAGAGGCTGCTCCTCCTTCTACTGCCGATACTGACGACACCACCGAGCTGACCATGCATTCCAACGCCTCTACCGAAAGCACTGCCACCGTCGACAAGCCCTACTACAAGCTGACTTCGGCAGCCCGTCTGCGTCGATCTGTTGTGATTGACGAGGAGGGCGATGAGGGCAACTCTACTATTGGCAACGATGAGGGCAACTCTACTGTTAACGACGACGACAACAACACGGCTGTGAACAACGAGCTTGAGACTCAGGACCAGGATCTGGAAAAGGAGAAACACGCATCTCTGCTGCCTCCCTTGCCTCACGTGGTCCCCATGTCTCAGGGCGAGACCGTTCTCATCAGTGAGGAGGTTGGCGATGTCAGTGGAATCACCATGGCTTCGGCTGGTGACGATACTGTGGATCTGTCGACCTTTGATCCTGCCAGCAACAACCTGGCTGCCATTCCTCTGGAGGACCAGCTCATTGTGGGTGACCAGGGCCAGATCCAGGGAGGTTCCATCCAGGCTCTTGTCAAGCACATCACCTCCACCGTCGACCCGTTCTTTGCCTCCGTTTTCTTCCTTTCTTTCCGACGATTCTGCACTCCCATCGAGCTTGCCGAGTTTCTCGTGGAACGGTCTCAGAAGCCCGATGAGGATGTTGTCATTCGAGTGTTCAACACCTTCAAGCAGTGGCTCGAGTCGTACTGGAAGGCTGGCGACGCCGAGGCTCTTCCTCTGATGCGGTCTTTCGCCGAGACTCTGGCCCAGGAGCAGAACAACTCTGCCACGGTGCTCAAGACTCTGGTGAACAAGGCCCAGGACCCCAACTACAAGCCTCCCATCCAAAAGTGGGTGGCTGTTGCCAACACCGGCCGTCCTGCCATGTCCATCTACAACTCTGGAGCCGTTCCTTCCAGCAACGTGAGCAAGTCTCAGCTGACGATGATCTCCAAGTTCTTTGACAACGTTGCCAACGCCGCTTCTGACACCGGCAACCGACGAACGGCTTCTCTCACGTCCCACCCCAACTGGGCTGCTCTTCGAAACGTCATCTCGCCCGAAGCCGCCATTTCCATTGTGGGTTTCGACGCGTTTGATATTGCTCGACAGCTGACTCTGATTGACAACGAGCTCTTCTGCAAAATCAACACGGAGGAGTTTATGGATCTCAACTTTGCCAGCAAGAAGCGAAAGCTCGGCAAGGCCCAGAACGTGGGCGCCATGACCCTCAACACCAACAAGCTCAGTGCTCTGGTGGGAGACTCCATTCTTCGCCACGGCCTCAACGCCAAGCAGCGAAAGAACATTCTCAAGCAGTGGATCAGGATTGGCGACAAGTGTCTGGAGCTGGGCAACTTCAACTCGTTCCTCACCATTGTCAGCGCTCTGCAGTCCGTGTCCATCATGCGACTGCGAAAGACTTGGGAGATGCTTTCTCCTCGGTACCAGGAGCTGTTTGCGTCTCTCAAGGCCATTGTTCTGCCCGAGAAGAACTTTGTGGCCTACCGGTCTCGAATCCGGCAGCAGGACATTCCTTGCGTGCCGTACCTGGGCGTGTACCTCACCGATCTGACCTTCATTGAGGAGGGCAACGCCGACAAGCGTCTGTACATTCCTCAGGGAGGCGATGGACAGGCCCCCTCTGTGTCTGTCATCAACTTTGACAAGCATGCTCGAACCGCCAAGATCATTGGCGAGATCCAGCGATTCCAGATCCCTTACCGTCTTCAGCCCGTCAAGGAACTGCAGCAGTGGCTCCACATGGAGATGGACCGAGCTCAGAGCTTGATTAGCGAGGACAGTAATGGTCTGTGGCGCCGATCGTGCATTGTCGAGCCCAAGTAAGATCTTTCTGGCTTTTATTTATTTATACCTCATTTAATTGACGAATGAATTATGTATGTTATGGTTGTTGGTTGGTTGTAATATTAGGTGGCAGCAATTACTTTGAGCGTGTCGTGTGTAGGGGGTTATACTTTACTGCATCTCACACCCCAGGTTTTACCCTTCGATATAAACGACAATATGCAATCGAGATACCACTCCAACTACAAGTACCCGTCATACCAGAGCTCCACAGCCGCCACAGCCTTCCCGTCATCGCTGCCGAACCCGCTAGACGACGTGTTCCGCGATGTGTTCTACGATTTCGACTCAGATGGATACTACAAGCTCTCCGAGGATCCAGCCATCCGGGACCTAGAAAAGGCTCGAAAGAATTACAGCGCCAAGAGAGTGTCGCTGAGTACTCACCTTGATACCGCTGTGGAGTTGCTCAAGTCCCTCGATACCACCGTCCCTGTCTTCAGAAAGGCCGGAGCCATCATTCGATACCTTCCCATTGATATCCTTGTCAAGCTGCGCGAGAACGACTTCACAGCCAACCTGCTGGACAAGCTCATTCACTACTTTCATCTTCTCGATTGGAAGAACCTGTTGAAAGCATTGGCGGGCGACAGGGACTACCTGCTGTCCAATGGCTGCTCACAGTACAGCGTCAAGGATGAGAAAGAGAACGATGACTACATCGTGGCCGCCTTGCAACAGACTCTGAATTATGAGAGGAAAACCCGTTCTGGACGAAGAACCTCTGGACTATCATCGAGTCCCACACCCAGCAAGCGAAGACGCCGATCAGGAGAAGCACCGCAGTTGCCACCATCAACACCAGAGCACCAGGTCCTTCCCATTTGTCCTTTGTTGACGAATATGAGATAGACCAGGGGGGTGCCACTCTCAGGTAAGTGTATTTGTAGCTTATTGGATAGTATGTAATATAATAGAGCGATAGGAGACAGGTCTAGGTGTTGGTGGACATGGGCTACACGGATGGTGTCGTGAAGGGGGAGTGATTGAACATCCAAAGACAGAAAGATTATACTGATAGATAACTATAGAGGCCCTGAAACTCTGGTGAATCATTCTCTGGTAGATGCGGACCACCTTTTACACCATATTTTTGATTCTAAAATTCGCGGATTACATAAGCTGATGCCAGATCGGGTAGCCCAAAAAAAACCGATTTTTAGCGTCCCGCCTGGCTAGCTCAATCGGTAGAGCGTGAGACTCTTATTCTAAGGTCATCTCAAGGCTGTGGGTTCAAGCCCCACGTCGGGCTATTTACGCTTTCCCATTTCCGATATAGTGTAGGGGCTATCACATCACGCTCTCATTCTGAGAACCGTGGAGACCGGGGTTCGATTCCCCGTATCGGAGGTTTGGTTACGGCCATATCCTGGTGAAAATACGGCTTCCCGTCCGATCAGCCATAGTCAAGCACCAGAGAGCCTAGTTAGTATTGTAGTGGGAGACCATACGAGAATCCTGGGTGCTGTAATCTTTTGCCAATCGCGAAGCGGCTGGCTAATTTTTGCAGTCCATCTTTTGGGCTTTACCTCTGGCCGTTTCCCTGCTACCATTTCCTCCCATTATGGTCACATGACTGTGCATATGCATTGGTCTGGGGTTGAGTGATGCAGCGCTATCATCAACCACATTGAACCATTGAACACCATGACCAACATTCCCAATCCGTGTCTGTTGGCAATTCTGGTCACGTGTGCCACGTCTACGGGCCCCCAGTTCGTCTTCCATTACCCGCCCAAGCCCAAGTCGTACGGCTATCGAGCTGCGGCGCCAGTCATCTTCCGTGAGAATGAGGAGTCTTCTGGAGACAGCGAATCGTCCGAAGACGACCTGGGCGACATTCTGTCCGACTCGGACGAGAGCGACAAGGCGGAGGAGGAGGCTCCTGCTCTGGACTACAAGCGATTGAATAAACGGGATCAGGGCAAGAAGGAGAGCCGACGACGAAGGAAAGACATCCTCAAGAACCTCATCAGCAACTACACGACCACGGCCGAGTTCGATTACAACTTTGGAGACGAGGCTCAGGAGGACGACGGAACAACTACAGCTTCGCAGGGCACGTCGCGAAAGAACTCGTTGTCTGAGAACTCGTGGGATAAAGTGTTGGGGTTCGACGCGCAGTTTCTGGGCGATATTCTGACTCCCGAAAAGAGCATGTGTCAGCAGCGGTTCGAGCTGACTCTTGACGATATGGTGTTTACGGGTCTGCCTGTTCATGTGAACGATGACGGAAGATGGAGACGGAAAAAGGAGCACGATAGGGAAGACAAGGAAGGAGGAGAAGGAGGGGAAGGAGAAGAGGAGCCGAAATCGAACCTGGTTTCGTTCCACGTGTCGTTTGTGGTCAATCCGCCTCTGGCCGAGTACAACCAACGCGTGGACGAAATGTACTTTTATATTGCATCACAATTTGCGGTGGCTCTGAGAGCAGAACAGGACAAGTCTGATTGGGTGGGACAACAATTACGTCAGATTGCCCATCTGAGAGAAACTGCGGCATACGAGAAGCGGGGAATGTCCGAGTTATGGAGAGAGACTATCACCACGTGTCCATTGGCCCATGGAATAGCCCAACTGTTTCATTCCATTCAAAACGCCTCTATTGCATCCATTGTTCTCAACAAGAGCGTGAGGAGTTTCCAGATTCCAGTGGAAACAGAGATGGCCTCTTTACCGCTGGTTACTGAGCCCCACATTTCCGGCGCTTATCTTACAACCGAATCCTTTTCTGACTCTGACTCGAAACAACTGCATTTCGCGCTTTTGCTGCTGGATGAGCCTGAGTCCATCATCTCTGACTTGGAAGCACAAAAGGACTACACTCTATGCAACTTCATTTCACATTTGAAACCCTGGCTTCCTCTAAAACAGGTGGTTCACGATTTGCAGATATCCGCCGAACAGGCCCTGGGGTTCAGCAAGCATCTTATTTATTGGCGAAGAGGACGAGCCATTCTGCCCATTCACAAGGGAAACTCGTACATTGTGTCTCCCATTGCACCCATCGAGTCTCTGTATGAGTTTGCACCTCGGTTTGCCGGCAAATTCCCCGGGTTGCCATCCTTGCCCAGAATGCTGTCTTCTCTGTCCACAGGAAAGCCCCAGCAGTTTGCCAAGCTCATCCCTTCTCGAGATCACAAGACCATGTACTACCGTGCCCTAGCCTGGCTGCTTCAGTATGGCTTTGTCACACAGCTACGAACGTTTTTGTACCTGAAGATCTCCAAGAAGATCAAGTTGCAGGTGAAGAACCAAACACGAGACAAACGAGATAACGATTTCAACCTTACTAACCCGCTGACCATCTCTCGCAAGTCGTCAGAGTCCTTGAAGGATCGACATTTCTCGGCTAGTGTCAGCAGCCATGTGTCGAAGGACTCTCCTGAGGCTTCTGAGATTCATTTTGCGGAAGATGACAGCATTGAGGACTCCATTCTGCTGGAGCCCGATAGAGCCACTCTTACTCAACGAAAGTGGCTCAACAAGATTCTTGAGAACCAGCCGCAGGACGTGGTCTTGTTGTTCAACCGTCTCAAGCCTTACTTCAACGGTAAGCATGCCATTGAGCAGGTTGTAATTGAGGAGGGTCTTTCTCGAAACGAGCTGAGACGGTTGACTCAGTCTCTTGAAGAGCATTTATTGATGGTTCGTCATTGGTAGCTCGACTGCAGTAGTAATTAACGAATGTATTTATAGCCAACGCAGTGCTGATTCTCTACAAGTAGTACCGGTACCCGTACATTTATCAAATCAGTTAGTATATAAAAAATAATCAAGTCAGCTTGGGCTTGTGGGCTCCAGGCATCATGATAGGAACAGGAATGAACCACTTGTAGGTATTATTAGGAGTAGCCACACCGGCCATTCCGTTCCAGCAGCCCAGAAGACCGGTGGAGATGCAGAAAGAGCCGCCAGCCACCAGCAGATGATGGTTACCTGTGAAGTTGCCAGCAGCCAAAAAGAGGACGGCCAGGTCGAGAGAGACAAACATGACAAAGAAGGCGACTGTGGCCTTTAACGTGCACAGCGTCATGCAGATACAGAAAACAAACCAGCCCATGAGAAAGACTCCAATGGCTTGGGCAAACTCGTCTTCCGTGGCGTAGTACTTTTCGATTCCAATGGGCAGGTTGAGCAAGGCCCAAGAGTACCAGAAACAGGAGAAACACAGAAAGACACAGGCGGCAAAGGTGTTCTCACAGACAATCTCCCAGATACCAGCAATCATTTCACAGAGACCTCCGCCAAAAATGGCACATCCAACCATGACGTTGGGGGCTCCAATACCTCGAACTCCACAGGTGCAGAATCCAAGAATGATCATGGTGATGGAGAAGGCAAAGAGACCGATAGGAGCGGCGTTACCAAACTTTCGCGAAGGATTAGGGGCAGATCCGGGGTTCAGAGTTCCTCCAAAGGCCTGCATGAACTCGTTTCGGTGGTATCTAACACCGGCAATGATGAGATACTCGCCGTTCTCAAGGACTCGGGTGTCCTTGCCCTGTTCAATCTGAGAGATATGGTCAGTAGAACCGCCTTGTTCAAGATCAAGATCGCTGCTGGCCATTGTAGAAGAGATGTTGTGGTTGATGATGGTAGACATTGTTTGGTGCTGAGATAGTCATGGCTGGGTGTCCTTTATATATATACCACTTGCGGGTACAGTAACAACACTATTTCTGTCTGGAATGATGTGCAAGGGACTGATTGTGGGGTATTGATTTTAGCGAGGCTGTTAGCAGCAGGGCTAAAATAGTCGGTTTCTTAACTGTTGAACAAGGCTGGAGGTCTTCTCCGACTACGTGTTGGGTTTGTTGACCACCTATAGATGGTGATGTATGGAGGAGGGGGAAGGTGAGCAGAACAGCATGACTCTGAGCAGCTCAAATGAACCGCAAAACAAACCTGGACTTCACCATTCCATTCAAACACTCCATATCATTTAGTCTAAGTGAAAAAACCAAGCATACCGCGGATATGTGCAACGTGCACCACTAGACGGATCTAGACCCTAGGCTGCAGAGCTCCTCTCGAGTTGCTGCCTCGGTGCGGGGCTAAAAAGAGAAGAGGACACGCGAGGGGTTTTGGTGATGATGGCAAACACGTCTACAGTATGAAAAAAACCAACCTCATGAGGTTCTCGGTGTATTTTTGACACCTTCGGCGAGACTTCGGAGCTCTCCACACTACCTGACGAACTAACCTCATCACTCCACCCCGAATTGGAAAATAATGGGGGGATTAAGCAGCAATTTGTTTACCCCTCATTTTGGTCGACCGACTATTCATCACAGGCGGCGCTCGTGTCTCGGTTCATCATGCCTCCTTTAGAACATACGTGACAAGTTTTGGCGGTGTCTTGCTTGACATGGCAGCTACTAATGCGTTAGTGTGGATCAATGGACCAGTGTTAATTCTGTGGGGGTCTATCTTGTATGTGAGGTGAGTTCGAACAACTCGCAAGGATGAGGAGTAAAAGCACGTGTATTGCGGGGAAGTTGCGAGAAGGGGAGCTACAGTACCAGGTGGATGTGTTCTTGCACTGCCCAGACAGTAACAACTCCGTGAAACGCTAGCTTGGGTTGTGCTGTAGATACGATAGCTAGTGTGTCCAAAAGTCGAATGATGTTTGCTTGGCGGTTGATGGATTCTTTCATATTGATCATAGTTCATTACGAGCACTCGTATGTACTCGGATTGCTCATCACACTCAAGCTCATATTGTCAGAGTAGATAATACTACAACCGCTACAAGCCCTGCACGACCAACTTTCCACTGTCAATCAATATTCAGACTAAATAATGTACATGTTCGGGGTTTGAGCCAGCCACTACTTCTAGTACCAGTAATAGCTTACAGCTTAGCCTTGTCAAGGAACTTCTGAGCCACAAATCTTCGCTGAATCTTGCCGGTGGCAGTCTTGGGCATGATGTCGGTGAAGAAAACTCGAGCGGGAACCTTGAACTTGGCAACCTTGTCAGTCATGAAGTCCTTGATGTCTTGCTCGGTGGCCTTGGCGTCCTTCTTCAGCACAATGGCGGCGTTCACCTGCTGGCCGTACATCTCATCGGGAGCACCAAAGCACACGGCCTCGGCCACAGCGGGGTGCTCCAGCATCACACCGTCCAGCTCAATGGGCGAGATCTTCTCTCCTCCTCGGTTGATGAGCTCCTTGATTCGGCCGGTGATGTTGACAAAGCCGTCCTTGTCCTTGAAGCCCTGGTCGCCGGTTCGGAAGAAGCCGCCCTTGGTGAAAGACGTCTTGTTGGCCTCGGGGTTGTTGATGTATCCCTTGGTCACGTTTTCGCCCCGGATACAAATCTCGGCAATCTTGCCCTGGGGCACCTCGTCTCCGTTGTCGTCCAGAATGGCCACCTCGACTCCCTGGCCCACACCCACGGTTCCAGGCTTTCGCTGGCCGGGAGGCAGGTTGTTGGAGGTCATCTGATGGGCGGCCTCGGTCATGGCGTAAGCCTCGAGAACGGGGGCCTTGAAGGCCTTTTCAATCTGGTGGAAGGTGGCGGGAGCCAGGGCCGACGAGCACGATCGGATGAACCGGATTTCGGGAAGAGGCTGGGGCACCTTTGTGTTGAGCAGAATCTGGTGGATGGTGGGGACCGCAGTGTACCAGTTGCACTTGTACTTGACAAAGTCGTCCCAGAACTGCGAGGCCGAGAACTTGTTGGGGATGACGATTCCTCCTCCAGACGCCAGGGGAGCCAGGAAGGCACACAGCAGACCGTGGACGTGGAACAGAGGCATCACCAGGTAGGTGGTATCCTTGTCGGTGAGCTTGTAAGTGTCGACAATGTTGTGCATGGTTCGGCACAGGTTTCGCTGGGTCAGAGGCACGGCCTTGGGTCTGCCGGTGGTTCCACTGGTGTGCAGAACGAGAGCCACATCATCAGGAGAGACCTCGTTGGGGGTGGGGACGGCCACAGGAGCGTTGGTGGGGCCCTCCTTGACCTCCATGACGACCCGCTGTTTGTGGTCGTCCCAGTAGACCTCTGCGATGGCGGCGTTGAAGGTTCGGGCGGCCTGGACGGAGGCCAGGTTTGCGGCCACGGCTCCCTTGGGCACCAGCACCAACTTGGACTTGAGATCGTCAATGTAGAACTCGAACTCGGACTTTTTGTACGCCGAGTTGAGAGGCGCGGCAATGTATCGAGAGAAGGTGACTGCCAGGAAGGCGACGGCGAATTCCAGCGAGTTGGGGATGGCGATGGAAACCGCGCTCTGAGGGGGAAGCCCGACCTGAGCAAGCTGTTTCTGGAAGTCGCCCGTGAGGTCGAAAAACTGGCTGTACGACAGCTCCTGGGCGCCGGGAATGAAGATTCCGGCTCCGTTCTTTGCGATTGTCTTTTGGAGTGTTGCCATGGCGAATACGAGAGTCGTTTGGTGATGAAGAAGAGGAGCGTACGGAGTAGGTTAGAGCTATATATCAACGGTGTGAGTAATGCACTCCGTACGATCCGGGGTAACCTAAATGTCATGCATATGAGTGAGCGGAGTCCGGGCAGGAGGGTGTATTACGAAGAGTATTGTACGTTGAGTCACGAGAGACGACTTGTACTCGTATTCACGCAAACGGTGATCTTCTTAAGACTCGGCCTATTGAGCAGGGCCACAGCATTGTATGTACTCGGTCAATATCTGACGTTTTAGAACACTGCTAATGTCACCGGTCAATATGATGCACCAACCTGTCACCTCGGTAACTGATAACCGCCACAAGCGCGCCACCAGAAGACGCCACAGCGCCACATTTGTATATAAGGTCCGGTGGTCTGTCTCCAGTCGCCCTCAATACTTAATTCAGCTCTCCTGATCACCTATAACTCGTCATTATAACTCTACACTACAGCAAGGTCAGCAACCCCACCTTGTTCAAAACGTGGGGGTCACCGGAAATAATTCGCCTGCACTGGAAGTCATAAAGGGCAACTAAAAAGAAGATGCATCCAATGACGTGATCCGTTTAGTCGATAGTGGGAAAAAGAGCTTTAGAATGGTTGTGAGTGCATCAACAATCGATTCAATGCTTTTCTTACAGAACTGCCACCCGAACGTGTATATTACTATACACAACGGTTAGCTATCTTGTGTTGCGTCTTCCATTACATTACTCCCTCACACGTCCAAACATACCCTCTCCTGTACATAGACCTGAACCTTATCAAATCTGGCGATGCAAGATGAAAATATAAAGAGACGGGTTTGGCGAAAAGAGCCGTTCCAAACAGCTCTCCAACAACCCACCATGAACCTCTCATTCTCTCAGTGTGGTTGCGCCCAACCACTGTACCCCCCTAAAGGCTACACAAATTAAGTTGAACACGATTACCCTCCTCACGCGAGATTCAACAGTACACGAGTGCGGTACGAGTACTCGTACATACCAGGTACAGGAACTGAGCCAGAACAGAACCGTCGATTGAACAGATTCCGCCTTTTCATGCCCGCCGAAGACATCGAACTGGGTCTCATCAAGGACAAGCCCGCGGAATGGGCTCCGGAGTCCGGATCGGCCGAAAAACACCACATCCACCGACCACCATGGAACCTCAAACTGCTGTTACTGGTCTTCGTCCAGCTGGCCACCACAGCAGTCGTGATTCTGCACTTTGACCAGCTCGAGGCCCAGAGTCCACTGGGTCTGGCCGCCCTCATCTGTCTGTGTCTCTCGGGACTCAGCCAGGGAATCACCCAGGCCTTCATCACGCGTCGACCAAACTACTCTCAGCTGTTCAAGTTCTACGTCTGGGGAGTCATCAACGGCGTCACCACAAAGATGTGGACCGACATGCTCATCGCCAAGGTCCCGATCACCATTCTCAGAGTCGTCTGCGACCAACTGTGTGGAAACCCGGGGTTTCAGGTCATGTTCCTATCACTCTCGGCCTATTGGGATGCCACGTCCATCTCAGCCACTTTGCATGAATCCTTCTGGAAAACTCTCAAGAGCAGCTGGCTCATCTGGCCCATCTTCTCAATGGTGGCCTTTTTTGTGCTTCCGCAAAACCTCATTGTTCCTTGCAACTGTGTCGTCAATCTGACATGGTGTATCATCCTGGGACTCATCACTCAATAATGTTAATAGATAGAATGTGTTTGTTTGGTAGATAGGGTTGAACGTGATAGTTGTAGATGGTTGGTAAGGCTGCAAAAAGTATAGATATCCACCCCATACCTCAAAACAACACCCTCCTCACAAAAAGAATGCTCCAGGAGGGGATTGAACCCACGACCGTCGCGTTCCTCACACGACCGTGACTTTGACATAGAGAATGATCAAGTCTAAAATCTATAAGCACGAAGCGCTAACCAGCTGCGCCACTGGAGCATCGAACTCACGACCTCGAAAATACAAACCCAAACCTTAATTCGCGCTTGCACCATCTAGGCCAGAAATTCTGATCTTGCGTTTTTCACTCATTTTTGGGTCCTTGAGCTATGGCCTCAAAAGTCACGTGACCAAAGTTTCCGAGATTCGAATTTCGATGATTCCGAAGGGTTAACGAGACCGGAAAAGAACCAAACATATGAAGAATGATAGCTGGAATCTGATTTTTGCATTTAAAATAGTGCTTGATTCACCCCCATCCCTCAATGGCTGGAAATATCCAAGATCAAGTTTGGCATCTTGGGGTCGTTATCGAACGTTAAATGGCGATGTGAAAAAGTGAGACTAGTGCGATTTGAGCGTCCGGGTGGGCAGATTTGCTTTTTGAAACCTTGGGGGAAGAAAATAAACACATTTTCCCCTCATTTTGAGTATTTAACATGTGGTGACTCCTGTGGTGGTCCTGCTATCTTGCGTATTATTTCCGACTGGTCGACATGTGGAGGTGCAGGAGAGCTTTGCGATAACGAAATAAGGTTTAGCGAGCGATAAATGAACCAAGGTGTGCGGATGTGTGAGACCTAACGGCGCAATGAAGATCGTATCAGACGAGGCAATAAACCCTATGGCAAAAAGACCCATGGGCTCTGTTGCCCTTGAAGTCGTGTCAAATCGAGGTGGGCAAGGGGTAATATAATTTTTTTAGTATTAGTTATGTCGATTGATTTACACGTGGAGCTGTCAAAATTTAGCGACGCCACGATACGTCATATTTTGGCTACAGTATGTACTTGTACTGCGGGGCTTGATATTATAATGTCGCTTAAGAAACCCTCTTTGTTTGACAATGTATAACAAGCTCCTTATGCTTGCTGCCAAAGTGGCGTTATCATGAACACAGTAATTGGGCAATGTGGCTTGTTACATAGCCAACGAGCTCGCCGTACAGCCGACGTATTAGTTCAAAAAAGCCGCATGCACCGTTAGCTCTGAAAATTAAAGAAGTCCTTGTCTTGGTCTTCATTTTGTCTTGGATCCCACCACTTTGATTGTCATCAGCGACAATAGTACCACCGAACCTAGAAGACTAAAAGGGTAAATAGACTAATAGACAAAAAGTTGCGTTCAGGAGCCGCACACCCTTTTCTCGCACAGAGCTTCGTCGTTCATACAGAGGAAGAGAGACTTCCCTGTTGGCACCGGCACCTCGACAAAATGAGCAACCACGACGTGATCAGAGCCCTGGCGCCGCTCATTCCGCCAGAAGAATGCGCGCTCGAAATGGTGGCCGTGGCCCGACGAAAACATAGACAGGGCTGGATCAAGCTGTTTGTCAGCGCAGTGTGCGGAGGAGTCATGCAATCCATAGGAGCGTTTGTCAGTATCACGGTGCAAGGCAACTCCGTGTCGGGCCAGCATGTCAACGGAACCAACGACTGGTCGCCCAAGGTCCCTGAAGCTGCGGCTTACTCGATAGGACTGATTCTCATCACCTCGTTTGGTCTGGACCTGTTCAACTCCAACATTTTGTTTTTCACGGTGGGAGTGGCAACCCGCAAACTGACGCCGTGGGCACTACTGAGATCGTGGGTGGTCACGTGGTTTGGAAATCTGGGAGGAGCGCTGTTTGTCAGCTACATTTTCGCCTACTCGACAGGCCTGGCGCGGTCGGAGGGAATGGTGAACGCATCCTACGTGGTGGTCAACAACAAGCTGACCCATCCCTCGTGGGCCCAGCTGTTTGCAAGGGCGGTCGCCTGTAACGCGCTGGTTTGCATGGGGATCTATCTGTCGTTCATGTGTCGAACATTTGTGGCCAAGTACGTGGCTCTTCTCGTTCCCGTGTTTGCGTTCGTGTACATTGGATTCGACCACGTGGTGGCAGACATGTTTCTTATCAGCTTGGGACTGTTCAACGGCTCGCCGCACAGTGTGGGACTCTTCATCCATAAGTCGTTGGTAGGAGTGACGGTAGGAAACATTGTGGGAGGAAGCGTGTTTGCGCTGGTGGTGCCGTGGTATCTGCATTACTTCACTGTGTCGGCTCTGCACATCAAGGACCCCATTGCAGGTGTCAGTGCCGACGGTGTCCAGATTGGTACGGAGGTTGGAGAAGAGGACGAGCCCAAAGACGAGCCGTCTTCGGGAGGCGAGTCTTTCAATGCTCCTCGAGCACCTGCTTCTGCGCGTATAGCTCCCCACGCGCAGTCTCCGGTCTAACTGCATTTGATAGATTATTTATACAGTTTTTGATATTGTTGGAATGGGTGGCATTGTGAAGACGTAGTCCAGGTTTGTGTAGTCGCAAGAAGGGTAGATGGATGAATTGCGATGAGACGTTCGGGAAGAAGGAACCACCCGTGCGGCGACGAATATCGCATGCAGGAGATGTTTTGGTCATTCAGTAGTTGTCTTAGGTGACAGAGGTGAACGGGGGGTGATCTGGTAGTTGGCCGACTGTTTGTGAGGCAGTTGTGGGAGCATCGTTATGGCTAAAACTTGTTGAAGACGACAACCTGTTTACACTGAATTTGTGATGAGAACAGAAAGAGAACAGTCTAGTGTCGAAGTGTGTAAAAACATTGCTTATGATTCGACGGAGTTGGAGAGAGTATAGTATGATGGTTGGAGTCGTGTGTGCGTAACTCGAAAGAAGCGACCAGAACGATGTTGCGACGTGTGTTGCGACGTGTGCGATGAAGAAAGAAGTTAGGCGACTAAGAAGCCGCCGATAATTCTTCTAATGCCAACACCCTTATACCTGATATGTGCGATAGCGTAGTCTACATACAAGTACAGTACGTCCTTCTCCTCTCCAAATCTGTGTGTATGATAGCAGCAGTACTTGTATGACATTTACTTTATAAAGGGATGCCCAGTTACCGTAGTACAAGCATCGTTTCAAAAATGGTTATTCCATTAATCAGCGACTTTGGTTAATTCACTACTCCAAACGGTTGTTCAGAGCTATCCCCACCGAGCAGCATGTATTCCTTACTTGAAGAGTCTAACTAAGTCTCAACTAAGGATGCTACCAGGAACGTCCAAATACTGTACGCCATCAACACCTGAATCAGTAATGTACGCTCGTCATCATTGAATTGGGGCACGTACTGTCACCAAGGATACCAAGAATCACCTCCCCACAAAAATTTCATACACTTGTGGCCTTCAGCCCCATGCACGGTGTGGCAGAGGTGTGTGTCCAGTTAGTCGAGTCGCATCAATTCAGAACTAATCCGAATTAATGGGAAAAAATAACGAGAATCCAGAACCAGACTATCAAAATCGCCGGCTGTACCATCATGTTTTTCTCCTCTCACTACTCATCCATACTCTCCACCATGCATCGTAGCCAGCCAGCACGTCCCCCAGACAAATTAACACATTAAGTTTCGCGTCGGACGCGATCCCCAGAAGACACACCGCACCACACCCTATTAACTACTAACACCACACGACCCAGCAACACATTCAATGACGGCCAAGGCGCGATTGAAGACGACAAATCTCCTCAAGGGAGATACGGGCGCCATCAAAAACAATGTCAAGGTGAGTATCAGCTTTTCCCCCGAGTCTTTTCAACGACATTCTACTACACACGTACGGTTTGCTAACCCCAGAAACTGCTGGACGAACTGAGAAGCGTTGAACAGGGCGGCCTCGACATCACCGCAAGCAAACCCGTGCGACAGGCGCTTCTGGACAAGCGCATTCTCGAGTCCAAAGACCAGACGACCCAGGCGTACGCGTCGCTGTGTTTTCTGGAGCTCCTGAAAATCTTTGCTCCTGATGCCCCTCTTTCCATTTCCGACCTGGAACGTGTGTTTCAGCTCTTCAAGCGCCGGTTCAAGGCTCTGGCCTACTCCGAGGCCGCCAGCTACGCGGAGTCGTTCGAATTGCTCGAAAACGTCGAGTCCCTGAACTGCATTGTTCTGGCCAACGACTTTGAATCCAGAGACAAGTTCATTGACGATCTCTTTCTGCTCTTCTACAAGCTGTACACCACCAAGCCTGACAGCAAGCACGCCGTACTGCTCCCTCGAGTGCTCAACCAGCTGCTCTACGAGATCAACCAGGAGGGTAACCTGCCCATGCAATCTGCCCGAGTGGTCTTCTCGCAGTTTGTAGCCGTGCCCAAAAAGAAGACCGTGTCCAAGCAGCAGGCCTCGCTGGGCTTTGAGAACGCCGGCTACGCGCTCAGCAAGATTCTGTGTGCCGACAACAAAACGGTCATGGCCAAGTCGCTATTTGCGTACTTCAATGACGTGTTCAACAGCGAATGTGCCGACGAGGCGGAGGACGACGACGAAGACACCAAATTGACGGAGCTCACTCGATTACACAAACTCGTGGTGGAAATCTGGAAGGCGGTGCCCGAAACCATTGCCCAATTGGTCGGATACTTGCAGGCGGAGCTGATCACCGAAAAATCAGCGGTTCGACTGCTGCTGGTGGAGGTTGTGGGAGACATGATTGCCCACCAGCCGTCGGAGATCAACTTTGTCACCACCTATGACACCTGCTGGAACCTGTGGCGTGATCGATGTCGAGATAAGGACCCCGAGGTGCGGGAAATGTGGGCTCTCAAGGCTCATGACATTCTCAAGTATCGAACCGACGTTACTCGAGAAGTCTCCAAGACGCTTCTGCAGCTGCTGATTGACGAGGACGAGCGGGTTCGAATCCAGGCCATCAAGTCTCTGGGCGAGTTGGAGCCCGAGATTCTCAAGGTTCTCGTGGGAGGCTCCGACGAGTTCATCAAGCTCATGACCGACCGAATGGGCGACAAGAAGGCTCTGGTGCGGAAAACAGCCACAGAGGTGTGTGCTCAATTGTATGCTGACGCGTATCCCTTGATTGAGCAGGACGAAGATGTCTCCAGCATCGCCAATTGGATCCCCAGTGCTCTTCTCAATCTGGTGTTCAAAAACAACCCGGAAATCACCTTCAACATGGAGCGGGTTTTCCACGAGGACATTCTGACACGAGAAACAAGCGTCGATACACGCGTGGAGCGGCTGTTGGCTGTCTTGGCGTCTCTTGGAGACGATGGTTCTCCCGCCAGAAAGTCGTTCCATTCTCTCATCAACTGGCAAAACACCATTTCCGAATACTTCAAGGCAGCAATGGGCGACGCTATCACCGAGGCTCAGAAGGAGTCCATCATCGAATGGATGTCCAACATCACCCCTAACCCCAAACTCGCCAGTTCTGCAATTGCCGAGCTGCTGGAGAACTACAGTGAAGACCTCAAGACGAGCATTTCGCCCGATGCCACTGTGCGAGAAGTGATTGAGGCTCAAGATCGAATTCTCGACGAGTTCTCTGGGGAAGCCGAGGACCTGATTGCAGTGCTGTTGTACAGAAGCTCCAACTTGCTTCTCAATAAGCAGATTCTCGCATCTCTGGTCACCAAGCCCGTGGCTGCCTCTTTCCTCGAACATGTCTCCAAAATCAACCCCGCTCTGCTCACTGCCCACGTCAATGGCATGTTTGAGTCGATTGTCGCGGAGAATGCCTCAGAGGAGACTCTGCGAACCCTAGCAGCGATGGCCAAGCGAGGCAACAACACTCTCAAGGTGCCCAAGACGGCGTTCAAGCCCCTGACCAAGCTGATTCTTGACGGAGAGGTTCTGGAAGCCAACTACGCCACCGCCATTGCCTGTTGTGCCGCTCCTTCGATTCTTTCACCCTCGGCTGTCAAGGCTCTGGTTGGTTCTGCTAACACCGACTCCAAGTACGCCGCGTTGACGCAAATCTACAAACGAAAGCCCGAGCTGCTGGAAAAACAGGATTTCGCCGAACACGTTTCCGATGTGTTTGCCGGCATGAAGGATCCCGAAACAGAAGTGTCTGTTTTTGCAGTTTCTTTTGCCGTCACTCACGAGGCTGTCAAGGGTACTCCCGATCTAGTTGACACCATCTGCAACCTGATCGACCCCAAGGATCTTGATGTTGACGAGGATGGCGAGATGTTTGACAATGAACTGGCTCCCTCGGTTCACCTGGGACTTTCTCTGGAACTTCTACGTCTTGCCTGGAACCCCGCGTATCGAAATGACAAGATTCACGCCCAACATATCATTTCGCTGTCTCGAACCGTTCGTCATCCGGACCCCGACGTGCGAAAACGGTTCATGCAGAAACTCATGTCTCTGATGAACAAGAACAAGCTGGGCTGGAAGTTTCTTCTGCTGCCTCTTTTGTGCATTGGAGTGGAGTCCGAGGCCTCGTTCAAGGACGACGTGGTTCGATGGGTGCGTGCCAAGCATGACAATGAGCTCAAGCAGAACCCCAAGTCGACCGTGTTTGTGGCGCTTTTCCCTCGTCTTTTGCACTTTTTGGGACGAGACATCATCATTCACACTGGAGGAGCCGTCACCGGCGACCATCTGGAAGAGCCTCTGTATGCCATGCTCATCTTCTTGCAGATTGTGGCCGATGCAGAGAACCTGGCCATGTTGTTCCATCTGGCTCAACGAGTCAAGCAGTTCCAGGACGCTGTAGACGAGGAGCGAACCAACATTATGCATCTGGACAAGGGAGTCCACTTTCTGTCCGAGTTGGCTCAGCTGGCCATCCGTTTGTACGCCGAAATCAAACACAACCTGCAGATCCCCTCTTATCCAGGCAAGGCTAACCTGCCGTCCGACATTTTCAAGCCGTTCGAGACCCCAGAGCAGGCCAAGAAGGCGTCGCAAACGACATACATGCCGTCGGAGGTGGCCGAGGAGATCCCCCACAGCATCCGGGTGTTTTTGTCGTCTCGAAAACGTGCTCAGGAGACCGGTGCGGACAAGCCCAAGAAGCCCAAGAAGCCCAAGACCATCAAGGCTGCTGCTGCCAAAACGAAAAAGGCTGCCGGCAAGCCCAAGGCCAAGAAGGCTGCTGCTGCTGCTGAGGCTACTGAAAACGGGCCTCGAAGACGAAGCAGTCGTCATTCGGGTCGAGTGAGTGACTACAGAGAAAAGTCGGTCGAAGAGCTTGAAGAGGAAGATGAGAGTGAAGATGAGGATGGCGAAGAGGAGAGTGAAGAGGAGGAGGAGGAGGAAGGTGAAGATGGGGAGGAAGAAGAAGAAGAGGAAGAATAATTGTATTGTATTTTATTGTTATAACAGATTCACCAAATGGAAGCAGACTAAATGTGTACTCGTACTTGTAAACGAGCTCACCAAACTCCCTCATCGCACTACATCTACAAAAAGATATAAATTAATGTCTATTGTACAAATACTTAACTTTGGTGCAGTCATATCAGTTTTACAGCATAGCCGTCAAAGCCGAAGAGCCGAGTATGTGTCACTCCTGCTCCTCCTTGACCTTGTTGTCGACCAGATTGGCGATTTTCAGCTCGGCCAACACGGCATCCAAGCCCTTGCTGGCCACGATCTTTCTCACCTCGGCCATGAGGTGTTTTTCAGACAGAGAGAAGAGTTCCTTCTCTTCCTCCTCATCTGCCTCCTCAGCCTTCTGTGCCTCCTCTGCTTCCTTGTGCAGATCGTCCGGTCCCCCATCACTGATTCCCTCGTCGTCGTCGTCGTCGTTCTCGTAATCGTCGTACTTCTCCTCCTCCTTCACCTTGAACTTTTCGGCCATGTCCAACATGGCGTATGCTGCCACGGCTTCGTCTCTGGCCTCGTTCCAATTATGCATTTTGACTGTGTCGATGAAGTCGAGCTTGATGCCCGCTTCGGGCAGTCGGTACGCCACTCCATCAATCACCATTTCTCTCATTTTGGCCCGACGAAGGTCTGCCAACGACGGCTTGATGGCCAGAGGCACCTCGTCGTCGCCCTCGTCCAGAAGCACCTCGATATTGCCATCGTTGACAAATCCCCGCTGAAGATCCGTGTCGATCTGTTTCAGCTTCTTGGGCTTGCGAGGCAAGCTGATGACATTGTCCACATGGTTAGGACACTTCCACTTGCGGCCCAGCATCTTGACATTGGCCAGCGGAGGATCGATGCAGTCCAGATGCCAGGCTGTGGGGCAGTAATCACAGGAGGTGATTCCGCGGCCGTTGAGCCCGTTCTGGCCGCACTTGAAACACTCGAGCGGCTTGCCGTTCTTGTCCAGGTTGCGGACAATGCCGACTTCTCGGTCGTCCAGAGCCAGAGTGATATCCTTTTCAGTCTTTTCGTGGTCGTCCGAGTACTCGCCAAACGGCCCCGTGCTCACGCCCTCAAAGTACTCGCGGATGGATTTGGGCAGCCGGTACTCCTTGGGGTTGGTGCGGCTGATGCGGTTTAGTAGTTGCGAGAAAATGCCCTTGGGAGCCGGCTCGGGGGGGAACCGGCGGGCCTTGCACTCCTTGCAGAACCACTGGCCGTCGGGCAGCGAGTCGTCATCGTAGGGCGGGTCGGAACATGCAAAATGGAACGATTTCGGACACGCCTCGCAGCACAGGAACCGGCCTAGGCCCTTGCACGCGTCGCAGAAATCGTCATTGTCCTGGAGTTAGAATATTAGGTTGTGAGGGGAGTGAGTGGAGTTGAGAGGTGAAAATAGACTCAATGACATGGTTATTCCCAGGCCAGCCAAAAAAAAAAAAAGACTGCCATCCGATACACCCATCGTCATCCTCTCTTAGTAATAGAGTGAATAGAGTGAATAGAGTGAATAGAGTGGATAAAGTGGGACATGTGTCAGAGGTGATGGCGGAGGGTTAGACATGCTGACCTATCGAGTCAAACATGATTCAACACAACCAACACAACACAACATAACCCTTAACCACTGTCATTGATTCGCTGTCACGTCACATTGAAAGCAACCGCAGTCACAATCGTAGTCACAATCGTAGTCTCACGTCGCTCACAAACACATCCGCAAATACTCACCTTGGTGGGATCGTCATCACTAGGGGGAGCCGCGACTCTTGGCGGCGTTTTAGTCGCAAATCCAAACGGACTTCCGGGCTTTTTGGGACTGGGTTAGCGGGCGGTGAAGGGGAAAAAAAATCATACGGCGGCAAAACTGAGGCGGCGAAACTGACAGCCGACAGATGAAAAAAAACTGGGCACATTCAGCAACCCGGTGTAGTGGGTATATCACGTGGTATCTTTGGTGGAAAAAATCGGCCTGCATGAGGTTTTGCGATATGTGAGCAAGAACACCACCATGTTGATAGCAGCCAAACGTAGGCCAAATGTAAGCAATCAAGCAAACACGACATCAACACAGCAACGACAGCAGCATTTCATTTTAACCGATAATGAACTTTGCAATGCAGATCGTAAATATCAGCCTTCATGGTCCATCCTCTTCTCTGCCTTGGGGTATCAAAAATATTGTCTCGTATGTTGGTTGTCTCGTTGTTGGTTGTCTCGTTGTTTGAGGGCGCTACGCACCTCTCTGTACTCACCTGGCGACCTTGATTTTGATATGCAAACCCGGACCGTGTCCCAGGTTCGGGGTGGATCCCAGCTTTGGAGTGCTCGGGGTCGGGGTCCCGGCCTTCTTGCCCTTCTTGAATGATCCCTTGGGTCGGCCTCGTTTCCTCGGCGTGGTGACGCCGCTGACGGGCGTCACGGTCTTCTGTCGTTTCAGCGAGCCTCGTTCCGTCGACGGCTCCGTCTTGTCCAGAGCCACCTTGAGCGATCTCTTGTTGGTGGCCTCGTAGTGGTTGACTCGGTCTTCCACCTGTGGGGACGACGACGGCGACGACGGACGCGTGCTGTCTGTGGTGTTTCCGTTGGGCTCGTGTCCGTTCACGCCGTTGGTGGACTCGGGCGCCGGGCTGGACTCAGACCCGGAGGCCACCGACGACGCGCGACTCATGCGCTTGACGGTTTTCTTGCGTCCTCGCCCGGACTTTTTCGGCGGCGGAGTGCCAAAGTTGTACCCGGTCACGGAGTTTTGCGGGCCTGCCGTCTGTGGCTCGGTCCACTCGGGCATCTTTCGTGGTGGTGACGTTCCTGGCGGAGAGGCTGGTATTTGGGGGTGGACACACTGGTGGTGTAAAGTGAAAAGTGCGTATGAAGTTTAGTGGAGGTGTGGTGGTGGAGCCAGCAGAAGATGAATCGGGTAGGAAGCGGTTTGGGGGAGGAAAACCAATGTGGGTGTGTTTTGTTTCCTGATACAATCACGTGACCGGAAAAATGCTGACACAATAACTGGACTTGGGGTTTTTAGTTATTTGTCTGACTCGACTGTGGTATCCTGCTGTCGTGTTGTGTGTATGTACGGAGTGTACCAAGACAGGTACTTGTAGTTTTTCCTAGGTGCAGACAGATGTATGATGTATGATGTATGAGAGTGTGAGACTTGTGTGCGGGTTGTGGTATAAGTAATAAAGCAATGTGTGGTGCTGAATAATATGCAACAATTCAAAACTCGCCCCTCTGATAGTATAAATCTCAGCAGTAACCAGGGACTGAAATACCCCCCGCAAAGACAGCAATAAACCTGGCTCGGCGTGATCGAGGGTTTCGGAAGTGCGGATGCGCGGGATCTTGTGCAGCTTGCAGAGTTGAGAGTGGAGGAGGTGGTGGAGGGGGTGTTACTGTGAGTCGCTGTTCGTAAGACGTTTATCTACACACCCTCTCTTTCATTGCAGTCAGTTTCCGTATTCTACTTTCGCTATCTCTATCAACCAAGGCTGACGACCCTCGACCTGTCTGTCAATAACCTCCATGATCGAGGCCCGCATGAATTACCTGTTTGGTCGCTTTCGATCTCATTGTGCAGTTCAGAAGTGATTACTAATGTGGCTGTGATATTCGCCATTGTCTGATTCTACCACGTCGGCCACCTACATACCTTCTCTATTATTGTTCGTACTCGTATCCTCTACAGGCTGATTGCTGCAACGTGCTCGAAGCTATGGCTGCTTGTACGATACACTGTACAACGGCCACCAGTATGCAAACTGTTTCACATTGTTCAAGGCCTCCAGGAGTTTACGAAAAGAGCAGCAGATATTCTAATGACAACCCCGTATCTACTTTTTATTCGGTGGCCTGGCTCCCCCACAACTCCCTCTAGCTCATTTATAGGCTAACCTCCTACCCTGTTGCCGGCAGAGTAACATCGCTCCACTGCCCTGGGTAAACGTGAGCACAGACCTAGCCCAGCGGCCGCTCACCACCATCACCACTTCAAGAGCACTTGCTCTCAACTCCAGGTTCTTCTGGAGCGTAGGAAACGTGGCCTTTAGGTTTGATCAGCGTCGAGGGTGTGGTCGGCTTGGTGCGCGATACAGCGGACGTGGGTCGGTGAATGAGTACAGTAGGTACAGCATCAGTTTGTAATCGACAACAGCCATCGTTTATCTTCTCTAATGACTTCATGCCGATAGCATTATTATGTTGCGTCTTTACCATCCATCCATCAACAGGGTGGACAATGAGACACTGTTAAGTCGTTAGTCACTCTGTAAGGCCGTGCACGTTTTCAAAGAGAGGCCAGCGGAGTTTTTGATGCTTTACAGGATGGAGGCATTCTGTCAGTCGGCTTGTTCACTCTTCAGAGTAATGGTGAGCAGGTCATTCATTGAGGTCCAATGAAGATACCGGTAGCATACTATAGTTGAAAGAAGCAATAGTATACAGTAAAAGCAGCTACCCGACTAATGAAAGAAGTAATGACTTCATCTCCGTTGACCACCGACCCTCGGTCTACACTTCGAATTACTCCAGCACTTCTCACTACTCACCCATTATGATCTCCTTCATCTCCCCTTTTAACCATAGGGCAAACCAGTTCAACACTCTAAGAGAAAGAAGCACACGAAACACAACTTATCATAAATCAGGTTGGTAAACTCTTGCGTTCTTAAAACCCATTATTGTAGCACCTACTCTACCACCTCCTAGACATCCTTAATGGATCAACCAATACAGCACTGCTCGGACGGCTTCATCTTTGACTATTGAGAAGTCCTCATCATTATCTGAACGACCTGTAATCATAGCCCAGCTTCTACAACGATGTAGCTCAAATAAAACTTCCTCTTCAACGCTCACCTTAAGTGCTCATACTCATCGCCCTCTTCCCTACTACAGTATACCTCCCTTTTGCTCAACTAGGCAAGTCCACGTTCTACCCATTGTCTTCATTACCATGTCATCATCGCAATCATATTTTCATACTATCCGTCTCTTCCGCATTCCGCTTAAGCAGAAGCCTCCTGGGCCTTTCGCTCCTTCTTAGAGAGCTTGAGAGGCTCGGCGAGAATCTTGAGAAGGTCCTCGTCCTCAATCTTCTTGCCGGACTTGACAATGGAGAAGTCGGGCTGGGGAGCGGTGGCCAGCTTGATGTTACCGTCCTTGGTGACACCGACGGTGGTGAAGAACTCGGCAACAATCTCGCCGTCCTTCTCGTAGTGCACGTCGTAGGGGATGACCAGACCGTGGTTCTTGCACTCGGCAAGACCCATTCGGCCCTTGGTGGGGTCCTCGAGAACTCGCACGGAAAAGGGGAAGGCACCGGCCTTCTTCTGCACCTCGGAGAACACGGCTCGAGAAGATCGCATCTTGAGCTGGTAGGTCAGATCGGTCTTCTTGTAGATGGTGGTTCGGGTCTCGCCCTGCTTGACCTTTCCGTCGCCGGTAGAGACCAGAATGTCCAGGCCGTAGACCTCGTCGGCCTCGAAGGTGGCGGTGTCGAAGTTCTGCTTCTGGCCCTCGGTGGGGTTGAGAATGATCTGCTTCTTGCCGTCAAGGACGTTCTGGTTCTGCTGGTGGGTCAGCATGCCCTCAGCGGGGGTGCAGCCGAAGGCCTTGCAGACCTGCTCGACGTTTCGGGTCACGTCCCAGTTCTTGTTGCCGGGCTTGATGGTTCGGATGGCCACCTCGGTAGCGTACCAGGCGGCAGAAATGACATCGGCAACCTTGCCGGTGATGGGGCCCTCGGCAATGGGTCCGCCAGACACAACCATAGTGTCGGCAACAACACCGCCGTAGCCGTCGATCTGGGCGCCCAGAGACACCTTGATGACGTCGCCGGTCTTGAGGTTGATCTTGGCCTCGGGATCAGTGGAGATGGGAGACAGGTGGGCCACGCAGTTGTTGGGGGAAATGGCGGTGGGGAAAGCAACACCCTTGGTCACCTTCTTGCCCTTGAAGATCTTGTCGGTCTCGGCGGCGAGGAGCTCGTCTCCCTTGACACAGATGTCGTAGAGGTTGGCGCCATCGACACAGAGAGCCTTGACCTGCTCAAGAACCTTGGCGGAGATCTCGCCGGCGGTTCGGTACTTGTAGACAACCTCGGAGTTGGCGAGGGTGGTGTTAACTGTGTTAGTTGGGGGGGTCACGTGGGCGGGCGGGGCTCAATTCACTTACCGTCAGTCTTGGGGGCCATTTTGTAGTGTGGTGGAGATGGTGTGTAGCGGTGTGCAATAAAGATTTTTTCAACTGCAACCGGTCACGTGCTAACCTAGTAAGAGGGGTTCGGTGGAGAGCAGAGTTGTGTGAAGAAAGGGTGGTGTACGCCTGAGGTGCTTGACGACTTGTAGTTGGGACTGCAGAGTGAGAGGGGGGGAGACCGTCTGGCTATATACAACTTTTGTTTGTTTGTGTTTGTATCACCACGTTGATGTTTGGTACAGTATGGTGTGGTGTGGGGCCCCGACCTGTCATGGTCGCATGGTGTGTTTGAGAGCAGAGTGAGGTTGAGTAGTGGGTGTTTGCGGGTGTCTATAATTCGAGAAAAATCAAATCAATTATGAAATAGCTGGTTTGAAATTTGCGGTTATTTATGACGAATTTTCGTCACTTCGTACAATGGCTATTAATACGGTCTTCTCTCTCTCCCCACACTCACCCTTCCCGATCTGAACAAAGCTGGCTGCTCGTGTGACCCGAGAATTGGATTGTGTGAGAGGTGTGTTGGGTGGTTGTTGACTTGGCAAAACGTCGCAGGAGTTGCAATGGACTCTGGGATGCCTAGCACTCGTATAGGAGTTCTCATCTCTTGTTGTCACTCGTATGCCATCAAACAAAATGCACCAAAGGTGACTATCTACCACCTTAACTAAAAAGCTAAGCAAATCCTCATGTCCCAACTACTGCACACCTTCCACAGCTGCGCGGCTGAAAGTGCCTACTCGGAGAATAAGCTTCCACTTATCTCGTTCCACTCATTCCAAAGACAGTCTCATAATGGACGCTGTTGTACTCTGATTGGCTTAAAATTAAAACCGTCTACTAACTACTCTATCCCATATCTACATTACTTTTCTCAAGTGTCTACCACCCCCACAGCCAGTTTTACAGCCTTCCAAAGATGCCCATCTCTACCCTCGATCTCGAACTATAATCGTCGTACATTGACGAACTAGTGTGTCTAGGATAACCAGCCAAGTTGTTCATTTTAACCCCGAATCGAGTTTTGAACTTTCCAATCAATCAAGGTCGTACTGACACAGCCTCATTTCCACCCACAGCCTCTCACCCTACCTCAAACACCCCAAATCACGCTCCCAATTAACCACTGACTCATTGGCTAATGCACCCTTCAACCTTCACACGACGCATAAATACTGTAGACCTCTCCACAGCAGCGATTGACACCTCTCACACTCATATCCACCACCCTGCGAAATGCAAGTGCGACATTTCTCCTCGTGTCGAATCGTCCAGGCCGGCAAGGAACGGTTCGTGCCCTCCTCCGGAACCTACCCCAAGGGCTTCAAGGTCGGCGGCTTTTTCACCGGCGTGAAAAAAAATGCCTTCAACATGGATCTGGCCATGCTGTCGTCCGATAAGCCCTGCAATGCTGCCGCTGTGTTCACCACCAACGTGTTCAAGGCTGCTCCGGTCCAGGTGGACCGAAAGATCCTCGACGTGACCCAGGGCAAGGGAATCAAGACCGTGGTGGTCAACTCGGGCTGTGCCAACGCCGTGACTGGAGAAGGAGGTATCCACGACGCCCAGCAGATGGTCAAGAAGGCCGACCAGGTGTTTGGATCCGAGGGAGACCTGCCTGCCTCGCTCGTCATGTCCACCGGAGTCATTGGACAACGATTGAAGATTGACAAGATTCTCAAGGGAATCGAGGAACACGCTCCGGCCATGAAAGACGACCATGAGGCCTGGCTCAACACCGCCAAGGGAATCTGCACCACCGACACGTTCCCCAAACTCATGTCTCAGCAGTTCAAGATTGGAGATAACACCTATACCATTGCTGGTCTGACCAAGGGAGCCGGCATGATCCATCCCCGAATGGCCACTCTTCTGGGCTTCTTTGCCACAGATGCTCCCGTCTCTGCCTCCGCTCTGGGAGTCGCTCTCAAGCATGCCGCTGATCGGTCCTTCAACGCCATCTCTGTCGATGGTGACACTTCCACTAACGATACAATTGTCTGTCTGGCCAACGGAGCCGCTGGAGGTCCCGAGATCACCGAGACCTCCACCTCGTTCCCCGTTTTCCAGGACATTCTCACCGACTTTTCCTCTCGACTGTCTCAGCTCGTTGTTCGAGACGGAGAGGGAGCCACCAAGTTTGTCAAGATCTCCGTGAACGACGCTGTTTCCGAACAGGAGGCCGCCAAGGTTGCCGAGACCGTCGCCTGCTCTCCTCTGGTCAAGACCGCTCTCTACGGAAAGGACGCCAACTGGGGCCGAATTCTGTGTGCTGTTGGCTACTCTGGCATGCAGGTTGAGCCCACCAAGACCACTGTGTCTTTCATGCCTACCGACGGCTCTTCCGAGCTCAAGCTGCTGGTCAACGGCGAGCCCGAGCAGGTGGACGAGGCTCGAGCCTCCGAGATTCTGGAGATGGAGGATTTGGAGATCAAGATCAACCTTGGCACTGGAGGCGGCAAGAAGGCCAACTTCTGGACCTGCGACTTTTCCCACGAGTACGTCACCATCAACGGAGATTACCGAACTTAGGGGAGTGCGGTATGATAGGTAGCATTCAAGTCGTATACAAGTGCGAGTACATACGGGTATGTATTAATAGAATTATGAAAGAGCTTTTTGGTGTCCTCAAAGTAAGAGTGTTGTCTACTTTTAGACAGCATCCACAAGTTACTACAAGTACCGGGCAATGCAATAGTTGTATTTTACAATAATAAATAAATAATGATACTGAGAGTGGTCCTTGCCACTTCAGCTTGCTCGTTTGAAGCCTTCCAGACTTCTGAGATAGTATCCACGGAAGCCCATCTAACTGATACCTCGCTTAAGCGCTCCCCTGCCCCCTGCTCACCCTCCTTAATCCACCCTCGACCGCTTGGTGGGCTTCTCGTCGCCTGACAACGGCGTAGAGTCTCCCTTTCTTCTCTTCTGAGACGCCGTCTTCTTTCTCTCGGTCTTAATCTCGTCCAGATCACCTCCTGCGCCCGTCTTTGCCTGGTGTTTGAGAAAAACAGCCGAGGACAAGGAAAAGAGCCGGTCGTCCTCGTTGAACACGTACCGCTTTTTCGACTGCGCGCCCTTGATATATGTGTCGAAGCCCTTGACGAGGTTTCCATGGGACGTTTCTTCGAGGTAGGCGCCTTCCAGGGTGAAGATCTGTTCCTCGAGCGAGTTGAGGTTTTTGTCGTGTGTCTTTTTCTTGTTGATGTTGTCCTTGAGCTGTTTCTTCAGCTTTTCGTACTGGTTCATTTTCACGTCGCTCATGGTGGCACCCGAATATAGTGGTGATAATTGTATTTACGAAAAACACGGATTTTGGAACACGGATTGGGAGGTGATACTTATCTCCATTAACTAACTCTATTCCCGTGTCAATGCTGAGTTTTTCGCTTTCGTACATTTCGGGCTGGCGCGAAACGCTAATATTGGGATTAATCACCACTACACACACACGTCTGTCACGTCTATACTCCTCGCAACCGCACTACAGCACACGCACATCATGTCGTTCCGGCAACAGTTCCAGCAGGGCGCCAATCCCAATGGACAGATGGGCTACAACAACATGAACATGAGCCCCAACATGAACAACGCGAAACTCGGAGGCATGGACATGGGAGCGCAGCAGGTGGGCGCCATGGGTCAGATGGGCGGAATGCCCCAGATGAACCAGATGGGCCAGATGGGCCAAATGGGCGGCATGCCGCAGATGGGTGGACCCATGGGAGGCCAGATGAACGGCATGAACATGGGTGGGATGCCTGGAGCTGGAGGGATGCCCAATGTCGGTGGAATGCCCAACATGGCTGGCATGCCCAACATGGGTGGTATGAACATGGGCCAGGGCATGAACCCACAGCAGGTCGGCCGAGGCGGACCCATGGGACCCCAGGGAATGATGGGTCAGCAGGGCGGTATGGGCCAGCAGGGAGGTATGGGAGGCATGCCTCAGGGAGGCCAGGTTCAGATGGGTGGAGGACCCCAGATGCAGCCTCCCCAGCAACAGCAGCAACAGCAACAGCAACAACAGCAACAACAACAGCAACGACAACAACAGATGCAGCAGCAGCAACAACAGCAGCAGCAGCAGCAGCAAATGCCTATGCCCCAGTCGCAGCTCATCCCTCAGCAGGGAGGCATTCCTGTCATGGGTGGAGGGGTACCCCAAAAGAACTTTGATTTCCCCCCACCAGGCCAGACCATGATGCAGCCCGGACTCACCGTGCCGCCCGTGCAGTCGCACCTGGGGATCGTGAGTGCCGAGGAGGCCCGGCAGCAGGAGGCTCCTCTGGTGAACCCCCCGTCGGCAGCAGAGTCACTGGCGGAAATGCCCACGCTCTTCAACGGCCAGGGCATCACCGACCTGACGGAGATCATGAAAAACAAACGCGACCCGAAAACGGCCCAGGAACTCAACCTGCGTCGGTTCGTGTCCAAGGATCTCAACGAGTCGTCCACGCTGCCCAAAAAGCTCAAGCAGGAGGCCGACAAGCTCAACGCCAAGCGGTACGAGATCTCCTTCTACCACTCGTTCGGCCCCATTCGATCGCAGGAGCCCCAGTCCATTTTCCAGGACGGCTACCTGGGCTACGGAAACGGCTGGACCGGGCTCAACACGCGGTTCGTGTACCCCCGTGACCGTAAGAAGCACAACCGAAACACCCGAGACCTGGTGCTGTCGCGGCAACAGATGAACCAGCAGGCGTCGGAAGATGAGCTGCTGGTGCCCATTCGTCTGGACTTTGACCTCGGCCGACTGCGACTCAGAGACACGTTCATGTGGAACCTCAACGAAAAGACGTACCCGGTGCATTTTTTCGTGGAAAACATGTTTGAAGACTTCCACTTTCCTCACCAGTACATCCAGTCGGTCACAAACTCCATCACCGAGCAGCTGCAGGACTTTCAGCCGCACCAGTATCCCCAGGACGAGCGGTACGTGATTGGCAACGGCGACGTGACCCGAAACGAAGATATGCGCGTCGTGGTGCGTCTGGACATCACTGTGGGCCAGCACAATCTGATTGATCAGTTTGAGTGGGACATTAACGATCCTCTCAACTCTCCCGAGGAGTTTGCTGCCACAATGTGCGCCGAGCTGTCGTTGTCGGGCGAGTTTGCCACCGCCATTGCCCATGCCATCCACGAGCAGACACAGGTGTTTTCCAAGTCGCTGTTGCTGCTTGGCCACACCTTTGATCAGCGGCCTGTGGACGACGAGGACATTCGACGGGAGATTTGCGCTCCTCTGCCCGACGGATCCATCATGCGGCCCAAGAACTCGGTCAACGAGTACTCTCCCGCTCTGTTTGAGATTTCTGAGGCCGAGCTGAGTCGACTGGACAAGGACAAGGACCGAGACTCGCGTCAGAAGCGTCGCCAGGGACGAGCTGGCCGACGAGGCGCTCCCGCTCTGCCCGATTTCAAAAAGGTGGTCCGAACGTTCCGAACTCCCGTGTACTCGGCTGTTCTGCCCGGAGCCGTGGACCGAAAGGTGGAGCTGGCTAAGCAGGCGCTTCAGGCCGAGGAGGAGGAAGAGGAGGAGGACAGCGATGGAAACGTGGTGGTGCGGCCTGCCAAGAGACAGCGAACCACCGGTCGCCATGTTCCCGTGCGAGCTGCGGCTGCCAGTGCCGCCGTGGCCGTGGCTGCCCAGAGCCAGGAGCTGGAAACCAACTACGTGGAGGAGCTGGCGGACCCGACTTCGTTCTGGGTGACTCTCAAGGTGCCTCCGCAGCAGCTGGCGCGGTTGATGATGGTTCCTCGGTTTGGATAGAGGACAGGGTGGAGGGAGTAGCTACCCGTAAAAGACATTAGCTACAGCTAACTGTATATTAATAGATGTATGAGATAAGGTGGGGTTTATAGTAGATAGATAAGGTGTATATTTACGAGTATCCATGGTAGGCCTACGAGTACAGTCAGTTGATGTTCTTCTGAGCAGAATATTACTACTACATGTGCTACTCGCACCAAAAATACTGTAGTACCATTCACTGCTCTCTGCTGAATTGAAATTTCATAGCCAATACTGTCGATTGTATAGGTCTAATAGGCTCGTTCATATCATCATATTGTTATTTACACTAAAGGGAAAACTCCTTGAGAAGCTTCTGGACCTCGCCGACAGAAGAGGTTTTGTTGGCAATCTTCTCCTTGAGAATCTGGGCGAGATCCTCGATCTTGACGTCGGTGCCTCGGTCGGACTCCTCGCCAAGACCCAGCTCCTTGATCTTCACCAGGCCCTGGGGGTACTCGTCCTGGCCCAGAATGACGGCAAAGGGACAGCCGGCCTTTTCGGCGGCGGTGAACTGCTGGGGGTACTTGGGCTTGGTCTTGTACATGTACTCGGCCTCGATTCCGGCCTCCCACAGCTTGTGGGTCACGGCCATTCGCTCGGCCAGGAAACCGGTGTATTCGGGTCCTCCTCCCATGGACATGACGTAGACCTGGGTGGCAGCGGGTCGCACCTTATCCATGAGTCCGGGTCGAGCCTTGATGAGCGAGAACAGACGCTCGACTCCAAAGGAGACTCCGACACAGGGGATGTTGCCCTTCTTGGAGTTGTTGGCAAACATGCCTACGAGGTTGTCGTATCGTCCTCCAGCCAGAATCGATCCCACTCCAACGTTCTCGGAGTTGTCGTCGTCCTCACCCTTGGACTTCTTCTTCTTCTTGCCGTCCTTCTCGGCAGCAGCCTTGAGAGCAGCCTTCTCTTCCTCGGTGGGGGGAGCAGAAGCCTCGGTCACGGCCTCGTAGATGATTCCAGTGTAGTAGTCCAGACCTCGGGCCAGAGACATGTCGAAGGACAGGTAGTTTGTGATTCCAAACGACTCCATGAAGGGCAGAGCGGTTCGCATCTCCTCAATTCCGGTCTTGGCAGACTCGTTGGCCATCAGAGTAGCGTCGCCCTCCAGCCACTCGAGCATCTCCTTGACGGAGCCCTTGTGCTGGACGTACTCGCCAATCTTGTCGGCCACCTCCTCGGGCTGGCCCTTCTCGACGCACATTTCCTTCTTGACGTCGGCCCAGGGAGCCTTGTCGAGCTTGTCGACGGCCGAAGACACCTTTCGCACGTCCTCCTCCTTGACTCCGCACACCTGGAAAATTCCGTCGAGAATCTTTCGGTGGTTGAGCTTGATGGTGAAGTTGGTGATGCCCAGTGACGTCAGACCCTCCACGGCAATGGCCAGACACTCGGCATCGGGGATCATGGTGGGGTAGACGCCGGCCACGTCGAAATCGCACTGGTAGAACTCTCGCATTCGGCCCTTGGTCATGGCGGGCTGATCTCGTCGGTACACCTTGGCAATGTGGTATCGCTTGATGGCCTGGATTCCGTTCTGGGCCACAAATCGGGCAAACGGCACGGTCAGATCGTATCGCAGCGAAGTCAGCTCTCCTCCCTGGTCCTCCAGGTTGTAGATGAGCTTGGAGTCCTCGCCGTACTTGCCGGCCAGAATCTCTCGCAGCTCAAAGACGGGGGTGTCGATGGTGACTGCGCCGTGTCGCTTGAACACCTTGGCCAGAGTGTCGAAAATGGCCTCTCGCACGACCATATCCTTATCGGCCCAGTCCTTGGTTCCCTTGGGCACCTTGAGCTCATACTTGACGGGCTTTTTTTCCTTCTTGGGGGCGGCGGCAGGAGCAGCAGCAGGGGCAGCAGCAGAAGCGGCCTCGGCGGGGGCAGCGGACGACATTCTTCGAATAACTTGTGTGAGGGTTCTCCGCAGCATGTATGACTGGAGCTAGCACAACCAAACTTTTTCAGTTGAGGTTAGGGATTTTCGCTGTAGTGCGGCGGCCAACCTAGAGTATGCAGGTGGTCATAATGGGTCATGAGGGAGACTGGAATGGTGATAAAGGTTGTAAATCTGGGAAACACGTCTACATGGGCTTTGTCGTAATATTGCTGGTGATGTCTCAAAGTGTTACAGAAGCCTTGCGTTTAGATACATTCCAGTTTTGTTGTGCTTGCAAAGGTCCGTATTCTTCACTAGCATCCGAACTAACTAAGCTTAAGTTACTTGGCCCAAGTCAACTATTCGAGCCACACAACACATCAGTCGATAACGGTCAAGAGTAATGGAAACGTAACAAAAAATTGCCTGTCTTCTATTCATCTGGCACCTGAAATTTTCCTCTTTTCCCCTTCTCATTCCACCCACTTCTTCGTGCGTGGCAAACACCCTGTTTCACTCTCTACCACATCCTCCCATTCAGTGGCAAGGTTCAATATCTGGCATCACCACTCTCTCACTTGTACCCACACACAACACATCACAATGGTGAGTATTTGAACGCAACAGAGATGATCGCGGCTGTCGTTTGATGACACGTCATCATCGATATGAACCGAATTATGATCGCGCCCCCTGCGATCAACCCAACACGGCAATTGTGGTCGCCACCAACACCCCCCCACGACATGCCACAACATCGCCACTGAGCTCCGCTAACACAGTCACTTCGAATCACCCCCGAAAACACCTCGCGAACCCAGGTCAACCCCGCGTCGTTCGGAACCGGCGCGCCCTCCGTCCAGGGGCTCCACGACACCATGCGAGACGGCCAGCTCAACATCGAATCACAGCTCAACGGACGACACCCATTACAAGCTCGCCTGGAAAACTGGGAGGAGACACAGATGAACATGCGAATGCAAAACTACAAGCGAACCTTTGGAATGGGCGAGCCCATCCGACGATCCATGGAGATGCAGATTGTCAAGGAGACCACCATCATGCCTGCTGTGGTCGGCACCCCTGCCAACATCCACCTCGACATTCTCAAGAACAAGGATCTGGACGTGGATTGGGAGGACGTTTACACCGGCGACGAGAGCCCCCTGGACTTCCATTCCGAGCTCGAGAAGCGAATGGGTATTTAGAGTAATGAGGATGTGACCATGGGCACAAGACTGTAGATTTGACCGTCAGAAGCGGTACAAGTACGATGACAATCAATGTAGAATATGATATTAATGCTTTAGAAATACAGTGGATTTGTTTCGGTCCAGATCGGCCTAGTTTCGCCTCCCCTAGACCCTCTTCCAAACCTGGATATACACCTCCTTTAGATACAAGGAATCCTGGCCCAGTTCCGTGACATCAGAGACAACCAGATCTCGGATATCCACCCAGGTCTTTCTTCCCCCATCGTGCAGCTGAACACTCCATGCCTTCTCCTTCTTGTCTCCTCCCTCACAAGTAATGTTGGAGATTAGGTTGTACTTGCCCTCCAGACCCTTGGTATAAGGCGCCATATCCAGCCCCTTGAGCGGGAAGTTGACAATCGTACCATTGTACTCCTTAGTTCCATCTGGCAGAGTGGAAAACCGTTTGTAATGCAAAATGAGATACTTTGGCAGAGACACAATCTGGTAGGTGTTTCTCTCTCCGGCCAGCTCCTCACAGGTGACTCCATCGTACTTCTTCAACAGTGTCGTTAATGGCACATGTTCAAGAGTGGTATCGTTATCTCCATCTTTAAACACTGATTCTGCTGGCAGATCCAGAGTCAACAGTAGGAACGGAATACACGCAGTTTTCGAGCTCTTGACATCAAACACAGACTTTCCGTCTACTTCCCGTTCGCTCAGCTTTTGGGTGGTCTTGTTCAACTTGCCCTGAAAGATTTGGTGGATTAGCGACGATCCGGGCTTTGAACCTCCCCCTAGCCCTAGATGAGTCTGGACCAGCAACCAGACGAGAAACTGGCACGGGTCAGCCTGCGAGTTGGCAGAGAATTTGCCCTGAGACAGCTTTTCGGCCAGATTCACCAGCTCGTGTGGACTCACGTGGTTTTTGAATGCTCGAGGGTTCCAGATCCGTCGTGTGATTTGTGAAAGAGCCGAAACCACAGCAGATTCGCTTTTAGGATGCATCAACAGATAGTTTCTCAACGGCTTGGTGTGTGATAGAAGCTGGATAACGACATTGGCGTAGTCATTGTGCTTGATGTTGTTGATTCCAATGTACCCGGGTCGATACACCTTGTTGGTAAGGGTATAACTGGTCTTGTCCCTGTCCAGCTGCTTGATCTGAGACTCGTCATACAAAGGGTTGGCCACGGCCTTGATGTCGTCGAGATCACGTGACGTCTCCTTGTACCCCTCCGGCAGCACGTAGGCCTCGTGTGTCTCCATGTTCAGAAACACATGGTGGTCGTCATTGATGGAGTGAAAGTAGGCATGGCTGGACTTGCCTCTTCCCTGGAAGTATCTACCACAGACCAGGCAGCAGTAGACGTTTGTGGGCGACAAGGAGACGGAGCAGACCTTTTCAAAGTCAAAGTCGAGTTTCGAGCGGTCCACTGTGTCGAGATACAGCGACGATTCTTGGTGCGGTCGTTTTTCCATATTGGTGATAAGTATTTGGAGATGTTTTGGCGAGCATGCAGGTTCCAAAGTGTATCCAATTTGGGTTAGCTAGTAGGTGAGATGGAGGTGATAGTGAAGGTGATTGTAGAAGAGGGTTGGAGGGTAGTGGGTGATACAGGGTGTTCCAATAGGTTTCTAGTGTGTGGTGACCAAATTTTGAACGCTTCTGGATGATATTGGCAGCACTATTGAACATTTGGGATCTCCAGCTCGCATTTACTTAGAGGTATTTGGAAAATAGTTGGGAAATTTTGTAGTCACCTGCGGGTACCTTTTTCGGGGTCCCCAGAAGTGTTGTGGTTTTCAGACATATATCAGAGAGTCGATAGCTATCATGCTCTAAGCCGATCAGAGGGAATTGACGCTTCCCACAGAACATAATGCTGTGATATGGCCATTTCCGTGTCGACGTGTAGTAGCATTAGTTGGCTGTCTACTTGAACGTGTCAGTGAACCTGGAAAGATCCACATGGCTCGGATTCGTCCAATAGCTGACTAATCCACTGCAACGGATCTCTGCAACCGATGTCTCCAACACAATGTCACTCTTGTACCAAGCAACACGCCAAAAGAGAGCACTTTCAGAGTTGACATGTTGCACTGAGTTTAAGGCCTTCTTATAGATGTGTGGTGGTTTGGTGAAGACCAGAAACTCCATTCGGAGTAGGTCAAACACGGTGAAATTCTGACCATCAACTAAACAGCTTCTTGCAATCAGATTCCATCTTTCCGCTTTCTCATCCGACTCTCCTAGCCCGGACTGCCATCACCACTCAGTACCTATACACCCACGTCACCTCACATATTTCATGCATTGAACGGCTCGAATACTGGGCCTTTCGGGCTGGTCCATACGAGAGATACCGTTCGTCACGTGTCTGCTGCGGCCCAAGTCGGCGCACACTCTTCCGACCTATGGCAAGTGCCGAAACTGCATGTCCGAGAATGGGGCTGGTTCCTGTGCATGGTGGGTACGCGGAAGAGAAGGTATTTTCGGGTGGTACAAGTATTTTCGGGTGGTATTTTCAGAGCCGTTTCCTCGGCGAAAAGGGGGGCACCACGTGGGGAAATAATAGTGACATGTACCGGGAGGACACAGACGCAGACCCCTGATGACAACACGTTTCTCGTATCGTCTCGTATCGTACAGTAACAGCTCATCTCCCTCCCCCCTTCTCACTTGTTCGTACTCCCAAAAAAGAAACTCCAATTCCGTGAGTGTATACTCGTGGTGTATGTAAGTCCCGAAAGGAGGCCTTGTCTTAGAGACACAGCAAAGGGGTCATGTGAAGGAGGGTGTTTGTGGATGAGGTATATACCAATAGAACGAGACGAGAACAGTGGCGAATTGGACTAACGAATCGTTTGCTTCCTGTGTATGTCGCAAGTACCACGTCGGTTACCCTTCTTACCCCACATACACTACGGCCTCTCACCTAACCCTGCTAGTCCCAGTGAGTGAGAAAAAAAGTTGACGGATATAATGGCACAGTGAAAAATCTTGGAAGCGTAAGTGTAGCTACTTGAGCTATTGATCCACAGCACTCTCGGAACACAAAACCACGTCTTTGAAAAGCCTCTCGACAGCCCCCCTCACCTCATCTCGACAACGACAACCAACAACCAACAACCAACAACCAATCTCTTCTTCTACAGCAATGTCACAGTCATCTCTTTCTTTTGGTCCCGAATGGTGAGTATAGATGTCTATGACTTAAGGTCTTGGTGGTGGTGACGGTCCCCCCCAGACGGTGGACAGGATATGATATGGATAGAAGGTGACAATGGTTGGCGATCTTTAGCGAACGGGTAATTCGGAGATTGTCTGTGTATAGATGGTGTGTCACCGGTTCTGCTGACACGTCGTGGTCACTATGGTGAAGTGACGATGTGACGATGTGCCGACATGGCCGGGTTTGACATGGTCGGGTGTAATACCGCCTCTTGCGACAGCTCATCACAGACACAACGAAAGGACACGTTGCCTGTTGCCACCAAATCGTCACCACTGTTACTACCACCACCACACACCCCCCTCCCCCCACCCCACCCACCATACTAACTCAGGATGCGCCCGAAATCCAAGGCGCCCGACGGAAAGACTCCACTACCAGCCGTGGTGCCCAACGGCAACAAGGCGAAAATGGCGTGGTCCGGAGTCGCGGCCGGCAAGGTGGTCACGGCCGTGCCCACGGAAACCAAAAAGCTGAGTTTTGCCAGCGCCGCCACCACCGCTCCCCGCAAGTTCAAGAAACGCGACCTGGAGGAGCCCGAGGACGCGCTGCTGATGCGCGCCGACGCCGGCTCGGGGCTGCTGGCCGAAAACTCGGAGTCCGTGGAGCCCGAGTCGCTGGTGGCAGCAGGAGCAGCAGGACAGGTGGCGTCTCCACTGCTGCCCAACCACGGAGGACAGCGGTTTTCGGCCGAAGATATGCTGGCGGTGTGGCGCAACATGAAGGACAAGAACGTGCTGGTCAAGACGGAGATCAACAACCAGTCCATGTACCAGAGCATTCATCTCAACACGCCCTCGCTGTTGCAGAAGGACCAGAATGCCGGCGGAGGAGGAGGAGCTTCTCTGATGGCCAGCAGCAAGGACCGCGAGGGCTGGTCTCCGTTCAAGAGTGTGAGCGTGGTCACCTCGGTCGAGAGCCCTCTGCAAGGTCACCAGCCGTTGCAGCAGCAGCAGCAAGATCAGCAGGGTCAGCAGGGTCAGCAGCAGCAACAGGGCCAACAACACCTGTCTGAGATCTCTGCTCCCTCGTCCGCTGCAATGTCTCCGGCTACGGGAACGGTGCCGTCCGTGTTTGACACGTTCAACGCGCCTGCCGTGCCGCCCGGAATGGGCTTTGCAGCCTCCCCGCCTAAACTGCAGCACCCCGAAAACATCAAGTGGATGTACAAGGACTACCAGGGCGTGATCCAGGGCCCGTTTGCCGGGCCCGTGATGCACACGTGGTGGAAGGGCGGCCATCTGGACGCCAAGCTGCTGATCCGCCGTGAGGACGACGACGTGTGGCAGACGGTGGACGAGCTGATTGCGAAAACCAGCGACGTTGAGCCGTTCCTGACGCCTCTGCCGTTTGTCGCCAAGCAGCCGCCGGTCATCAACACCCAGACGGCCTTTTCCCAGCAGTACCAGCAGCCTGGAGTGCCTCTTCAGCAGGGACAGCCTGGACAGCACCAGGCGAGCTCTCAGGGACAACACCAGGGTCCCCAGGGACAGCACCACCAAGGAGGAACCCCCCAACCCTTCCAGGGCTCGACCTCCTCGTTCCAACACTACCCCCAGCATCTGCATGGCAGTGTCTCTTCGTGGGGAAGCCCCGCAGTGACCCCCATGTCTCCCACGCCCTGGGGAGGCTCCCAGATGGGCGGAGGAGGCCAGGCAACCCCCACCAACAATTTCGGCGGCGGCGGCAGCGGCGGCGGCTCGTTTTTCGACCAGCCCTTCCATGGCGGGCATTCGCAGTCGTCCTTTTTCGACGACAGAAGCATGTGGCGAAGCGGCAGTGTCAGCAACACCATGTCTCCGGCCTTGTCGCGAGCCTCGTCTGTCATTTTCCCCAATGACGGCGGACCCCATACCCCCACTCGGGCCGGATCCCACACTCCTCTTGCGGCTGCCGCTGCTGCTGCTGCTGCTGCTGCTTCTGCGGCCGCGGCGTCTTCTGCGGATGTGTCAGCGGCCGACAACGAGCTGCTGGAGCTGGACTCGCTGCCCCTGCATCTCAAGGATGTCATTGGAGACGATCTGGAGGAGATGACTCCTGCTATTAAGGAGCCCAAGGAGGTCAAGGAGGTCAAGGAGGAGGTCAAGGAGGAGCCGGAGGAGCCTGAGGAGCCTCTGACGGCCAAGGAGCGGGCCAAGCGGGAGCGAGATGCCGCCAAGAAGGAGAAGAAGCGCAAGGAGAAGGAGGAGAAGCAGCGAATCAAGGAAAAGATGGCTGCCGAACGGGCCGAGCGGCTGGAGCGAGAGGCGCGGGAAAAGGCCGAAAAGGCCCGGCTCGAGCAGCTGCGGATCGAGCAGGAGGCCATTGACCGCGAGGAGGCCAAGAAGGCCGAGGCGGAAAAGGCCGAGCGGGCTCGACGAGCCGACGAGGAGCGGGCCGCCAAGGAGGCCCGGGAGAAGGAGGCGCCCTGGACCGCCAAGGAGAACCGCAAGAAGGAAAAGCCCAACAAGATGTCGCTGGCGGAGATCCAGCAGCTGGAGGAGCTGGAGCGACAGAAGAAGGAGGCCGAGGAGCTGGAGATTGCCAACGCGATCCGAGCCGTGGAGGAGGCTGAGGAGCAGCATCAGCAGCACGAGTTTGGTGGAGCCCGGGAAGAGGTGTCTTTCAAGCCTACCTGGGCCACTGCTCCCGCTGCCTCTGCTCCTGCCCCCAAGTCGCTGAGCCAGATCCAGAAGGAGGAGGAGGCAGCTCGAAAGAAGAACGCCGCCGTCCCCACGTCTGCTGCGGCTGTGGCTTCTGCTGGAGGAGTCAAGAAGTACGCCGACGTGCTTCCTCGACGAGCCCCCAGTGCCGCTGCTGGTGCTGGTGCAGCTCCTGATGCCGCTTCTCCCTGGACCACTGTAGGTGCCCACGGAAAGCGAATGGGCGACGATGGCATGCCTGTGCGAGCTCAGACCCCTACTGCGCCCGCTGCCCACATGGCCCATCAGTACGCCGCCCAGCAAGCTGCTGCTGCCCAGCAACAGGCTGCTCTGGCCGCTCGACCTCCTGCCCCCGTGGCTCCCGCTGCTCCCAAGGTTCTGACTCCCGCCGAGTCGTTCCTGCAGTGGTGCCACGGCGCTCTGCGAGGTCTCAATGCTGGAGTCAACGAGACCGAGCTGATTGGCATGCTCATGACTCTGCCTGCCGAGGAGGAGTCCACCGAGATCATTGCCGACATTGTGTATGCCAACTCGTCGACTCTGGACGGCCGACGGTTTGCCGCCGAGTTCCTCAAGCGCCGAAAGATTGCCGATGGCGACTCTGCCGTCAAGTGGAGCGAGGTGATCCAGCATACCGAGGTGGCTCCCCAGGACGACGGCTGGAACACGGCCTTCAAGGTGGTCGGCAAGAAGAAGCGGGCTCCTTAGAAAGGCAGAAATGTATATATGTATGAGTAATCCAAGGTGGTGAGATGGAAGTTATGGGATTTGTAGTGGTAGAGCGGAGGGTAGAAGTTCAGGTCAATGGACGCGAACTAGACTTTCTACATCAATGATGTCTGCGATTGTTGTATAGTTCCTGAGAACATGTCCCAGCTTCTACCAGCTGTATGTAGTTAGAGTGTTGAGCTGTGAACGTCTTACAAAAAGTAGAGATCCAGTGTGCAGTGAGTTGATCACTTTGGCTAAGAAGTCTGTAGAAGTCTAGCGACATGTAGTGGCACAAATTACTATGACGATGGATAGTAGAGAATATACCATTCCACTCTACGCCCTCTGCTGATTCGAACAATGCAAAAAACACGCCCTTCTCGGTACAAATATTAGTATCACACCTGTGCAGTGTGTAGTACATTGGAGGAATGCTATGGCTACTGCCTGCGCAGTGTAAGTACATGTTGGTCATGATTCCAACGTCTGGCAAGACATATCAACTCCTTTCTTGTACGCAGTCCTACAGCTTCACCACATTACAGTGCACTACCGCTACAACTCCATCTCCGTTATTACATCATCCATTCTTACAGCTCGCCATTCTTCATCACCTCTCTTGTGATGCTCCACTCCCGTCACCCATCTAAGCAGCAATGACCTTGGCCTGGACCAGATCGGTCTCAAAGGCCTTTTCCTTGTCGGAAAGCTCGCTGATTCGTCGTCGCAGACCCTCGTTCTGGATGATCTCCGAGGCGGTAGCAAACATGGTCTGGGCCCAGTTTTCGGCGTATGTGTTGGCCTCCGCGGCGCAGTCGTTGAGCTCCATCTCGATCATCTTTTCCCACGCGGTGAACTGGTGCAGCAGATCATCGCCAATGGAGCCGGCCTCGTGCAGAGCCGTCAGATGGGGCTTGGCCTCCTTGGTTTTGATGATTCGCTTGATGTTCTCGGCCGACCGTCGCAGCAGCGCGGCCTTGAGCACCTTTTCGGACGGCCGGGGCGACGTGTGGTCCCGCAGAGTGAAGTAGATGTCTCGGGGGATGTGTTCGGGGTACCAGGGCTCGACTCCGGCCAGGTTGACGGCCTGCTTAGACCGGTAGATCTTGCCGAAAACTGCCAGCGCCGTCAGAAGCACGGCAAAGTAGACGAAGGGCGTGTAGATGGAAACGCCGCTGCTGCTTTCCATTGTGTGTGTGTGTTTCTTGTGTGCGTGTTTGAGTGCCTTGTGTGGGGTGGTTACAGAAGTACAGTAACGTATAACGTGTAGCTGTATCTTGTTAGACTCTCTTCGCTTCGGGCCACCTATTGAATAACTCTATTTGCACTCTTTGCAGGTGAATAAGAGAAGGTGTAGATCTAATGAGCTACTTACGCGTGTTGCATAGACGAGGTGGAGGAGAGGTGAGGAGGGTGTGTTGTAGTTGATTTATGGAGTTGAAAGCTGCTTCAGTGTTGTTCTACACGTCTGGAGAATCTCCACAGATGTTTTATTTTTCATTTTGGCCAAAATATGGCACTTTCCTAAATTGAGCAGTTACTTGAAAAGTCAGTTGGGAATTACTTCATTGGGTCCAGCCATTGCAGCCTATATAAGCTCATAACAAGATAGCTTCAAAGTGGGGGGATTTGAAGCTAGAGAATTCAGGCTTTCTTCTGTGTATTACTATAGCTGACAAAAGTCTTCCCTATGATTTTTCCATCATTCCAATCACCGTAACACCCCTAACCAACACACCCTCCCCTTGCACACATTACTTAACTTATCCAAGTGAGTCCACACACTCTCCAGTAGCCTTAAGTAACCATAATTCCACCCTCCCAGCATGCATGTCCCAGTGGCAACAGGAAACTATCCATCTCCAAACACCATCTTCATCAACCACACACTTCAAGCACCCTCGACACAATGGTGAGTATGAAAGACACAAACAGCGTCCTAATTGCGTCCAAACTAACCCAGATTCTGCGATTCAGATCGAAAAAGGGCACTCTGCGAGCCGAGGCTCAGCCCACAGATCTCTTCGATGTGGCGTTCCAAAAACTCACCGAAGACCTGCCAGACATCGATCCCGCCACAATCACTCTTGCCACGTCCCCCACAGGCAAGCAGGAGCCGGCCTCCCGTCTTCTGGGCAAAACCGTCCAGAAACTGGGGCTCAACCATGGAGATATGCTGTTTGTCAGCTACACAGACTCCGCTGCGGCTGCTCCTGCCGTTGAGGCTGTGACGGCCGAAACCGCCCCCCAAATGACGGCAGCACACATTCGAGACGCCACCAAGCAACTGCCAGTCGACGACTTTCTCGAGAAGCAGGACGGCAAGATTAAGCGACAATTGTCTGCTCTCCAGCAGCGCAAGTTTGGAAACCGAGGTATGGGAGAAGACACGCTTCCAGTCGACCCCTGGGACGAGGAGTATCTCAAGGAGCAGAAGATCAAGCATATGAGCTACCACGCCTACGTCAAGAAGCTCAATTCACAGGCCAACAAGAAAAACGGAGGAGGATACATTGCGCCCCTGAACGTGTCTGATTTCGGCGTGTCCAAGAGCTGCACAGGAGCCCATGCGCCCTGGCCCGAGGGGATCTGTTCTCGGTGCCAACCCTCGGCCATCACCCTGCAATCACAGCCCTTTCGAATGGTGGATCACGTGGAGTTTGCCGAGTCCGGCATGATCAACAGCTTCATTGAGCCCTGGCGCCAGTCGGGAACCCAGCGGATCGGCTGGATGTACGGCCACTACGAGCCCTACGAGCTGGTGCCTCTGGGTATCAAGGCTGTGGTGGAGGCCATCTACGAGCCTGCCCAGAGTGGCGAGTATGACGGTATCACCATCACCGAGATCACCCAGGCTGACGGCCAACCTCAGCCTCCTCATATTGCCACTGCTGAGGCGTGTGGTCTGGTGCCTCTGGGTGTCGTTTTCACCGATCTGGTCGACTCTGGAAACGGAGACGGCTCGGTTATCTGCAAACGACACGCAGACTCCTACTTTTTGTCGTCTCTAGAGGTGGCCTTTGCTGGAGCCATGCAGGCCCGGTTCCCCAACAAGTCTCGATGGTCGCCAACGTCCGAGTTTTCGTCGAAATTCGTCACCGCCGTCATTTCCGGAAATCCCAAGGGCGAAATCGACGTCCAATGCTACCAGGTGTCTGAGCAGTGTGAGGCTATGGCCCGGGCCGATCTCATTGAGCCCAGTATCAACCCTTCGGTGCTGCTGGTCAAGGAGGCTACCAAAACGCGGTACGTTCCCGACGTGTTTTACAAGAAGAACAATGAGTATGGCCGAACGGTACTTCAGGGAGCAAACCCACAGCTTCCCGTGGACTACATGTTGGTTACCCTGACCCACGGTTTCCCCCAGGACCCCAAGCCGCTCTTTTCTTCCGGTCTGTCTTCTTTCCCTGTGGAAAACCGGGAGCTGATTGGAGTGACTCAGTCCCCACAGGCGCTCGGAAAGGCTCTGGACTCTGGTTCGGCCGGGGGAGCTGTGTCCAACTTCCATCTGCTCAGTTACATCCAGTCCATGGGTGTTTTGTCAGCTGAGGAGTTTCAGTTGCTGGCCAAGGTGGCCACTGAGAAGAAGGACGAGGATGTCAGTCGTCTGGTAGCCAGCGAGGGATGGAATAATCTGTTGTTGATTATTCAGTAGTGGGCAGAAGGATATAATGAGTGCATTTGAGGAGTTTAGGAGTTTAGGATATCGACTTGTACAAGTATGTGTATGAGTACATTGGTGCTTACTAACCAACCCATTGAGTGATCGAACAGTGCTGACTATCGTGTCATTGAGTGGTACTAGGAATCGAACAATGCTGACTAACCAACTCGTGCAATTGAGTGGTACAAGGAATCGAACCAAGTTGTTGAGTCGTGCTGTACCCCGTACACTCGTACAGTCCCCCCAATGCATGTCACCATGTCAGATCATTAGTGAAAGCTGTCAATGTGGAGCTAATGACGAGATCAACTTTATCAAAGTGACTACAGCAGCAACAGCTACAACAGCTACAATATGTTGAGAGCCATACTTATTCTGTTACAGTCACTGCAGCGTATAATCTATGGTTGCCATTGTCAAGTCAAGTTGAGTAATCCTCTGCAACATTCTCGCACCTTCCATAGCTGTAATTATGTTGGACTTGCACCGCTTGCACACTGTACACACCGCTCGAATGATCGGATGTTTTGTGAGCGAAATAAAACGGTCAAATCAAATTCCAAAAGAGTGCGCTGTCACAAGCGGTTTACTGCCTCTTTATCGTACGCCTCATCCGCCTGATATAGTAGCTACGTTAACATAGTTCTGAGACAGTTTGGATTCTTGCTCTGAGGCGGCGATGGCGATTGGAGATCCTACCTACACTTGTACAATCGTAGCCACTAGCTTAGTCAGGTGATTCATGAAATCGAGATTAGATCCCATGAATCGAATGATCTAGAATCCCTGCAGCCAACATTGCTACATTATCGCCACTTGCCACCTGTTCATAGTCTCCAAGACCCGCTGTTCACTACATGGCGGGTCACGTGAAATTTAACTTAAGGTTCTGGGTTCGGGAGAGTTCCACGTTATTCTGGAGGATTCTACCTTGTTGTAGAGGGTTTTCGGGCAGTCGGATTTGGGCCGAAAGAGGCCGTTTTTGTTCCAATTGCGCAATTGGCAGCTAGCAGAGTGCTCGTAACCTGTCATTACCCTGCGATTTGCCCTCCGCCCCCCGGATTGCTCTCAACTTTTCGAAAAGCCAATTTCCGTTAAACTCCAGCTACGACAAATATAAAAGTTTTCACGCCCAACCTGCAATTGAGTGTTAAAAGTATCCGGGCTCCCAAGTCAACCTAGCCATATACCCACTTTTTTTTATCCACATCAAAACACAATGACCACCCCCATTGGATTGGATTTTGGTAACTACCACTCTTACGTGTGCGCCGCCCAGCGAGGCAACCTCGACGTTCTCGCCAACGAGGTGTCCAACCGAAGCACTCCCTCCCTGGTGGGCTTCTCCTTCAAGAACCGATACCTTGGAGAGACCGCCAAGTCCAACGAGGTGTCCAACCTGAAGAACACCGTTGGATCTCTGCAGCGAATCATTGGCCGAGCCGGCGATGATCCCGAGTTCCTGGCCCAGCAGAAGTTTGTCTCTGCCAAGCTGGAGGCTGTCGATGGCCAGGCTGGTGCTGAGGTCACCTACAAGGGCGAGAAGCGAAAGTTCACCGCCACCCAGCTCACCGGAATGTACCTCAACAAGATCAAGCAGACCGCCATCTCCGAGACCAAGTCCCAGGTCTCCGACATCTGCATTGCCGTGCCTGTTTGGTTCAACGAGCAGCAGCGACTGGCCATCAAGGACGCCGCTGCCATTGCCGGTCTCAACTGCGTGCGAGTCGCCAACGACGTGACTGCTGCCGCCGTCGGATGGGGAGTTTTCAAGAACAACGATCTGCCCGAGGACAAGCCCAAGCTCGTGTGCTTTGTTGACGTCGGACACTCCTCCTACACCGTGTCTGTCGTTGCCTTCAAGAAGGGAGAGTGCAAGGTTTTGGGAACCGCCTACGACCAGCACTTTGGAGGCCGAGACTTTGACGCTCTGATCGCCGCCAACTTCGCCGAGATCTTCAAGAAGAAGTACAAGATCGACGTGACCACCAACCCCAAGGCTGCTGCCCGAGTCATGGCCCAGTCCGAGCGACTCAAGAAGATTCTGTCTGCCAACTCTTCCGCTCCCTTCAACATTGAGTCCGTCATGAACGACGTCGACGTCTCCTCCAGCATGACCCGAGAGGAGCTCGAGGAGGCCGCCGCCCCTCTTCTCAAGCGAGCCCACATCCCCGTCGAGCTTGCTCTCAAGCGAGCCGGCGTCACCCCCGACCAGCTCGACAACATTGAGGTCATTGGAGGCTCTTCTCGAATCCCCTCCGTCAAGGACGTGCTCTCCAAGGTCTTCAACAAGCAGCTGTCTTACACCGCCAACGCCGAGGAGTCCACCGCCCGAGGTGCCGCCTTCATCTGCGCCATGCACTCCCCCACCATGCGAGTTCGACCCTTCAAGTTCGAGGACTACAACCTCAACTCCGTCACCTACTCGTGGACCCCCGTTGACGGCGAGGACGTGTCCGAGCTCGAGGTTTTCCCCGAGGGAGGCTACTACCCCAACACCAAGGTCATCACCCTGCACCGAGCCGCTGCCTTCGACGTGACTGCCCGATACACCAACCCCGAGACTCTGCCCGAGGGAACCAACCAGTTCATCTGCAAGTGGACCGTTTCCGGCATGCAGGGCAAGGAGCCCGCCGTGTGCAAGCTCAAGCTGCGACAGGACCCCTCCGGCATCTTCACCATCGAGGACGCCTACGTTGCCGAGGAGGTTGAGGTTGAGGAGCCCATCGAGGGCGCCCAGCCCGCCGAGGAGGGCGGAGAGATCCCCACTCAGACCGTCAAGAAGTGGGTCAAGAAGTCCGACCTCAAGATCGACGCCCAGGGCCTGGGTCTGTCGCAGAAGCAGCTGCAGGAGCAGATTGAGCTCGAGAACTCCATGATCATGGAGGACAAGCTCGTGGCCGACACCGAGGACCGAAAGAACGCCCTCGAGGAGTACATTTACGAGATGCGAGGCAAGCTCGAGGACATCTACGCCGACTTTGCCTCCGACGCCGAGAAGGCCAACCTCCGGGAGAAGATGGAGAAGATTGAGGACTGGCTGTACGGCGCCGGCGAGGACGCCAAGAAGGCTCTCTACATTGCCAAGTACGAGGAGCTGGCTTCCATCGGAAACCTCATCAAGGGCCGATACAACGCCAAGCAGGAGGAGGAGCGACAGGCCAAGGTGCAGAAGAAGGAGGCTGCCAACCAGGCCAAGCTGGCCGAGATGATGGCTGCCAAGCGAAAGGAGAAGAAGGACGCCGATGGAGATGTCGAGGTTCCCGACGTCGAGTAAATTAAAATCGTATAGAAATATTAGATGATAGGAAGAACAGCAGCACCATGAGCGAAGCGAATGGTGATGTACTCTGTACTCCGTAGAGAATTGAAGAGCATTGTGAGTGACTATAGAGCATTGTGAGCCAATTGACCTTGAAAAAGGAAGTCTCCATTGCAGGGAATAGTGAGTAGCCGTAGACCATCACGACGATGATGAGCCACAGGGAATAACTACCAGCACTTCATAGTGTGTGATCTGAGAACTAAAAGACAATGGATGGTCAATGTGTAGCATTTGGCTAGAACCGCCGACTGCTTCAATTCACCTCATCAATTCATTATTGTATATGTTACTGGAAGTGTCATAATTCCAGTCTAGTTGGATACACAACCGAAAGCCGTATTAATAGAGATAGAGCCAAGTGAAGTCTTCTGGCTCGCTTTATTGACTGGTTTGGGCTCTAAGAAGATTATGAGAGAAGCAGTTGATCTTATCTTGAACAGAGAAAATCCAGTGAAAGACTATCGATGCGTAGACAAGAAGTCACGGAGCCAATTGCAGTTGGACCATTTAGTTCAAAAATAGTTGTATTGTCACGCTCTAGGTACGGGCAGATCTCTGTTGTACAGCACCTGTATTTAGCCTTGAACATCTCAACATGGTGACGGTAAAGAAGGAGTCTCAAACAGACGCTTTCATCAAGCTAATAGGACGATTTTTGCATTAATCAAACCCCCTTCGCTCGCTGATCCTTTCGGTGCAGTGCAACTAATTTTCAGATACCTCTTTTGCCACCGTTTCAACACCAATCACAACCACCTTCCCTACGTTAAGCATTTACTTGAGACATTCCCGGTTGGTACTTAGACATGTACTTGACGACCGCACCGTGGCTATAGCACCATTTCGACGGCACTAATTGACCCCGGTTGCTCGTACTAGCTAACGCCGATTCCCAGTCTACAACGTGACAATGGCAACCTGGTGTGCACCTACCCCATGTGGACAAAGAGGTATAAATACCCACCTGGTCGGCGCAACTATGACGTTGGCGAGGAGGGGAGTGAGGGGACACACCTGACCGTTACATCTACGTCACGGTATGTATGTACTGCGACGGGTCTTACCATGAAGGCCCAGATAGTTCGCCAATCACCCCAGCAACACATGTCAGCACAACAACCTCCAGCACCAGCTACATTGCATTTGACATGTATATGCTGTAGAGAGTCGGTCTAGCGTTTGAGAGGTGTGCGGTGGTGGGTAACCTGGAGCTGTCTATCTGTGTCTGTATTTGTGTCTACATCTGTGTCATACCCCCCCTCCTTGTCTGGGTGATTGCACGTTGCCGTTACACCAGCTGGAGTGGGTCGTGTGCCACGTCACAAGGATCTCTTTTGCCAGGTGCAAATTAACATCGCCCAACCCTATATGCGAGCTTAACGAATGTTGGCTTTTTGGGTGTTTGGTTTCCAACGGTTCGGTAGGAAGTCGCTAGAGTGCTGGGGCGGTTCTAGATATCTAGAAGGCTGTGGACTGATTTGGAGCGTTTGATTGGTTGATTTTTGCCACTTTTCGCTCACACTGGACGTTCTGGGGCCCGAATAACCCCAAACACCCTCGCATCCACCCTCCACATTTTGGGTTGGGCCAGATCAAATTTTATGGCAACCGCACATGAGGAGTTTAAGACAGGTGAAAGAGATAGGTGAGTGAGTAGATAAGAGGTGTGCTTGGAGTACAAGTATGTAGTAGGTGGTCTGGCGATAGTGAATTTGGTATCAAGACCCTTTTCTCAAAGACCGATTTATCACATCCAACATCTCTACAAGGGCTTGTACTCACTCCGCATTCACCCCAGCCGTTCCTGTACAGCAACTCTCGATACACCCTGCCTGCTCTCCATAACCTATGCGAGATCAACCACACGGAGAATAGCTGTATGCTACCGTATTGTATGTCAGCTGCTCTGGTCCACCCATAAAGGTCTACACGCGGCCAATTGCTCTCAATGGTCCACCACGTCCCTCACAACACGCTATATCCACTTCCACTAATGCACCCCTCCCCCTCGTGTTAGCCGAGGGCGAGTGTACCATAGAGAGATAGCTCCTGTATTGAACCGGGTCCTTGGTAGATCGTAACACAACAGGAGAACTTCCAGGGCAGTCGATTCTCGCCCCCCCAATTGCTCCCACCCTTCCACACCCTTCCACACGGTTCCAAACCGCTCCTAACCTCTTATCTCAGATGAGGTGCTGACCGAACGGTCTTCGGCCTCCTCCCAGTGGCAAACCCTCCATATGATAGCTGTGCGGGCTCCTCCAACAGAGCCATTGAGGACCGCACATGTGCCGCTGAGAATAACGACAAAGGTCGAAAAACGATTGCCGCCAAAGACGCCGCCCACACCCTCGCCATCAAGCTCTATATATACAATTGCGTCAATTGACAACCCACGGGGGTTTTGTACCTTTCCACTGGTACCGTTCTGTGCGGGCCCATCCGCCAATAAAATGTACTACATGGCACACAACAAGAGAAAAGGGATGCACAGTTGGAAACTCTAAGGTTGCACATGCAGAGCGCGGGTTCTTTGTCTGTGAAAAATTTTTTCCACCAGAATTACCGGGTTGGGAAGGAACCCTAGCCGCAACCAAAAGTTTTTAACTATCATCTTGTACGTCACAAAATCCGATTCTTCTTCTCTTCTCTTTTCATCAACATCACTTGTGACCATGAGTGCTCAGAAGGAAGCCGCCATTACGCACAAGACGCTCTCTGAGCTCTTCGAGAAGCTCTCTGTCAGCGACTCTCTTGAGTCTCGACTTGAGGCCGCCAACAACGTTGCCACCTTTGTCAACCAGGGCGACGTGATTGAGCACGATGTGCCCAACCAGCTTCTGGCTGCCACCAAGGCCAAGCTGAACCAGAAGAAGGACTCTGCCGCCGCTCTCAACGCCCTGCAGCTGCTCAACTCTCTGGCCACCTCCTCCTCCGTTGCCCCCAACGTGGAGCCCTACCTGGTCGAGGCCATCACCGATGTGCTCGCCAAGGTCGGTGACAAGGACAAGCAGATCCAGGAGGCCGCCGCTAAGACCGCCAAGGACATTGCCCAGTGCATCAACCCTCGATCCGTCAAGTTCATTCTGCCCCTGCTGATTGAGTCTCTGACCAACACCAACAAGTGGCCCGAGAAGGTTGCTGCTCTCGAGTGCATTTCCATTCTGGTGTCCGTTGCCCGAGACCAGGTTGCCCTGCGAATGCCCGAGCTGATCCCCGTGCTCTCCGAGGCCATGTGGGACACCAAGAAGGAGGTCAAGGAGCAGGCCACCGCCACCATCACCAAGTCCACCGACACCATTGACAACAAGGATATCATCAAGTTCATCCCCGCTCTGATCGCCTGTATCTCCAAGCCCACCGAGGTCCCCGAGACTGTGCATCTGCTCGGTGCCACCACCTTTGTGTCCGAGGTCACCACCGCCACCCTGTCCATCATGGCTCCTCTTCTGTCCCGAGGTCTGGCCGAGCGAGACACCGCCATCAAGCGAAAGGCCGCCGTCATTGTCGATAACATGTGTAAGCTTGTCGACGATCCCCAGGTTGTCGCTCCCTTCCTGCAGACCCTGTACCCCGCTCTCAAGGCCAACTACGCCAACATTGCCGACCCCGAGGCCCGAGACGTGACTCTGCGAGCCCTCAACACTCTTAAGCGAGTCGGAGAGATTGTCGACGACAAGATCCCCGAGGTTTCCACCGCCGGTGACACCAAGGTCAACCTGGCCATCCTCGAGAAGCTGCTTGAGCCCTTCAAGGTCGACTCCAAGAAGTTTGGTCTCATGATCCAGTTCATTGCCGCCATCTCCGGTGACCTCATTGACGAGCGTCTCACCCACGAGGCCGACTGGGCCGAGTCTCTGGTTGCCTTCATGGTCACCATTCTCGCCGAGAAGGACGCCCGAGCCGTCATCGAGTCTCTGCGAAAGCAGGCCATTGCCAACATCCCCGGCGCCACCAACTTCGAGGAGGAGGACGACGAGGGCGAGGATCTGTGTAACTGTGAGTTCTCTCTGGCTTACGGTGCCAAGATTCTGCTGAACCGAACCCAGCTGCGACTCAAGCGAGGCCGACGATACGGTCTCTGTGGCCCCAACGGTGCCGGTAAGTCTACCCTGATGCGAGCCATTGCCAACGGCCAGGTCGAGGGCTTCCCCACCCAGGAGGAGTGTCGAACTGTCTTCGTCGACCACGACATTGACGGAACCCACGCCGACACCAACGTTGTTGAGTACGTCCGAAAGACCGCCGGTGAGTCCATCGGTACCGAGGAGGAGGTGCGAACCCAGCTGCTCGACTTCCTGTTCACCGACGAGATGACCCGAATGCCCATCACCTCTCTGTCCGGAGGATGGAAGATGAAGCTGGCTCTGGCCACCGCCGTCCTGCGAAAGGCCGATATCCTGCTGCTTGATGAGCCCACCAACCATCTGGATACCGTCAACGTCGCCTGGTTGGTCAACTACCTCAACACCTGTGGTATCACCTCCATCATCGTGTCCCATGACTCTGGTTTCCTCGACAACGTCTGCGAGTACATCATCCACTACGAGCGATTCAAGCTGCGAAAGTACAAGGGCAACCTGTCCGAGTTTGTCAAGAAGGTCCCCTCCGCCAAGTCCTACTACGAGCTGGGTGCCTCCGAGATCAACTTCTCTTTCCCCGAGCCCGGTTTCCTCGAGGGTGTCAAGACCAAGCAGAAGGCTATTGTCAAGGTCCAGAACATGACCTTCCAGTACCCCGGCACCACCAAGCCCCAGATCCGAAACGTCTCTTTCCAGTGCTCTCTGTCCTCTCGAATTGCCGTCATCGGCCCCAACGGAGCTGGTAAGTCCACTCTTATCAACGTTCTGACCGGTGAGCTGCTCCCCACCTCCGGTGAGGTCTACGCCCACGAGAACTGTCGAATCGCTTACATCAAGCAGCACGCCTTTGCCCATATCGACTCCCATCTCGACTCCACCCCCTCTGAGTACATCCAGTGGCGATTCCAGACCGGTGAGGATCGAGAGACCATGGACCGAGCCAACCGACAGATCACCGACTCCGATGAGGCTGCCATGAACAAGATCTACAAGATCGAGGGCACCCCCCGACGAGTCGCCGAGGTCCACGCCCGACGAAAGTTCAAGAACTCTTACGAGTACGAGTGTTCTTTCCTGCTCGGAGAGAACCTGGGCATGAAGTCCGAGAAGTGGATCCCCATGGGCTCCGTCGACAACGCCTGGATCCCCCGATCCGAGCTCATGGAGTCCCACTCCAAGCAGGTTGCCGAGGTTGATATGAAGGAGGCTCTTGCTTCCGGACAGTTCCGACCTCTGACCAAGAAGGAGATTGAGGCCCATTGCGCTCTCCTTGGTCTCGAGCCCGAGCTTGTCTCTCACTCTCGAATCCGAGGTCTGTCCGGTGGACAGAAGGTCAAGCTGGTGCTGGCCGCCTGTACCTGGCAGCGACCCCATCTTATCGTTCTTGATGAGCCTACCAACTATCTGGATCGAGACTCTCTTGGAGCTCTTTCTCGAGCCATCAAGCGATTCGAGGGTGGTGTTGTCATCATTACCCATTCCGCCGAGTTCACCAAGGATCTGACTGAGGAGGTCTGGGCCGTCATGGACGGTGTCATGACTCCTTCCGGCCATAACTGGGTCTCTGGTCAGGGATCCGGACCCCGACTTGGAAAGAAGGAGGGTGACGAGGAGGAGAAGTTCGACGCCATGGGCAACAAGATTGTTTCCGAGAAGAAGAAGGCCAAGCTTTCCGCTGCCGAGCTCCGAAAGAAGAAGAAGGAGCGAATGAAGCGAAAGAAGGAGCAGGGTGACGCTTACGTTGAATCCGATGACGACTTCTAAAATCAAAATTAGTAGCCAATAGATTATGCGAAGAAAAATTGATATTTGTAATTACCACTTTGTGTTGTAGAGATTGTGTGTAACTTGTATTTCTCACTTGTATTTCTCACTTGTATTTCCCACGTGTATTCATATGGTGCCAGTCTTCAGGTTATGGCTTATGAGTGAAGATGTTCATATACTGTATTCAAGACCAGGAAGCCCTCATTCAACACCAGCTGTAAATAGCCAGAGACTCGGCAAAGGTGACTATGTTGCCTGACAATCGCACGCAGAAGACACAAGTCATTTTTGAGGGCCATAATGGTCTTCCGTGTAACCTACAGTCGAGAAGTATGTCCCGTAGAACTACAATACCACAATCACTACTGAACGTACAGTAATATAGGTAAATGAAGTATCCAAATGATATGTTTAAGACACAACAGAAACTAAGGTGAAGTCCATCATTCCCCGATGCCTGCTTAGCCAGTGTTGGTGGCCTCTCTACGCTGTGTATCTGAGCACCATGCAATGCTGACAGGAGACTTACAGTAACGAACGAATGAGAAGAGAGACAGAGTCAGGGAATTCGACAAAACAGACCATATTGCTGCTTATTTTATGATTCGTCCTACTTGTACCGGTACCTGTTCAATCTGGACGTTCCTAGAGGTGTTTATTCCGTATGTCCAGTATGTGCATTCACTCACTGTTACACCCACCAATATGATAAGAGACGGCATAAGTTGAAGTCGTAAGACTCCCCTCACTACTACTACTACGAGTACACGCTTGCCGATAATCAATAAATAAATATGTTACACTGTTATGCTAGCCGTCTTACTCCTCATCCTCCTCCTCGCTCTCCTCTTCACTCTCCTCCTCCTCTTCACTCTCGCTCTCGCTAACGTCAATAAGAGGTTCTCTGGGCTCCAACTGCTCGGCGTCTTCCAGAGTCAGTCGCTTTGGCAGCCGAGGCAATGCAATATCACACACTCGCTCCTCGTGCAACAGATCATCGATAAACTGATCCATGTACGTGAGAGACACGCCGCCCATGTTTCTGAACCGCAGTTTGCGATAGTCGCCCAAAAGCGGTTCCAGCAGCTTGTAAATCTGCACAGGAGGGTACGCCAGACGAATGTAAAATGCCGCCACCGCTCTCAGGTACTTGAACTCCTTCTGATTCAGGTACTCCATGATAATGTCGTGACTAGGCTGGATCTGGAGCAGTTTAAAGACCAGACACAGAAACGGCGTCGGTTTCTGGTTCGCGTACTGGCCTCCGACAGCCGTCAGGGTCGCGGCTCGATCACAAAGAGTCGCCGCGTTGAGATTGAAACACAGCTCTTTCCAGTAGAGCGTTTCGAAGATGCGTTCTCGAATGATCTTTTCAATCAGCAGGGCCGGGTTGATGCCGTGAATCGACAGGGCGCCATTCACCATGCCCCTGTCGGTGATATACGTGTCCATAGTTGTTGTGTTTGTAGGTGCTGAGAGGTGCTGAGAGGTGCTGAGAGTGGTGGTTTGAAAAAGTCATGATGCATGGGTTGTGCATGGTGGTGTACATTTTAGGTTTCATTATGAGATGAGTCCAGAAGGTGTAATTTGTAATAGTGACGATATTGTCGGGGGTTTATGATTTAGATCTGATGGTCTTGTTGTGACGGCTCTGTCAGTATCTTTGGTTTGTCAATATCTCGTCGGTGGTGTCTTTTGGGGGCTACAGGTTATGATGGGGTGAAGAAGGTGGTAGGAGATACTGTCTTTGATCTGGACGTTTCGGAGTTGATCCTACTTGTAGAGATGCCAGAAGTTGATCAATAGAGGTTTGCGGATCTGCTGCTTTTCAGTCTTCTCGGAATGTGTCATGTTGAAATACCTATATGTCCTGCCATGTCTTATACACCTCACACGACCTGCACATACTACAAAACAGGAATAGTATGACGGAACTCACAGAATGACTTCAATTGCTATCGTGCCATGTAGAGAATGCTGCTCTTACCACAATCCACTCTTCCACTTGACCTCATTTTCTATCCCACCACTTGCTTACATAACACAACGGCAACTCACACGATAACAGCTCTGCATGATCTTATGCACTCTTACTCTATCTCCAACATCTCACATCAAGCACTAGCAACTACGGTACTACCACCACCAGCACACCATGGAAGCAACATACGACCGACTGGCAAAACGAGCTCTCGAACTCTACGAACACAAACAGCGACGGGTGATCATTTCGCTCGTGGGAATCCCAGGCTCGGGCAAAACCACTTCGGCCCAAAAGATCGCAGCAAAGATCAACTCGTACGCAAACAAGCCCGATCTCAGTATAGTCGTGCCTATGGACGGATACCACTACACACGAAAGGAGCTGGATGCAATGGACGATCCTGCCGAGGCCCACCGACGACGTGGAGCTCCGTTTACATTCAACGCCCAAGCTTTGGTTGATCTCATTGCCGATTTGCATTCCGAAAAGCCTGACGTTGAAGTACCGTCTTTCGACCATGCCAAGAAGGATCCAGGTCCGGGGTTTGTGGTCCAGCCGGAGAACAAGATTCTCATTGTCGAGGGACTCTATCTGCAGCTCAATTACGAGCCCTGGAACCAGCTCAACCAGTACATTGACGAGCGTTGGAGAATCGATATTGACTTTGACAAGGCTAGAGAAAGAGTAGGAAAGAGACATGTGCAAGCCGGTCTAGCCGATGATCTTGACCAGGGACTAGAAAGATTCGATATGAACGATGGACCGAACGGAAAGCATCTGTTGGAGAAGAGCGTGGAGCCGGAAGTGGTTGTGGATAGTGTTGATGAGGCTGGAGAGAGTTAACGCCAGACTACTCCCTGTGATAGATGCTCCGGTATTAAAGATATGGCTGTAAAATCATTATACTGTACCTAGCTAGCTGCGTTCTGTAGTTACTGATTAATTGATTATATGCTGGTCTCCTTCCTATGCTTCCTCTTTGCGATTTACTGTAACGCCCACCTCATGACGAAGCACTTATGTGCTCCTTCCTTACGTGCTCCGTCCTTCCGTCGCTACTCACTCTCGTAATTCTCATCCTCATACCCCCTCAACATCAACGACGTGTATCTCAGATAGTCATGCTTCATATACTGAGGCATGGCACAGTTGGCGGGATACCAATAGTTGACACTGATGTTGGCGTCATCTTCGGGGGTCTCCACAATCTGCACCTGATGGTACCACAGAGAAGGAATGTAGAGCACCTCGCCCTCGTGCAGCTCCACCACAAAAGGTCGACAGTGTTTTCTGTAGATGGAGTTGTGGGTCTTTTCGTCGGCCGGGTTGACCGTGGGGAACAGCGTCTTGGGCATGTTTTCGTCCTTGACTACTTTGTACCCTCTGGCTTCTTCTTGGTCAGGCACATACGTAGCCGAGGTCAGAAACTGTTCATCCAAGCAGTACACTTCGGTGGGGGGGATCAAGTAGAACTTCTTGACGCCTCTCACCTGGATGTAGAGGTTCTCGAACGAGTCGCAATGCAGTCTAGAGGTGGTTCTGGTATCTCCGACCCACAGGTTGACCAGTTCAGGCACTCCCAGCACCTCGTCTGCCCACTCAAAGTTGTCGACCAGGTCCTCCATCAGCACCTTGTAGGCCGTGGCCATGCATCCGTCTTGATTCTGCAGATACCGAACGGGGTTCGTCTTGTTGATATCAAGCCCGTTGAAACTGTTGGCTCTCTGCAGCGAATCAATGAACTCTCCAAACGGCATTTCCGCGGTATGGGGTTTGACAAACACAGGTCCGTCGGCGGTTTCCAGAGGCGAGTCCGCGTTTCCGAGCGGCGTTTCCGCGATACTCACCACCAGGTCCTCTCCCAGCTTTTCCTTGAGGTACGCCGCGTTCCATTTGGCGAAACACGGCAAATCAATCTTTTTGATCACCATGGGAAACCCGAGCCCGACCTGTTTGGCGAGCTGGGTGGGGGTTGGCGGGGCCTCGAACTCGGAGATTTCCGCGGGCAGAAACACCTGCTGGAGCTCCATTTGTTTGAACATGCCTTTTTCGAGTTTCTTGAGAGTCGGCATTTTGTTGTGTAGGGGTGGTGGTTCAGGCGTGGTGTGTCGTTGTGTGACGATGTGTATGTCAAAGGTGTAAGCAGATGCTGCCGCGTAATCCTCTCTTGCCCCAATAAAATCGGTCACACTGCCAATATCGTACGTTCTCCGGGGACGGCTCCTGTCCCTACACGGGCTCCCGATGTCTGTTTAGAAAACGGTGCAGCTGACATGCACATTAACGTCACCTGGACCGGATCTCATGAGGCTCATTGAACCTTGACTGGGGGAGGCCTTTTGGGGCTGTCCAAAGGAGGTGTAAGAGAAGTGGCTTAGCAACTCTTTGGGGCACATTTTATGGAGACACATTGTATTCAAGTCACGTGTCTGTGCGACCCTCGTGGTTGCAACATTCTGGGACTGCAATCTATCTGTAGTGAAAGGGGCTATGAGGGGGAAAGGCTCAGGTTGTTGTTGTTCAAACTATTAGCTATATCATAGTGTACCGGCTGCTATGTTTGCTTTTCCAGAACGGCCCAATATGTAAAAGTCAAGTGCTTTCAGCTTCAAGTTATAGCTACAAATACTTGTAGCTAGTTACAGAACTGTCACACTCAGTTTCACTATACGTACAAGTTCAGACCTGTCTGTCAAGCTCCACACCCCATAAGCAGTTAGTAACTACTTGCAATACTATCGTGACAGTCCGCTAGGTACCTACCATGGTATTATCATGTCTTGGTCGACGAGTATCGTTCCAGAGAAGAGGCAACCAGAGGCTTACTAAAGTGTCTTCAAGAGATGGCCATAAATACAAAGCTCTTGTTGAAGGAACTATAGTGATTGTCACAGTAGCCATCTGTAGCTCCAAAGTACAGCCTCGTCATTATTTGTTGATTACCAACCGATTCAACTAGCAAAAATGTGTTTCCTGGTGTCTTCTGAGCTCGCACACTTGTAGCCATGGTTGCCAGTCCATCCTTCGGCTGTCGGCACGTTCCATCTGCAGGAACATATGCACCAAGAGTGTGTCCTGAGACAGTCATCAACAAGCGAAGCAAGGAATATGGTGATATCTGGAAGAGACGGCTGATGCAGAACTCCAGAAACATCACGGAAATATATTTGGTTTATGCTTGTCACCTCTGTTCGGCTCAATGGACCACTTTTTCGATTTTTGTGATGACAACCAACATTGGTGGAGAAGGGCAATTCATGAAGAGCTACGAGCACTGTAGGACACCAGAAACACACTGGCGAGCGATATGAAGGTCCGTCAAGTCATAATGAGACAATTTGTCACTTCCAGCTGACTCAATTGGGTTCTCACGTTGTGTACGATTTTTTCTGATTTATTTTGAATTTTTATCAGGATTTCACCAAAAAAGACCAAAATTTGCAGAAAGAAAATCGAAATCATCTCAAAAACACATTGATCCACCTGGATATCCTCTCCAGCCCCCAACCATCACCCCGTTTCTCCCGATCATCCTTAGATCAACCATTCCATCTAGTTCAGCTGTAGCCGTTTACCTTAGCCACCGATGAGCACACCTCTTACTGTACATCCTCCAACCGGCACAACTCCAGATCTTCTCAACAAACAACCACAAGCCATGGCCATAGAACACCACCGCGTGGAACTCGTTGCGGCTGAGTCATCCGACAAAGTTGGGGTGCGTTGTTGCGCGTCGTGCACCATTCAGGGAGTTTTATGCGCCGAACTGTACCTCGGCCGGGGATGGTCCGGGTGAAGAGGGACACCGATCAACGGATGATAGGAAGGAGTTGCACGCAATTCAAAAGCACCAATCGATGCACAAACCGTTTCTGAATCGATTGATATGAAAATCATCACCGTATGATTAGTATTACACGCCTTTTCCCCAGCATCCTCCGATAACCGAGTCAGCTCTTCTTGTCCTTCCCACCTCTGCCCAAAACCCTAACATCCTCCACCAACGTCTCCCCCGACTTTGTCCCGACTGGTTGTCTCTGGAGCAATGTGGAGAAACTTTAGTTGACTCTAAAAAGCTCAACCTCCAAAAACACTACACCTTCTCCCTCTCACCACCACTAACACAAACACACACACACACAATGTTTGCTCTGCGAAACCAGGTCCGAACCCACATTGCCCGGGGCTTTGTCTCCTCCTCCGCCGCCCTGCGACAGCACTCTCTCAGCACACTGGCTCTCATTGAGCAGAACAACGGAGTCATTGCCGGATCCACCCTCAACGCTCTGACTGCCGCCAAGGAGCTCGGAGGCGACGTCACCGCTCTGGTCGCCGGCTCCAAGGCCGCTGACGTGGCCGCCCAGGTCGCCAAGATCAACGGCATTGCTGCTGTGCTCACCGCCTCGTCTCCTGCCTACGACCACGGTCTGCCCGAGAACTACGCCGATCTGGTCGCTGCTGCCACCAAGGAGGGTGGCTTCACCCACGTCGTGGCTCCCTCGTCGGCCTTTGGCAAGAACGTGCTCCCCCGAGTCTCCGCTCTGCTGGACGCCACCCAGATCTCCGACATCACCAAGATTGAGTCCGAGGACACCTTTGTGCGGCCCATCTACGCCGGCAACGCCATCGAGACCGTCAAGTCCAACGACCCCATCAAGCTGCTGACCGTGCGAGCCTCCGCCTTCCCCGCCGCCGAGCTCGAGGGAGGATCTGCCTCCGTGTCCGACGCCAAGGACCCCGCCACTGCCGCCCAGTCCGAGTGGCTGTCCGAGGAGCTCACCAAGTCCGAGCGACCCGATCTGGGAGGCGCCAAGAAGGTGGTGTCTGGAGGCCGAGGTCTCAAGAACAAGGAGAACTTTGACAAGATCATGTTCCCTCTGGCCGACGCTCTTGGAGCCGCCGTCGGAGCCTCTCGAGCCGCCGTGGACTCCGGCTTTGCCGACAACTCTCTGCAGGTTGGCCAGACCGGAAAGGTGGTCGCTCCCGAGCTTTACATTGCCGTCGGCATTTCCGGCGCCATCCAGCATCTGGCTGGAATGAAGGACTCCAAGGTGATTGCTGCCATCAACAAGGACGCCGACGCCCCCATCTTCGAGGTGGCTGATGTTGGTCTTGTGGCCGATCTCTTTGACGCTGTTCCCGAGCTCACCGAGAAGGTCAAGGCTTAGGGTGTTTGGCGATGAAATGAATTACGGTAGATGAATGAATTACGATTTATGTTTGAATCATGAGCGAATCATGAGCGAATCATGAGCGAATCATGAGCGAATCATGAGCGAATCATGAGCGAATCATGAGCGAAGCGAATGATTGCGAATGATTGCGAGTGGTTTGTGAATGGTACAAGGAGTAGGACGAATGGTTGCGAATGGTGTGTCTTGCAAGTGTTGTAACATGAGCTCATGATTCGCAATTGAACTAGTCATTGCTATGGGTACGGGTAGTTAAACCGCATCAAGCAGTTCCAGTACGCGTAGTTGTGTATAGTAGTGGCTCTGTAGATCTGATCTGACTATAAAGAACGTCTGGGTTCGGTTGGGTTGCAGATACGGATTCCAGAGTCTGCCTGTTGATGTGTACCCCCGGGTAGACTCATAGCCACTGTGAACATACCTGAAGATTGAGATTGACCTTGTCAAATCTCTGTGCTAACAGGCTGCTACAGTACGACGTAGTGAAATGATCACCTCAGAACTATACCAGCCTGTTCGAGTGTGCAGTAGTTCTTTTACACAACTCTTCCTGTCGCTCTGGCAACCGCGTACAGCTACCTCAGTGCCATGGTTAATCTCCTCGCCTCCTATACCAGCGTGCATTGATACTGTTAGATTAAGGGGTGTCGCTGTTGTGACGAAGGTGATGATTGTGGTTATAGACCAGTCAATTCATTGCCGCCCCCACCCCACTATCTACAGGTGAACGGCATGTACACTAATGCCCACATTTTTCAATATTGGAGATGAAAGCATCCTCACTGTGCCATTAGCCTAGGCTGTGATTGCGACTATGGAATCCACTCTGACTACTATAGCCACAGTACAGTATCTAACGTATATCATCGAGCTCCTTCACTCAAGGCAATGACTAATCTGAATGGTGCCAAGTCCTGTTCAGTATTGTACCTTTAGATATCTTCCTACTTGTACCGCAAAGTCCAACCGGTAATTGTAGCTTTTTCACTCCAAAGAAACCCACAAGGTGCCTTCTTACACCCTGCCCCAACAATGCTTTTTGTGAAGCCACAGAACTACTCAATTGTGATAAAGTCTCCATTTACAGACGTGATTACACGCCCTATTACCCACTCTATATATAGGACCCGTTTCCCCTCGTTTCTCTCCCTCTTCCTCCACACAAACTCTGCCTTTGTCCGTTGTCAGCTCTGTCCGTCTGCTAATGATCGTCATCTTCGATCGAGTCGAGAAAGAAAAGAACGGCAAACGTAAACGAGCACTCATGCACCCACTGAAAGACTGTTGCTATATATTGAAGCTCGACTAGGGCTTACTAACACCTCTCTCCTATAGGCCACATGTGAGCTAAGGGTGCTTTATCGGAGTGCAAACTAAAAGTGGGCACATGTCATTGCTGTAATTACTCGCACGGTCGTACAAACGTTGCACCTCCAGTTTGATCGGTTTAAAAATACTCTTTTTAGCTTCTGAGCGGAAACTATCGCCTCTATGGGGGTAGCCAGGGTCTGGAACACGGCAGTGGTTTGTTAGCGGCATCGGTGGAACAAAAGAGGACTAGCTGGTGCTACTTGTGGTGATGTTTATGACGTCATACGAGTCGTGTCTCCGAACAAAGATGTGACAGGTGCTCGTATTTTTATACAGGCCTCATTTGTGAAACACACACCACATGCTCTCCCCCCCCCTTAGATCACCACTCCCCAAACTCTCCAAACTCAATAGTCTTGCTATCAAACCTAGAGTCTGGAGTCGTACAGTGTCGTGCAGCATAGACGACACGTTCCTTCATAACCCTTCTTGCCGTTGGACAATTGAGCTGTAGCGAGAGCAACAAGCGAGCAAACGAGCACAAGCCTTTCTTTCTTTGTCCCTTTACAAGCCCCTGGATCACGTGACACAAGCCCCACTGCACTCATCTTAACACATCACCACACAACTGCAAAACCCCCCACACCACCACCCCACATCGCCATGACAGGAGAAAACACGCCGTTGCTACACAAGGTGACAATCTCCGAGCCCGAGACCCCGCCCCGGCCAGGCACCCCGACCCTGCGACCAAACCTCATCAGACACATGTCCAACTCGTCAGTCAATAAACCGTCCTCGTCCTCCAGCAATGATGATGACCACCATAGACTGGTGCCTCCGCCCACACCAAAGGCCCTGCGACCACGAATGAAGTCGTACTGGGCCTACTACATCCCGGCCATGGAGTGGATCCCCCATTACACCGCGACCAAGTTCTGGGGCGACTTTTGCGCCGGAGTGTCGCTCGCGTCTTTCCAGATCCCATTGTCCATGTCGTACGCCACCTCTCTGGCCCACCTTCCGGCCGTCGCGGGTCTCTACGCATTGGCCATCCCGCCGCTGGTGTACTCGATATTCGGATCTGTCCCTCAGATGATTGTGGGTCCTGAGGCTGCCATCTCTCTGGTGGTAGGCCATGCCCTCAAGCCCTACCTGCACCCCGACAATGACAACGTCATCAAACCAATTGAGGCCAACGGAATCATTGCCGGCGCAACCGGAGCCATTCTGCTGTTTGCGGGCCTCGTCCGATTCGGCTTTCTCGACTCGGTGCTGTCCAGAGCTCTTCTCAGAGGCTTCATTTCGGCCGTCGGAATCGTCATGTGCATCGACCAGAGTCTGGGGCTGCTCAAACTCAACGGTCTGTTTGCCGAGCTGTCGCCCAACAACGAAACCACGTTTTCCAAGCTCGTTTTCGTCATCACGCATTGGCACCAGGCCCATAAACTGACTGCTGCCATTGGTCTGACGGCTCTGGTGGTTCTGATCATTCTACGACAACTCAAGAAACGGCTGCGAGAAAAGATCTCCTGGATGCTCTTTGTGCCCGAGATTCTCATTGTCGTGGTGGTCTCCACCGTTCTGACGGACGTGTTTGATTGGGACCGAGAGGGAGTGCTTGTTCTGGGCAAAATCAAGCCCGGAAAGCTCCATCTGCGATTCCCCCTGACCCCCAGCACCTGGACCGACTTCAAGGCGACGTTCTCTGCGTCCTTCATTCTCGCAGTGCTCGGATTCTTCGAGTCTACCATTGCTGCCAAGTCTCTGGGCACCACCTTTGACGTGGCAGTCTCCACCAACCGAGAACTGGTGGCTCTGGGTCTGTGCAACTTCTTTGGCTCGCTCTTTTGCGCTCTTCCTGCCTTTGGAGGCTACGGACGATCCAAGATCAACGCTCTGTCTGGAGCCACTACCCAGATGTCTTCGGCCGTTCTGGCCGTCATCACCATCCTGTCCACAGCCTACCTGATGCCCTACTTCTTCTACCTGCCGTCCTGTGTGCTTTCGGCCGTCATCACCGTGGTTGGTCTGTCTCTTCTGGAAGAGGCTCCCGGAGACATTGCCTTCTACTGGAAGGTTGGAGGCTACCAGGAGCTGTTCACGCTGTTCCTCACGCTATCCACCACCATCTTCTGGTCCGTCGAGACCGGCATTGCTGTTGGAGTGGGTCTTTCTGTGGTTCGGGTCATTCACCATGCCACTCGGCCCCGAATCCAGATTCTGGCTCGAAAACCCGGCACCAACGACTTCTTCAACGCCGATCTCAGCTTGGATAACGACGACGGCACGCCCTCCGAGCTCGAGGATATCCACGGATGTCTGATTGTCAAGATCCCCGAGCCCTTGACTTTTGCCAACACTGGCGATCTTCGAACTCGACTGGGTCGTCTGGAGCTCTACGGCTCCATGAAGGTGCACCCCTCGCACCCTCGAATCCGAGGCGACGATATGACGCAGTTTGTCATTTTCGATCTTAACGGAATGACCGAGATCGACGTCAGCGCGGCCCAGATTCTCATGGAGATTGTGTCGCGGTACAAGGACCGAGGCCTGGAGGTGTACTTCACCCGGGTCCCCAACGACCACAAGATTCGACAGCTGCTGGAGAAGTCTGGCATTAGTAAGCTGGTGGCGGACAACAACGCCGTTTACTACAATTCTATAGAGGAGGCCCTGCGACATATTGATAGTCAGGCTTAGGGCACATGACTAACCCCAGAGCTTCTGTCGGAGAAGCTGCATTTAGAGTAACAACTTATGGAGGAGTAGCAGAGGCGTAGAGGAGGTGGTAGAGAGATATGTAGTCGGTGAGCTGATCCTCGTTAGTGGTTGATACCAACAGTTATTCCTACTGCGAGAGACCGAGAACGATAAGGTTGACTGACGTGCATTATCGGAGCTTACTGAGATGGGACTAACGAAAGGCTAGGATAGTTAGCTGTGTGTAGCAACGCAATACACATTGTTTTGAAATGCTCTCAAGAGTCGTCTCGAGTATCTCAGCTACAATACCTGCGGCACTGGTACAACTCCAACTCATGATATGTTCAGTGCTGTTAGATGTACACAAGTGTCCATGCTGGAGCAAAACAGTAGCTACTGATAGACCTTTGAACCACCACTAAAGCTCTACTACACCCCATAGTAGCTCTAGTTCTCTACCCGGAACTGCAACACATCTACATCAGCGCAACAAAGTGCCTATGAATATACGAAATTATGATCTGTATCACCCTCGCTTAGATTGCTTTCTCTGCAGTATAGACAATATCTACAGCCTGTCCGATGAGTCCTACATGCTCGCGTGATCAGCATTCGTCATATGGAGAGTTAGAGAAGTGATCGGAGGTCTTTGATCTTGAGTCTGGTTAACTTCCTGTGGCACTGTATCATCCTAAAGTACTTGTACCGGTGGTTTGTCACTCTATGTCTAATCACCTACAAGTACACAATTCTGTCTATCACCCCAAGAATACAGGAGGGTGTTTGTATAACGCTCGAGGCTCTTAGCTGTTGCTGACTCATTTCTGAATTACTCCATCACTATATCAGAGCGTCACGTCATTACAAGCAAACTAGCTCTCTGTAGTGACTCTTAGTAAGTCTTCATGTTATATTCAAAGTATGGGTCCTTGCTAGCACATCGTACATTGCTAATAGTACTACATACTGCTCATTCACGACTGCTATCACCTCAACCGACACTTCATCAATCTACCTAAACCACACAGTGGAAATGCTTTCTGCCCTTGGCAATGCCGTCCTTGACAATCTTGGCCACCTCCTCGGGGTCCTTGGTCATCTTGGTGAAGTTTTCGTAGCCGTTGGCGGTGACGAGAATGTCGTCCTCGATTCGCACGCCTCCAACGGTCCAGTACTTGTCCAGAACACCCCGGTCCAGGAACTTCTCCTGCTCGGGCTCGATGAAATGGTCCAGCAGGTACTTGTTGAAGTAGCAGCCGGGCTCGACGGTGAGCACCATGTTCTCCTCCAGAGTTCGTCGCAGACGCAGGTATCGGTACATGGGGTCCTTGTCCTCGTAGTTGGGTCGGCCGGCGGTATCGTGGGTGTCCATTCCGAGCATGTGGCCGAGACCGTGGGGGAAGAAGCCGCAAGAGACTCGAGAGTTGAAAATCTCGTCCTCGGTTCCGTTGGTGAAGATGCCCAGACGCATGAGATGTCGAATGAGAATTCGGTGGGCGTCTCGGTGCAGATCCTCGTAGTTGACGCCGGGCTTGACCTTTTCGATGCACTGGTTCTGGATGTCCAGCACGGCCTCGTAGATGTCTCGGCACTCCTTGGTCCATTCTCCCGAGATGGGGAAACATCGGGTCACGTCCGACGCGTAGTTTTTCCACTCCGCGCCGGCGTCGATCAGCACCAGCAGCTTGTCGTCGAGCGGCAGATCGTTCTTGACGTAGTGCAGGGTTCCGGCAGAGGTGCCGGCACAGCAGATGGGGTCGTAGGACTGGTTTTTGGAGCCCTGACGAATGGAGTGGTAGATGAACTCGGCGTGGATGTGGCCCTCGTTCTTCTCGATGGGCAGAGCCGACATGACGGCCAGATGCGAGTTGTCGGTGATTTTGGAGGCGTGTCGCATGAGAGCCAGCTCGTGGGAGTCCTTGATGGCTCGGGCCTCGTCCAGAGCGTCCAGCAGAGGCTGGGACATGGTCACGGCGCCTCGCTTGTCGTAGGTCTCGACACTGATGAGATTCTTGCCCTTAAGATCGCCCTCCAGGTGGTTCATGTACTTGATTTCGTCCACGTCTGAGACGGTTCGGATCTGTTCGGCAGACAGAGGCAGGCCCGACCACATGACCTCCTCGTCGTCAATCTCGGGAATGTACAGGGTGATTTTGTCGGTCTTGGCGCAGTAGGTGACAATGGCGTCGGGAGCCTCGTAGCCCGTCAGGTAGTAAAAGTACCGGTGTTGTCTGAGGGGGACCGTCTGGTCCGAGTGAGGCCAGAGAGTGGTCTTAGCGGCCTCAATGTACCACAGGGTGTTTTCGGCAGCAGCTCCAGAGGCCTCGAGGTGCTTGGCGGCCTTGCGAGCATGCGATTTGGCGGGGTATTGGTCGGTAGTCATGGTGGTATACGGGTTGAGGAAAGAGAGGTGCAAAAGAGAGCTTGACTGATATACGGGTCCGGATCAAACTCAATATTAGTGTATGAACGGCACTCTGGAGATGCAGTAGAGAGGTGAGGAGATGCAGGTGGAAAGGGTAGGAGGAGGCGGGAGGAGGTGGGAGGAGGAGGAGGCAATCGGAGTCCGACGAGTCAGAGTCGCGTAGCGGCTACGTTGCTTACTCATTGAAATAGTAGCCGTCTGTTTGCTTAGTCATCTGACTCCATGATGTTACTGTTGACTCTATGACAATCCCATTTCTTACTGACTCTTTTCAGCTTTGACAATTACAGTGCCAGTCATTTGGGTGTATTGACAGGGTCGTCTATCGACGGGGTCGTCTGGTGACGGCTCGTGTGTTGACAGGTGTCTGCCTGCTGTCGTAGGTAAAAGTCCTGGTGACCAATGAAATAACTCATATTAATAAATATGTACTCCCCGCTCTCTCCTGATTCCAACGGTATATTAGCATCCACCATGTCTAGTATACTGACTGCATGAATCCCTGCTGCACTGCACTCGGATAAAAGATGACCAATGTTCCGAAGGACTGTACAACCACAAGTGCTGTAGCTGTGGCTAATATGGTGCCAGGAAGTAATGGAAAACAATGTCGTCATCCTCAGGTTCGGATCTCTTACCCCGTATCTCTTTTAAGTGATTTCTACAACTTTTCTCAAAAAGTTAAGGATCGGGAAATTTATCCTCACTCCGGGGTCCGAAGCTTTGGCCCGTTTTGACGGCCACCTCGAATTATCTGGCTTAATATAGACTCTACAAAAAAACTGACAACACCGTTGTATTATTTGGAGCTCAATAAATCTAACCGTCTGGTTCGTTTTCAGATCAGGGCACTTTTACAGCCTCAAACACACCAATCAGTTCTGAAACAGTTTGACCTTCGTGTGCATGCAACAGCAAGACATGTTCAATACCTCGAAGGGAGCTTTTCAGCTGACACTGCTTTAGTGGGGTAAACTTGGTACGGAGAACTGACTGATTGTCTTGGATTTCATATCAGAGCTCTGGAGCAGATTCGGGAGTCTGTCCCTACTAGTTTGAAGACGTCTCTGACGAGCAGGGCTTGTGTAGATCTACACACTCCAACAACAGGATCAACACTCAAACGTGGTCCAGAAGCAAACCCAAGTGCGCCAGACTTGATTTACAGATCAATGACACCGCTCTCAATCAGCTGCCCCGATCAACTCTTGATCTGAGCTCTACTGCAGCTTTCACTTAGTCACAGTGATCCAGAACAAGACATTGGATAAGCAGCTCTACAAGTGGCATTTGGTTCAACAAATCAGTTCAGTTTGTTTCTCTAGTCACGTGACTGTCCACTCTTAACCTGTAGCCATCTCGTGTATCTGCCCACTGAGCCCGATTGACTTCCCCCGAGGAGTATTGAATTTTTCAGGCACCACCGAGATGTAGGGTGGAGTTCTAGATGGGATATAGAGCTGGTATAGTAGAATATTTACTACTGTTGGATAGCTCTTGATTTCCTGATTCGTTTGGTGTATTCAGATTTTGATTCGATAGATATTTGACGATCCAGAATGTGTAGTAGAGGGTTTCGGCCACAACATGTAAGCCCCTAGTATAATGTCTTCAGTGATACTCCTGCCCATAGCAACTGTTCACATCTATTTTCAGAAGGTTCAAAAAGGTCAAATGACTCTTCTGCCAACTTTTCACCTCGATTGCAGCACTTTCCGACATCCACTGGTGAGGTCCCATTCCAGACGAAGAAGTCAACTACGAGTTTATTTTAGTTGATCCTGAAACTTGACGAGTCCCGTTAGTTGAGTGGGTGTTTGATTTGAGCGATGAAAATTGACAAACGATTCTCTTAATAGCTACTCAATCCCCCCGTGGTCTTTATATTACACTATCTCTAGTCCAACGTCCGTGTTTACTAACCCCCCACCACTCCCTCATGCACAACGCAAACTACAACTTTTTAAATTGCAAGTGCACATTTCCAGTTTCCACACAACTACACACTACCCTACAGCAAAACATGAGCTATCGAGGACGAGGACGTGGCCGAGGCGGCTACAACAACAGCGGCGGCCGCGACAACAACAACAACGGCAACAACGGCAACCTCACGGATATCGAAGTGCGCGGATGGACCAACGCTCCAAAGGACGATCTGGTGCGGTTTCTCCAGGACAAGGGCGGGTTCCGTCTACAGAGCCCCTACGTGGATGGCGACGTGATCAAGGCGCGGGTCAAGAGCCAGGAAGCGCGCGCGATTGCACAGTGGAGCGGACGCCGTTTTGCAGGCAAGCCTCTGGAGATCACAGTGAAGGATGGACCGTCTGCTGCTGCCCAGTCGACCATTGAGACGCTCAAACGGTTCCTGGAAAGCAGATACAACCGAGACGCCAAGCTGCTCAATCTCTCGGGCATGGGCCAGGACCAGTACCTGATTGAGCACGGGCTGCTGGCAACCACAGAGCGAGGCTCCAAGATGTTCCTGGCGCTGCTCAAGATTGCCAGCGACACGTACCCCGTGGTGGACTCTGTGGATCTCAGCAGCAACAGCATCACCGACATTGCCGGCATCACGACGCTGTCGCAGACGTATCCGGGGCTCAAGAACCTGTCGCTGGCCAACAACCGCATCGCGCAGATTGCCGACCTCGAGTCGTGGAGACACAAGTTCACGTCGCTGCGAGAACTCGTGTTGCTGGGCAACCCCATCACCAACCAGCCCGAGTACCAGCGCCAGGTGGCCCAGCTGTTCCCCCGGCTCATTGTTCTCGACAACCACGTGATCCGAGACGAGTCGCAGATTGGCCGGGTCAAGTACCCCATCCCCCTGCGACAGACGTTCTTCGAAAACGACAGCATCCAACAAATGGTCGGCGGCTTTCTGGCCAACTACTTCCAGCTCTACGACACCGACCGCCCGCAGCTGCTGCAGCTGTACGACCCGCAATCGACGTTTTCCGTCGCCATCTGCTCAAACACGCCCCGAACCATGGTCAGGGGTTTGGGCCAGCCTCCCTGGGGCCAGTACATTCCTCTGTCGAGAAACCTGACCAAGTGCGTCACTGCCGGGCCTCGAACCACCCGGTTGTATGCTGGTCCCGAACAGATTGGAAAGGCCTTCACTCGTCTGCCCAAAACCAAACACGATCTGGGCGACCCGTCCAAGTTTGCCATCGACGCATGGACTCTCAACGGCGTGCGAGAACCCCAAGACACAGCCATCTTTGCGTCTGTCCACGGAGAGTACGAGGAAAACATGATTGGCAACAAGAGCGATACTCGGTCGTTCGACCGGACTTTTGTGCTGCTTCCTGGACCCAATGGAAGCATGATCATTGCCTCGGATACGCTCATGGTGCGTTCTTACGCCGGAAAAGACGGATGGACGAGCAAGGCCGTGGCCGCACCTGTTCCTGGTCCTGGAACTGCCAGCCCTAGTCCTGCACCTGGAGCAGCTCCCGGAACAGACGACTTTGCTGGCCTCAGTCCCGACCAGGCTCTCATTGTGCGTCAGCTGATGGACGCCACCCGTCTGACGGCAAAGTACGCCCGAATGTGTGCTGAGCAGGCTGGATTTGTTCCGGAACAGACCATGGCGTTGTTCAAACAGGCCCAGGAGGGCGGTGCGCTGCCTCCAGACGCTTTTATGGCATAGGGAGGGTACAGACGGCTGGTTTTGTCCAAAACACAGGAGATTGATTCTGTCCACTTGAAAAAGGCTAGAGTACTGTACTCGTACCGTGTACTGGACCGTACGCCCAGCACTAAAACCAAGCATGTAGTTAATTTGAAATTGGAAGAGCATATACAAGTGCCAAACATGTAATTTATTGATTTATCGAATTGACGTGACTAGATAGATAGATGTATACAATCCCTGCAGGGCGATGATACACGTACCGGTACTTGGTCCACTGAGAAACAGCTTTTGGGGGGAAGTTATTTAAACCAAACTGATCCTCACATCAAGAGCTGTCCAATGGTATATCCATCTTGTCTGTAGCGTATCTTTTAAGTCTGTCAGGTTGGGCTGATGTGTTTTACTTGTGCTACACAAGCCTACAATCTCTCCCTACGTTCACATCTCTATACGGAATAAATACACACTTGCTCTTGCCCGTGTGCTATGCATTATAAATAGTTGCACTCCAGTGCCTGTTGGTGAACTTCGTAGAGCATCATCTCGCCCGTTAACTGATCTGTTACAGCAAGTCGGGAGCACAGTCCTATGTAGCTCACAGCTCAGCTTAGATCACAGCTCAGCTCAGCTCATATTTGGACCCGCTCACATCACAGCACAGCTCACTTCGTTCGCTGCGCTTAACACCCCTCCCTCACCAACTTCCTCAGCTGATTCACCTCCAGCTCAATCTCTCTCCTAATCTCGGCATTCTCCACCTGCATGGCATCCACCTGTTGGTTCCTCTCAAAGTACCCTGGCTGCAAGTCTCGGTGCAAATTAATGTTGTGCACCGTCTTTTCCCACGCCAGCTGTCTCACCACGTCCAGACACGACCCCAGTCCCTTTCTGTACTCGGAAACGAGCTGTAACGTTTCCGAATTGGATTTGGTCTGCTGGGCCACCTGCGACCTCAAAAACGCGTTCTTAGACAGGTGCGAATCGAGCAGGGCGTCAGAGTCGTCCGCAGAGGGCAAGTACTCGTCACTGTCGCTGTCGTTGGTCGTATCCACGCCGTCCATCACATCGGACACTGTGTACTTGTCGGCCTGCTGAATCAGCTGCTCCACCACCTTTTCATTGTCCTTGAGCGCAATCTGCAGCTGACTAAGCAGTTGGTGCAGCTGCACCAGGTCTTCTGTTTGTGGCAGATACAGCTGCGTCATTTGCTGCTCTTGGATGCCGTTCATGGTTGGTGGTGTGTGTGAGTGTGGAGATAGAGATAGAGGACATGATTTCATGCTGGCGTTATTTTTAGGTTGCACACTGGATGGGGGATTTAAGGGTGTCTGTAAGAAGACCGATATTGGGGTTATGGCGCTGAAAAGATTACAGTATCTTCTTTACGCCACCTTCTACTGTCAGTCAAAAATCCAGCTCATTTGAAGCCCTGGAACACTCGATTCAAGTCACATCTCCACTGAGACTCGTATAACCTTAATGTCTCAGATAGAGTTGGTCTCCAATATGGCGATGTCAAAAAACGAATCACTGTGTAAAATCCCACTTTAAATAGTCCAGCCTTAAAAATGACTGGGGTTTTCCTTTTGTGTCACTGCCACGTATTTATCTTGGAGCAACTTCGTATTCACATCTCTTCTTCCTCAACACTACACCACACAACACATCATAGGCAACCTGACATTGACGCAGATATGGACACAAAGACACACTCAAGAACGCTGACATGAACGCCGACACTGACCAACACTGCCACAATTGCCACTCTCACACACACCCCCTTTTCACTCTCTCTCTCACATCCAAGTCTTACCAGAAACAGAATGCTAGCCGATGGTCTCCGTACGGTCGCCAGAGCCGGGGTTACTCGTGGACGGTAAGCTTGGTTGGATTGAGGGTGAAGGTGGGGTGAAGGCTGGGGGTGGGCGGTTGTGGTAGGTTGGTTGCTGTTGTTGTCGCTGTCGCTGTTCTCGCTGTTGTCGCTGTTGGCTGGGTGGCAGCGTGGTCGGGTTGATCACTCTGGTCACACTCCGTGCACCCACCACACGATCCTTGTCAGAGGTCTTGCTGGCAAACTTACCACAGGGCTGTTACCGTCTACAGCCGTCCCTGCGCCGCCCCCCTTCTGAGCACTCCTGGCCTACGCATCGCACCCCTGGCCTACGCATCGCTCCCCCTACCCACTCTGTGACCCCCACGTCTGACGCCAACCCGCCAAACCTCCTAAACCCGGCATCACGGGCACATCCTCGCGGCAACGGCATCTCCATCCGTGCCTTATCCGGCGCCCCCACCCGCGTCTTATCCGGCTCTCCCCGCCTCCCCACCCGGGCCTATCCGGCTCCCCCACCCACCTCCTTGCCAGCCCAGCGGTTGGGTACAGGTTACGAGCACCGCTAATCTCCGGTCTCCGTGACCTGCATCGCGAGTTCTTGGCGCCTCTTTGTGCGGCACCCACGTCTCCTGTACGGGGTGTAACGGCGGTGCTCGTACATACAGCGCAGATCCGGGACCTACATGAGTGTCTGCAGCGGACCCTGACTCCGTGCCTGCGTGAGGGGAGAGTCGGAGGGGTGGTGTTGCAAATTGTAAGTTGAGTGTGTTTTGTTGAGATGTTGATGGGAGAACGCGTCAGGTGCTTGGCGTGGTGTGGCGATGGGGAGAGGGGCTGTGTCAGTCGCCAAGTGGTTACATTGCAAGTAGTCACTCGCAGATTACACTGGCCACGGTCGAGGAGCTTGCCGGCCATCCTCTCGTCGCAAGCTCCTCGATGCTGGCCTCTCATTAATATTAATACATTACCAAACCTATATACCCTACTCCCTCTTCTTAAACTGCAGCAGACAATCGTCGTCGGGGAAGATTGTGGCAAACACTCGCACCTTTTCGCTGAGAGGCGTCACCTGGTGTGTGAAGTCGAGGTTCATGCAGGCCTTGCCAATCATGTTGGTGAAGTTCATGACCGCGTACTTCTGGCCGAGGCAGTAGTGGGGCCCCGTGCCAAACACCAGCCAGTTCTTGACGTTTTTGGTGCCGTCTCCGTCGGGCAGCCATCGCTCGGGCACAAACTCGTCGGGCCGCTCGTACACGTCCGGGTCATGCAGCGACGGGTACACCGTGGGGATGATCATGGAGCCCTTGGGGACCGTGTATGTGTCTGAGATGGGGAAGTCCTTCTTGGCCACGTAGGGCACCATGATGACTGGCGGTCGCAGCCGCAGACACTCCTTGACCACCATGTTGGTGTAGGTCATCTGCTCGGTGAGCTCCAGCGACAGCGGCACGTTGGGGTCGCCTCCTCGCACCGCCAGCTGTTCCTCTCGGATCTTGGCGTACACGTCTGGGCGGTCTGCGACGATCTGGAACAGCCAGGTGGTGGCCGACGACGAGGCGTCCTGCGACGCAAACAGGAACGTGAAAATGGTCTCTGAGATTTCCTTGTTGGAGAACTTTCGGATTTTCTTGTTGAGCACGGAGCCGTCTTCGCTCTCGAGGCCGCGGCCGTGCATGATGGCGATCCACGCGTCCATGGTACAGGTGACGTCTCCGCCGGCCTTGATGTGGTCCTTGGCCATCTGGGCGCACTTGGCGAAAATGTCCATCACCTTGTCGGCGGCCTTTTTGCCGTACCAGGCCTTGGTGAAGGGCAGGATGATGGGGAAGTTGACGAGCTCGAGAGCCGCGGTCACCAGGTAGTAGTCATGGGCAATCTCCTTGATCTGCTCCTCGGTGATGTAGTTGCCGCAGAACGTTCTCAGGGACAGAGCGCAGTTGATTTCGCGAAAGATGGGCATGTAGGGCACGTGGCCGTCCCGGCTCATGCTCACAAACTTGTCAAAGTACCGGTCGTAGATGCCCTCCTGGATGGGCAGGTACATGCTGAGGGCCCGGTTGGTGAAGAGCCCGTTGAGGCCCTTGCGGTAGTCCACGTGGGCCTTGCCGTCCAGAAACACCCAGTTGGTGGGCCGCAGAATCTTGATGGCCACGTCCACCACGCAGGGCTTGACAAAGGCGCTGGAGTTGAAGATTTTGCGGGTCAGGTCGCGGTCCGACGCCAGCACCACAAACTTGTGGAACACCGACACGCAGCTGAGGGCCCCCGATGCCCACTGCGCCTTGTATTTCTCAAAATCGGGGTTGATGGAGTCCAGAAACGGCCCGATGATGGGCCACATTTTCAGCGGAGGGCCTGCAATGGAGCCCTTGGACTTGACGTAGGAAAACTGGTCGTAGAGCAGAGCGAGCACCAGCACCGTAGCGGCCAGAGTGCCGAAGCCAATGGTGTCCTGGGTCCACGTCAGCCATTGCACAATGTGCGACTCCGGTTGGGTAGCGTTCATGGTGGAGGTGTGTGTGGGGGGTTAATGAGAGAGTTGGAGATGTCAGGACCTAGGAAGGGCTCTCCGGCATGATGTATATCTTTTTTAACAATGTTTCTGGTTTTAAGGTTCCGCCTAGGGGAGGTAGGGTGGTTGGTAGAAGTGAGGGGGGGCAATTTTCGGGCGATATGGTTATGTCATTGTGTTCGTCACGTGATTGCGATTCGAACGGTATTACTCGCTTGTCTCTTACAGGTCTCCCCCCCCTCCCTATCGACCCCCCCCTCGCTCATCCCTGGAACCCAATACGGAAACGACGTAAACGACACAAGCTAAATAAGCTTTTGTCGGCACAGAGGCATGTACACACAAAACTCTACAGGGGCGGGAATCTAAAAGCGGTAGTAAATTAATCGCTTCAATCTCCGAGACCACTCAGCTCCGCGGGGAGTGCTCGGATCGAAAATCAGAATAGCCTGCTGGGCTCGGAACGACCCGCGGAGCTGGGTCCATTTTTCAAATCTCAAATTGACCGCTTTTCAAAGTTCAGTATGAGAGCAATTTCTCTAGGGCGGGATTTCCCCAGACCCTTATTCCTGGCCGTTGCAGTGGTCGTACGCGTTACTGAAAGACATGGTTCGATTTGCCGTGCTTCAGCGGATCCAACGCTGCTTTTCTTTTTCCGATCCGACCACTATCTGTGCGTCTGGTCTATCATGTGATGTTTTTTTTTTTTTAAGGCCGAGTTTCAGCCACGCGTTTAAAGCTCCTTTTGCTCCATCAGCATAGAATGGATAGCCAGCAATTATAGGGCGATTGCGGGCGGCAAATAAGCAAGTGTTTATGTGGTCACGTGAACAGTAATCAACTCCTTGCTCAGAAAAAACCCGAAAGTCACGTGCCCAGCCCGGCATCTCGTTTAAGCCTCATCATGTCACACATCATCACCATACAGTGTTGTGGGAGGTGAGATGACTGAGGGGTACACACGATACGGAGCGTGCCTTTACATGAGGTCATGTGACTGTGCATTTTGAGAGCTGACTAATACAGTATTGTCACCGTTAAACCCGTTAACGCCGATATCCCGGACTCCCGCTCGTCTGATCACTCCTCAGTCACCGTCATACGACTCTTGTCTCTCTCTACGACTCTGAAATGTTTTTTTCAGAGTGGTTACTTTTTGAACGTTTAGCAGAGAGTCTATGTATGGGTGATGCATCCATGACAAATAGGCTTTGGCGGAACACCCCATTTAAAGTGGTGAGCTTGTGGGCTATGGTGCTGATTATGGTATCATTCTGTTTGGCTGGCTCTGGTAAATACGTCTGTGTCTTCTTTTTTTCGTTTACCACACTTTTCACCCACTTTTCAGGGCTTCAACCGGCCGTCGTTCCGGTCGTAACCACTGAGGAATAAACTCAGACCTAGAAATCTCATGCAGCCTAATCTGGCGTGACTGGAAGGCTATTTGGGAATCCGAGAAATGAGCTGACAAATGTCGAAAACACGACAACGGGAAAATGTGAGGTGGTAATAAAGAGATCCATCCGGTCACGTGACCTGCACAACCTGGTTGCAGGTCTCTCATATCGATCACGTGACCCTCAAATATCCATCCTTCCCCCTCGGAATTAAGGGTTAGGTTCCGGAGCCGGGATATGTGCCCGGATGGAAAGCGCAAAACGGCTCTTTTCACTTTGGCAAAAAAATCGACAACGGCTAACGCACAGACGGCGCATTGAACGCAGGAAAGGCAGAGCGATTGTGGTGTCGTTTTTATCACGTTGCAGCCGAGGTAGGAGGTGCGCGTGAGTAGCCCTAGAGTCGTAAAAATGCGTTTTTCGACTCTGGGGCATGTCTTTCGGTGACTAAAAAACATACTACTGTGTTCCCCGCCGTCTGCTGATTCGAATGGTGTAACTTGTAAGACCTTTTGCTACAAGTAGCTAGTCGTATGTTGAGCTCTTATGTATTCTAGCTATCGTAATTAGTTGTATCGGATGTACTCGTACAAGGCGATCACTGACAAGGATACTGTCTAGATACCGGTTTACACACCCTGTCGCTCGTACAACTCGTATTGCACCCAGATCCGGCTCTAGCTGATTAATATATCCACCCTCTAAAGTGAGACAGGAAAAATATCCACATACCTTCTCCTGCCCCAACATATCCACACGCTTTATTTGGTAGTCAGTTTGCAACAAGGTGTTTGACGGGATAGGGCGGCATTTTGTAAGACAAGTTAGGGTAACAAATGTATCGTTGGAGGCGTCGTGGAGGCGTTGTCGTTGGCAGATTTCACCGACACTAATCATCTAGACCAGCAAGATGCATCCCCCCCAACACTGAATATATGATAACGTCATCATGTTGCTGCTTATAGAAGGATACGAGGAAATAATTAATTAGCGCTAAAGTCTTAGATGCTTATCTGAACGAGACAAGGCAAACAAAGGAGTGTGTCTCAAGAAGATCGTTGGGGTAAACAAAGATGACTCAGCGTGTCTCGTGACCAGACTGCACACGAATTGTCACGTGACTGCAAATCCTGACGCGTCTTGGATCTTCATCCACACACTTTCGAGCTTCTCAGAGTTCAAGGTCTATTTGCCGAGCCCAACAGAGCGCTGATTACACATCTTGTTTGGGAGGGAGATATGATGACTAATATAGGGGAGTGGGCCGAGTCAGTCACGTCATTTGACAGTCACGTGATATGATTGTTGTAGTACAAGTACAGTGGTGGAAAAAGATAAGGCAGTTCAGATCAGTCTGATCCATGATGTGGCGTATGAGCTACACTACAGGGTGCAACCTATGAGGCAAAAGAATAACCAAAAGATTGACGGCAAAAAACCAGCCCATTCGCTACGCTCATGGGCTGTGGAAAAAGATTACAGCACCCAGGATTCTCGTATGGTCTCCCACTACAATACTAACTAGGCTCTCTGGTGCTTGACTATGGCTGATCGGACGGGAAGCCGTATTTTCACCAGGATATGGCCGTAACCAGGACTCCGATACGGGGAATCGAACCCCGGTCTCCACGGTTCTCAAGATGAGAGCGTGATGTGATAGCCCCTACACTATATCGGAAATTTCTTGATTTTTTGGAAAAGGTGGCCTCTACACTGTGACTTTTGTTTGTTTGAAAAATTTCCAGCGTTCCAGGGTAGTTGAGAGTATTTTAGTGGTGGGAGATTGAAGGGGTGGCGTGGGAGAAGCGACCTATATAGGTTTCCTAACGTTTAAGCAAGTATGAGTCGCCTGGGAAGCATTTGAAAATCTGCAGAATTTGGCTGAATCTTGAAAACAACAGAAAACGACGAAAAAAAGGCGTAGAAAGAAGGGAAGTACTTCATTGTGGATGAGAAGGTGCACAGAGTACCTTGGAGTAGTGTCTGTAGGTAATGAATCACATGTGAAGCATTATGAATACTCAGTGCTGGTGAGAGTGAGGGGACCTGGGGACAGGAGACACGGGTTCAGAGAAGTGAACTGTTCGAAAGAATGTTGATTTGTACCACCATCTACAAGAGACAGCTTGTAACTGCCCCACTTCACTACAAAATTATCGGTACTGGTACGAGTAGCATGTCAGCAACCATTTCTAGAGTGTAGGAGATTGTGAGCTGATTGGGTATGTTCTTCAAAGCTGACAGTCTGATCTGTTCGGTAGGAAGTACCAAGAAAGCCCTGAAACGATGTAGTGACACATTTCGCAAGAATGTAGCAGCGGAAGCACAGCTCCAGAGATCGACAATGTAGAGACTGCAATGATTCGAGACCTACTGACACCCTCGAAGTTGAGTCCAACGCCGAATACTCTACCCTTCGAGTCTCCAAAGTACGGGATTCTTTCTTTTCGTTTCGCTTACCCACCTGTTTTGTTCTTCAGATCTGGATCTACCTTGCACTGTCTATGGCAACTCCAGAATATAGCCCCCAGAAGTCGACAAAAAATGAGATGGGGACTTTGGAATCAAGTCTATCAGCCCCAGCTCAGTCTACTTTTAAAGTCTTCAGAGTGTCTACAACGAACGAGTACCCATGTCATGTCGTCATTGCATTATACAGTGTTAGAGCCACACCATCATGATACCATCAGGGTCGACATCGAACTTGCCGATTATTTAGTCACAGGGGCACGTCCTGTTCCCACTACGATATACCTCCGTCCAAAATACAAATCATTAAACTGTTAACTGTTAAATAGTGTCTACCAGAGTAGAGCTGGCTGTGTCCGAGACGGAGATTCAAGCCTCACAACTCTGTCACATCGCTGACTCATCTTGAAGGGTGCAGAGCACACGAATGTGAAGCTTTGTTGTCAGCCGGTCAGCGTGTGTTCGCGTGGAGCTGAGAATGGGAGTCATCTGATGTCAACCGGTAAGCGTGTGTTCGCGTGGAGCTTCGAGCCTGACTCGTGCTTCGCACTCGTAAGGCTCTCAGCTCGCACTCACACACGAGAATGTCGTTCGTGCATAGTGCTCGTGCTGCGCACTCACACTACGCACTCACTATACACTCACTCCCGCATAAACCCTCCCCAAATACTCGTCCAACTTCTTTCCATCGCCCTCCAGCAAATCCTTCAAATACGCCTCGTCCTTATCGAGAAACTCCTTGAGCACCGTTTCCACCGTGGCATCACTCAACCCGTCACTGTACCGTTCTCCAGGTCCAGCCACGTTGTAACAGGCGTCCATATGGGCTCTTTGGGCGCCAGCCTTTTGGCGATTCATCAGGTAATCAACCACCTTTTCCAGCGCCTGGGCCCGCAGATCGGCCGTTTTCTCCTTGGAGGGTTCTTTCACCGGTTCACTCCTACGACGGTAGCGTGATCGGGAGCGGGAGCGGGATACGGACCGGTCACGAGAACGGTCACGAGAACGGTACGAGCGGTCACGTGATCGGGAGCGCGACGACCTCGACCCACGTGACTCGTACCTGTCATGTGACCTCGACTCACGTGACGACCGTGACTCCCTCCCGTTCAACTCCCTCAATCTCTGTCTCAACCGCTCCTCCTCGTCCTTGTCCTCGTACACCTTTTTTTCGGCGTCGAGTTTCTGCCGGTCATGGTCCTGTTCCAGCGCCTGTTGGCCCAGACGCAGTTCTGTCTTGATCAGCCGCTTCTCCTTCTCCTTGAGCTTGGTCTCAAACTCGTCCAGATTTTCTTCTCGCTTCAGACGAGCCTCCAGATCGGAAATCGTGCCGTCCTTCTTGTAGCACTGGTGCTTGTAATGTTCGTAGTCGTGTTTGAGAGTGTTGACGTCGGAAACCGAAGAGGAGGCGAGCTGGGCAGTCAACTGCTGAACCTGCAGCTTGAGCTGGGCGATTTCCGCATCTTTGGCCTGGTTCACGTGACGAAGCTCCGAGTCCTTGCTTTCGGTCACGTGACGCAGCTGTTGCTGCAGTTGTCCCACCATCACCTCCTTTTGGCCGTTGTCTTCCTCCCGTTGGTTCTTGAGACTGTCAATCACCACGGACTGTTCGTTGAGCTGCTCGGAGAACTGCTGCATCAGCTCCTCGACCTCCCGGACCCGGTCCTGGCTTTTGTCGAGCTCCGACGTGAGTTTGCAAATCACCTCAAACAGCTGTTCTTCGGTCATGTCCAGGGGCACCTGCACGTTGAGTTTGCCCTTTGTCTGGGGCGTCTGGAACGTGTCAAAGTTTTTGTTTTTCTGCTGGGGATCTCGCTGCTGCTGTTTTCGCGCCAGACGTTCTCGCGCCAGCTTCTTTTCTCGAGCATGGTCCTTGTCCACCTCGGTTCGAATCTTCTCCATGTAGTTGGAGGCGGTGTGAAGATAGGAATGGGCCGGGGTCGGGTTCTGGTCCTTGTAGGTGTGGAGAGCGGATCGTCGGGCCTGGGAAGCGATCCGTCGAGCGTTTTCCACGGCTGTGGACACGTCACTTCCATGGTTGGTGCGGTTCTGTTTGGCAAAGTTGTAGGGCGTCTTGTTGTTGTCGAACGACACGTCGGAAAGATAGTCTGGCGACGGAGGAAAGGTGGGGGTCTTGTTGTCGGTGAGAACGGTGGTGGGCAGGAGGTTGGAGGGTTTTTTGGGGTTTTTGAACTGTTGTTGCGGGGCTTCTCCTTGGCTGTGGGGAAACTCGCTGCTTTCGTCTCCCGACAGAATGTGGGTGATGTTGGGGTGGTGTCCCGGGAACGACGTGGCCTTTTGTGTTCCCAAGCTGTCGTTGCTAGTGTTGTGGGTAGACGCCGAGTGTCCGTTTGTGTTTGCTTGAGTGTTCTGGTTACCGTTCGTATGAGTGTTCTGTTGCATGTTTGCTTGGCCGTTCACGTTCTTCACAGGAGTACTGGTAGACGTCCCGTTCATGAGACAATCAATGGCTGCTGATGTGTTGCCGGTCATGAACGTCGCGGTGTCGTTAGCAGTAGAAGAGGCTGGTGTGGCATTGTTCTGGTTGTTGTTGGTAGCTGGTTTGGAATTGTTCTTGCTGTTGTTGACACCCTCCTGCTTCACCTCCTTGGGATACGTCGAATCGAACGGATTGACCCCGACCCGGCCGGTCTTGAGCTTCTCGGCCTCCAGACGCTTAGCAGACTTCATCTGGTCCACCTTATCTTTCAAGGGCAGGTTGGCATCCACCACAGGCTTCTTCTGAGCGTTCACAAGACGCTCAATGTCCTTGTCCTGGAGCACAGACGCGTTGTCGGGCGATTGCGTGGCGTTGGTCATGTTGGCTGAGTGTGTTATTGGTGTAGCAATTTCGTTTTTACCACCAATCCGGTCCACAGCAACACCTTTATAATCCAACGAAAGCTCGGTGAGGTTGTCGGATATTTGGACTTTGTTGTGATGGTCATGCACGTCCTGCAGCGAATAAGGTTCCGCGTTTTCGCGTTTGAGAAATGGGACTATGATGATAGCTGGTGATAGAGAGGAGATAGAGAGACAATAGCAACACCAAAAGAATCACACCGCTTCAAGGATCAAAATGATATGTCAAACGTCTCCCTATCGCTTTCCAACCCTTCACCACCTTCCTCCACTCAAATCCACACATACAAACAAAGGAAAATACTATAACCGCCTTTTGTCACGTGAATAAGACGAATAACGGCGATTAAAGACCACCGTTCGAATCGCACAAACGAGGAGATTCTATTGCGACCTTAAAAATTGCAATCAACCACCTCCTCACAATATTTCCCCCTTCAACTCTGCGATTCGAACTCGCATGCCCTGCCACAACCCCCAGTTCGAACCTCACCTGTAACAGCCTCACAAATTGAAATTGAAATTGCACTACTCCTACAGCCCCAACTAAAGTCATGTTCCCTGTACAGTAATCTGCCACATCATGGACGCCACACGATCATAGACTAATCTACACCATTCGTAACAGCCTCAACCACCCTACGTGTATGATACATCACCCCCCCTACATCACCCCCCCTACATCACACCTACAACACTCACATTGATTTCATAATACCAGGCCGACCCCTCCTCATGGCCCTCAACCAGGTTGTTCTATATACAAAAACCTAGACGTTAGTAGAAAACAGCGATGGCCGTCTCGGAGACACGGTTGGTTCTGTGAGGCAACGGAAAAAACACTGTGCCACCCCACAAGCCACAAGCCACACCTCCAAAACGGCCAAACAGGCCCACATCGGTCACAATGTGAGTCAAAAAAACAAAACTGGCTTGCTGTTTGCCGCCTTTGTTCCAGAGAGCGATGATGAAAAAAAAGACACTCTCTGAAACGCGTGCAGGCAGACCCAAGCCAGCCAGAAAAAAAAAACCTGTGTTGAAACAAACAAACAAAAAGAAGAAGAAAAGAAGAAGAAGAGCTGCAAAAAGTTAGTGACAAGACCAATCAACAAGACAAGAACAAGTGTTTTGGTGAATCTTCGTGTACGAAAAGTCCAACGTCCAACGGTCCAAAGAGAACCAGCTTTCCCCTCTCGACCTAAACGTCCGAGTAAAACCCGTTGCTCGGCTCCTCCGGATCCACCCGGGCCCTCCTCTCGCGCTCCTCGTCCATCTGCTGCTGCAGCATGCCCATGGCGAGCGCCACCGCCGCCTCCGAGCCGCGCATCAGCAGCGTGCGCTCGCTCTCGTACTCGGACGAAATCGAGATGGCCGCGCCGGACCGCTTGCGCAGCTCCCGGATGTTGTCCCCGCGCCGGCCGATGATGTAGCCCGCAAACGACGCGGGGATGATCGTCGACTGGGTGGTCGAGGAGGTGGAGCCATCAATAGGCGCCCCAGGCGCCACGTCGGTGTCGGCAGCACCCGCCAGATCGGCCAGAATCGCCTCCCGGTCTGTGTCTGTGTCACTGCCGGTGCCGGTGCCGGTGCCACTGCCACCATCCTGATGCCGCCCCCGGTAGCCGGCAAAGGACACGTACTCCTTGTCGTCGGCGGCGGCCCCGTCGTCCCGCGACGACTCCAGGTTGCGGGGGTTGTAGTACGCCACGAGGATGGACTTGTCCTTCTCCTCCAGCAGACACTGCACCACCGTGTACACGGCCGTCTGCAGCGCCTTGGGCTCGCCCTGGATCTCGACGATCCGCTCGGACGAGTGTGGCAGGCGGTGCTTGGACGCCACGATGCGCACCGCGTACTTGGCCTGGATGGCCTTGATGCGCGCACCGCCCTTGCCGAGAATCGAACCCATGCGCTGGTGCGGGATCAGCAGGCGCACCGTCGTGGTGCCCTGGGGGCCGGGGGGCACCAGGTTGAGCACATAGCCCGACGGCGGGTGGGCCACGAGCGCGGCGGCCGCGAGCCCGATGGCCCGAGACACGCCGGCGGCTGTCCCGGCGACCGACAGGATGCGGTCGGGGATGCCGGCTACGGACTTTGTGACGCCGGCCTTGACTTTGGCGGCGTCACGCAGTCCTGCCACGGTGGCGCCATCTTTGCCGATGATGACGCCGGCCTCTTTGGTGGAGACCAGGGCGCGGAGCACGAGCTGCGTGGTGTCGTCTCCGGGGGGGTCCGGCGTGACGGGGCCGGAGTCGTGGGTGACGGGGCCGGAGTCGTGGGTGACGTGGCCGTTTCCCCTGTTGCCGTTTTTGCGGTCAAGAGCCAAATCGTCGCCGTCGTCGTTGTCTTCATCGTCGATGTCGTCTTCACCGTCTTCACCGTCGTAATTCGGTGATTCGTCATTGTCGTGAATCGGGTCTGTCGTCACATCAGGACCCAGTTTGTCCGTCGCCACCGGATCGTCTGTGTCGTTCAGAAACATGTCTGTGTCTGTGTTTCTAGTCTGTGCTAGTCTGTGAGGTGTGGGATACGGGCTTCTCGTCCTCGATATCGTGGCCCAAGTTGTACGGGGCCGACCGAGGAGTGAAACGGGTGCTGGGTTACCTGATCACAGGGTGGATGTGTTGCTCGCGCGGAGAGGGTAGGGGTTGTAAGCAGCTCGGGGCGAAAGTCGTGTTTCTGAGGGGGCTGCCTACGTCCTGCCACGGTGTGTGGGTTGTCAAGAGGTTTGAGAGTAGTCAAGAGGTGTACTCGTACTAGTGGGAAGTTTGTGTGGAGGAAGAAAGGCAAGACAAGAAAGATTTAGAGTGTGGGTTGGGGAAACGGAGAACGCAGACGGGTTTCCAGGTACTTGTATATATATCGTCCGTATTTCTTCGATATCCTGTACGGTACTTGTTTCGTACTTTTGCTGTACTTCAATATGCTGTACGGTACACTCGTTCATACTGCACTTCGATGTTGTGACGTGGACGGCTGAGCCCAAACTAAGCCCAGTATGTACACAGAAACTGCAAGCTGGCTAACGTGTACTTGTGCCAGCCCACCACCACGGCACTAGGGTCGCGCTAAAAGAGGGGGGACCACTTTTAGTCTCCCGCTAGCAATGCGGCGTAGTCCTAGCGTCAGCGTTGGTTGGAGGAGAATAGGGATGTCGGAGAGTCGGAGATTGGAGGGGTCTAGACCTTTGGTTGGTGGGTGGTAGAGCATACGGTGTTATGCTATGGCTGCTACTTGTACTCTGGTGTCTGCTACGACACTACAAGTAGGTCTCTGTTACCACCTCCACCACCCGTTCCTGATCCAACCCTGTACCTATGATCCGATAGTCGCCATACGACCACGGTGAGACATGTGAAACATAGGGCAAGCCGGAGGAGGGCGAAAGCGAGCTATGTGAACCCACGGGTCGAGACTAACTCAGATACGAACTTTGCGATCGGCAGATCGGGTGAGGTGGGTGCGATGCGGATGTGATTTGGCGATTTGATGTGATCGGTCTCTCGGTTTGACGATTTTCTCTCGATCTGTCAGTCTCTGCCTCTTCTGCCCGTTTGTTTCACATTGAGACATGAGACATTGCTGTGGTTGGTTCTGGCAACGACACTGAGTTGAGATGGCGAAGGTTTGGGCTACAGTACGATACAAGAGAGGTTAGCTCGCCGGTGTCAAAAGCCGTGCCTGTGTGGTGGACCATCGGTAGTTCTATTGTTGTTGTCTCTGTTCTGACCAATAGTGACGTCACGGTTAGACGTCAAAACCGTCTGTCTCACCGCCCACCTCCGTGGACTCGGAGAGGTACCTGACAGGGGTCTCCAGAAACGCCAGAAGTCGGTTCCTGTGCCAAGAGTCGAAGACAGAGATCGGAGAGATCGGAGAATCGAGCAATCGAGGGTGTAGGAGGGGCGTAGGAGGGTGGTGCCTTATCTGGTACGGCTGAATAGCTGAACACGACTGAGTACTACGTGACTCCGCTAGTACCCGTCTTTAGCACCACCTGACCATTTCTCCACGTCGTTGTCCATTCAACACCGTCGGACCAACAACCAGACTAGAGCTGGTAGACTAACAGCTGGAGACAAAGAGTGCAAGGCTGAATCTGAAAGGCTGAAAGAGTGCAAGGCTGAAAGGCTGAGCTGAAAGACCGATCTAGTAGCTCGTCCGAGAAGGAGATAGCGAGTGACGATACTAAGAGATCGATACACGAGATCGGTACGAGTACAGTCACTTGAGAGTATTGGCAATCAAGTTTCAGAGCTACGAATATTTGTACTGAAAAGAACCAGGGTTTTGGTGCCATTCGAATCAGAAGAAGACAAGGAGTCGAATGGTATAACTTTCACTATTTGTTGCTATAGTGGATTTTGGTCCTACTTGTAGAGACCTTTAAACGCCTAAAGAGATGATAACCAATATGCTCAACTGACTGTACTGTACCAACACGAGATGGATACAGGTACACTGATAACATGGAGTGACGTTTAACGAGGAGCAGACACATTTGCTGGGGAAGCTGCAAGGTACAGTACAACGACTGTACGAGATTGGCATCTGTTGTATATTCACACTGTCGTAGGCTTTTGTCCTCATTCCTGGGGTGAGGTCGTTCATGAACATGAAAGACCTGAGCTGAGGTATTCTTTTCCAACACTTCTTCTTTTCGTAAAAGCCCTTGACACTCATGAAACACCTTCTCAACTCGTACAACTCCTTCAACACTTGGTATTGCCGTCAACACGTGATTTGTGATTCAGTGATTTACTACTCTCCGTGTTTTTTGCGTCTTCCGGTCTCTCTAGATCACGTGACTCCAGCTCACTTGCTCTTTCGGTTGGGCACCTCTCTGACATGCCTTATCCATGTGCCTGTCAGGGGAGAGTATCGTACAAAACTGAGACAGTGAGTTGACTACAAAGTGGTATTGCTTCTACCGATAGATCACATGCCTCGCAGATCGGCAGTGGATACCGAATTCCAAGTCCCCACGTTCACCAATCGTGGAGTTCAGAGTACTACACACAGTCCCTCTTTCTCTGAACACTGGCAGAATCTCAGTCGGTCCTTCAGACATTTGCTGGGGCTCTTAAGAAGTGAAAAAAGACCGTGTACTACGTATTACGATGCTCGTTTCAAACTCATGGTCAGATTGCGGTGCTTCTGCCTTCTTTAAAAGGGGCTTGTTTGTCTTGATTCAGACGATTGACTTGATGAATTCACGCAACTGGCGAAGCAAGTACTCTCTGGCGGTCCTGGTATGACTACAGCAGTTCTGTGAACAGCTCAACGAGACTCTGGTTATCATTTAAACAGAGGACGTGTACCAGGTTACGACAATGGCAATTATCCGTCTGTGAGTTGATGGTATTGACAGTCTGTGGGTATATATCGGTTTCTAGGGCCATCGAAGAGTCACACCATACTACTCCACACTCTGCTGTTCAAAGGTGCAACTATATTGACCCTCCAAACGGTTCAGCCAACTTCTCAATGACCTCCAATCCAAACCTCATACTAACCAGTCTACAGATGCCACGTTGTCATCATTAGGCACGACTGTTATCAAGAGTATCTGACGGTGCTGTTTTTAAGACTCCTCCAGTCGACTCTTAGTAGCTGTGTGGTTTCAAGTCCTTCCGTCTGGTGATACCATCTGGAGCAGGCTTAAAAAAGGCCTCAATCGGTACCATTCGAAAGCTCACAACTCGCTGACCACCCTGGTGTAGTTTTCGTGGCCGTAGCTGTTCTGTACGGGGAGGTAGATGGAGTTGTGTCGATCTTGAATCTACCTCACCTCTATAGCAGCAACCAACACTTGGCGTGTCATGGAGGTGGATTTGATGACGGCACAACTCAGTCTAACGGGAGATTGGGTGGCCAGATTTTGGTAAAAAATACATCAAGATACTCCCCAAGACCAGGGCTATCTAGTGGTACTACTGTTAGACTGATCGGCGCAAAACTCATCCCTTCACATTCTCTCCAATGCACCCCCAGAGTTAAGATGGATAACGCACAGTTTAATTTGGTTTTGAGAACAAGGCATTTTGGCAAACAACGAGAGCAATGATAGTGGGGTTTTTATCATGGTTATTTATTATAAAGCTGTTTCCTCAGACATCAACTCTTCAGACACCAACTAGCTATGGTACAGCAGACCGTGGTCACCAATCATGCTGCAGTTGTCGCTGTTGCCGTATGATCTTGATCGGAACAAAAGTGGTACCGTTTAAAAGCTCTACACGAGTCCAACGGTTCTCTTCGCATGTACAATACTTTTCTTTGGTAGAGTGTTTGTACTCCTACTGCCACTTTCTGGTATGCAGTATACTCTTTCATGATCCAGTCGCTTTTAACTTGTGATTTATAGGAGTAAGCTGAGGTCACGAGACGATAGCTATAGAGAGACTTGACGAATATTGCTGAGATCAGAAAACGGACTACTGCATCCGATTCAGAAGGGCTTTAACAACTCAGAAATGGGTTTGTATTGGGTGTTGAAGTACTGTACAAGTAGTGCTATGGTGATACAACCACAAGCTGGCTTGATTGCAAAGAGCCTGTCACTTCATTGTCTCCAAATCGAACGGGTCTCTTTCAACTTATCGGACCGCCTCAAAACCGTCTAGCACTCCAAAAGTGGTACCAAAATGACCGCAAGACCCGGCTCTTTTCAACGGTACTGGTCTCATCTTGTTTGGACCAACACCCGTTGAAATGTCCAGACCGTTCTCTTTACCCTCATTTAAAGTGGACGTCTTTTCCGAGCCGCACGCCTAGGGGTGGTGTTTTGGGTCCTCTTGGATATGCGAAAGAAGTATGGGAATGGGCTGGATTTTGGTGAGCCGCTTGTGGATGGGCACAGTGAGCGACTGACAAAATCTCAACCCCATACCTTCAAAACTGACAGGGATACCGTACTGCTTGTCTGGCACCGTCAGGCTAAGTAAAGAGGAAGCTAGACCCAAGTAAAGAGCATGATGTCAAGTAAAGCCAAGTAAAAATGGGACTTTCGGACAAAGTAGGTGACGACAGATGTATTAGTATTGATGGTGCAAGATGACTAAGCTACCTCTACACCTGCGACTGTGTTACTAATACAAGAATCTCACTTCTCTTAGCTCAGTTCTGAAGCTAAGAGGGCTGGATGGATGCCTTGAGTTGTGGTCAGGAGAAGTTTAGAAAGGGCAAGTAGATCACGTGACGTCACACGACTATCCCCATAGTGTACGTAACTGCCCTCTAAGATCACGTGGCCACCGTCCACATCACGTGATCACCTCTTTACAACACGTGACTAGTCCCCAGACTTTTTCCTGAAATAACTACATCAGCTTTACTGCACAACCTACAATCTCTCGATCTAAACAATGCAATTAAATTAATACTTTTACTTTTAGCAACAGTTGATGTTAGCGTGGTACGAGGTACACGAGCGTCAGCGAGTGTACCGGTACGTGGTTTTGGGCACGGAACACTGTGTTGTGTTGTGCCTGGTGTTGAATTTTTTGGAAATGCCACAAGTCGACAAAAACTTGTCAGAAGAAGACGAGAAGTTGATTGAAAGATGCGCACGGACGTGGAGAATCCGATATTGAAGTCCCCAGGTCGATAGCTCTTATCCTGGTCGTAATACGATAGATTCGCTTCGCTCATCTACTGCACAACCCCCACCACATCCTTCAGCTTCTCAGGAAGATGATCAGGATGTCGCTCGTCCACCTTCTCATCCTCCTCGACGAAACCCTCTCGCTCCTCGTGGCTTCGGAAGGTTCTCTTGCCTCTGAGTTGCCAGTAAATGACCATGTAGACAAAATATCCCACCAGCACGACCGACACGTAGTTCATGTTATCCTGAGTCACGGGCTTGGTGAAAGGCAACGAGTACACCACGCAGGCAAAGACGGTCCATGCGATGACGACAATGTTGGCAAACAGTCCGATTTTGCCCAGCCAGAAGGGTCCTCTCTGGATATTGTTTCGGCCCACTCTCAGCAGACAAATGACGGGAACGCAGTAGGAAAGCAGCAAAAACGAGATACAACCGACCACCATGGAGTTGAAGGCGGTCTCGGAAGCCATATACAGACATCCGAGGATCGCACACCAGCAACACGACATGATATGGGCGTAGAGAGGCACTCCGAGTTTGGGGTCGACTTGGGACCAGTATTTCGATCCGGGCATGCCTCGATCACGTGCAAACGACCACGTGAGTCGTGCCTGCCACGTGTGCGACGAAATGTTGCATCCGAAAGCGGTAATCATCAGCAAAGACATCAGACACAGCGCTCCAGCCTTGTGGTTGAGAGCCTGGTAGTAAATGTCGAGAATGGGCGAGCCTGTAGTCGAAGCAAAAATCGCCTCGAGGTTTTGGATCGAAAAGAACATGCTGATGACGTAGCAGAAAGACGTTCCGAATCCGATAGCAACTGTAGACATGATTGCAATAGGGATAACACGTTCAGGCTTGGGCACCTCCTCAGCCATATGGGTAGCACAATCAAGACACGAAAAACACCAGTTCGGGTTGATCAGACCCACAATGAACGCCATTCCGGCCTGTTTCCAGCCGGTGTTGTTGTTGAACTGCACAAACACAAAATGAGCGCTCTGATACTTGCCTGAAGAACATGCCAAAACGGTGATAGTAATCGTGATGAAGGAGAAGATGGAAACGTACAGGGCAGTCTTGGCAACATAAGGCAAAGCTCTGCCGTAGCAGTTGAACCAAAACATGAAAAAGTTGAGCAGCTGGTACGCCACCAAAATCTGCCACTTTTTCACCTCAAATCCATCGTGGTCCAAAGCGTACATTCCAACTATACCCTGGGCAATGGACAGGGTGACGGAAGAAGACGAGAAAATGGAGCCAGCCCACGCAAACGAGCCGCACGAATACGCCAGAAAGTTTGCCCACTTCTTGGGAGCCAGCTGAAGCGTCCAATAGTACTGTCCACCGGAATTTGGCATCGCAGAAGACAATTCAGACAGAGTAATGGCAATACAGGTGGAAACCGAGGCAATGATGATAATACCGTAGACAATGAGAAGAGGACCTCCAGAGGAAATTCCGGTGATCAGAGCCGCCGAAATTCCAAACCACGAATTCGTCAACCCAAACCCTACGCCCAAAACGGACCAGATAGAGAAAGACCGCTGCAATTCGGCCTTGTAGCCCATCTGCTCGAGTTTGGCATTATCGGAGTCCGAAGTGCCGGATTCGTTTTGAAAAGATGCGGACGACGTCTGGCGCTTAGTCAGCCCCGCGGATGCTGTCGAATGCACCGAATGCAACGAAGAAGACATGGTGGTTGAGGTGGTGGAAAAAAGGTGGTTATCAGCGTGTTTCTATATATGCAGAATTTGCTAAACTTAAATGGGAAGAATAGACGGATAAGGTTTGGGTTAAGGTTATATGCAAGCTGATGTGCAGAGATGTAGAGAGTGCATGGGGATGCATAGGCTGCATGTGGCTAGTGCTGATAGATGGTTGTTGTACGAGCGGAAAAGTTGGAAAAATAGGTGAAAATGGGAGAAAAAATGGAGAAAAAATGCAGACAAACTTGACACTGTTCAGAAGGTATGTAGATATATTCAACATGGCGCCTCCAATTTTCCCCGATTTTCCCGATTAATTTGAATTTAATTTTATTTATTGGCGTAAATCATTTGAAAATCCTCCAAAAAATAATAAACCACCCCGATTACCCCAAAACACTCCCAATCACCCCCCACACCTCAATGAACCCCCTAAAACTCTCAAAACCGTTTTAATCCTTCTCTAGCACCAACTACAGTCATTTCACATTTCCCCAACCCCCAACCTCATCACAAAAAACTCCTTAGACTCCTAAAACACCCTAAAACACCCCCCTAACCTCAATCTCGTCGTGTGAGCCCAGATGAGCCCGTTATCGGCTCTGATAGGCCCAAAAGCTTCTTCCGCATTTTTCTCCATTTTTCTCGCCTTGTTTAAAAGTATTATCAGCCGTGTCTGCATTTAGACTCGCGCGGAAAAATTGGTGACAGGAGAAGCTAAAAGTCGGTGGATATTGATGCTGGAAAGTATCTGAAAAGTGGAATCAACTCAGCGGAATTTTCCGAGTCGATTCATGTTTTTAAATCTAAGATACCACCACTCCCCGATGTGTTATCTTTTTTTAAGCTCCACCCTAGATTGGCTCAAATACAATCAGACAAGTACACAACGCAAATACATTGGAACGGTTCAAAACACAATCACAATTTTCACACGGTCAAAAAGCCCATCCCCGTGATCTCCAAAAATCCAGCTTTACAGAGAATATCTCATCTTCCTATTCCCACTTTTATCCGATTAAAAATCTCAAATCCCACTTTTCCCATTATCCCCCATTTTTCCCCCTTATCATGCACGATAATGTATAGTTGCTGTGTTCTCCAGTCTGGTGATTGAAAATCTTTGCGCGGGTGCGATAAATGCTAAAAAATTTCCAATAAGCTTCCGAAAGCCGTTATAATATTCGTCCGCCCGGCCTCTCTTTGGCCAATCTCGCCCCTAAGCTCCAGCATTTTTTACCCTTTTTTTCCGTTGATTTTCCTCCGCCCTCTTTCTCGATCGTAATTTGCTCTTATAGCAGTGTCATTATCGCTTCTTATTGGCTGAAGCAAAGTTTAATTTGAGACATAAAAAAATTAAAAAATGACAAGAAATAATTTTCTTTTGAAATCGCTGGCAATTCGAATACCGCACAGAAATCAACAAAGAAAAATTTAATCAAAAGAGCCGAATTTCCTCCTAATTACAGTATATTTTTCATTTCCACAGAACCATTACTCGTTGCTATTTAACTCCCCCCAAATAAGACACGTCACTGCATTTTCTCAATTAGGTTATTACGGCAACCCATGTCAAAATCGGTTTATGTCAGACTGTGGAGTCGTGTAAAATAAAGAGAAATATGAAAAGAAAGGTTGAAATTACTTCGGTTCTTCCTCCAAATTTTCTCCGATTTTTTCGAATTTATTTAATGGAAAATTCGTCTTCTTCCTCGGCTCATCTTCGGAGCCGATAGCAGTCCGAAATGCAGCCCGAGATCCGGGTACAGCGAAATGCGTCGGGGTACATGAGTTGTGGCTGGTGGCCCTAACCCTGAAAAATCCAGGAGTCCTAAACCTACCCTAACCTGTTAAAATAACCCTGTTTTTAGTCCCCTTTAGGAAGTGGGGACGATGAACCTTTTCGTAGCAATCTCCAAGAGTTTCGATTACATAAGACTGAGTATTGGTGGAGACGATTACATCACCACTCTCAGCTGCATTACCTAATCACGCGTGTGCGGCATCCGTAAGCGGCAAAAAGTTCCTTGTTGAGACGCACGTGAGATGTGGTGGTTTTCACGTGCCGCCGCTAACCTGCTGGACTAACGACATGCCTCGTGTGACCCCTCACGCGACAAAACCTTAGCCATAGACGCTGAGATATTACAACGGTTGGGGTAGGGGTTACAGGGGGAGTGTGGCGGTGCGGTGTGCGACAGGGAGGATGTTGTGGGTGTGACAGGGAGGATGTTGTGGGCACGACATGGATTGTGTCAGATGGCTGAGGAGCTCACAGCGACCGTAGTGATACCAAATAAGACCCCTTTGGCTTATCTCTGCTGTGCCTAGAGTGGAATGAGGCTTTTGTGTTGGGTCTAAACCGTCAAATAGAGAGATAGGCTAAATTTGAAGGTATGGTTATAGAGCTGGGCGGCTGGGGAGGGTGGCTGTGTGGTTGTTTTAGAGCTGTCTTTAGTGTGGGGGGGTTTGGGGGGAGGAGCAAGGGAAGTATCTTTGGGGGGTTTTCAGAACGGTGTAGAAATGGCAATACGGGCTGCATGTCAGGTTAGAAGGTGGAAAGGGGGTGATCCGAGGGTGAGTAAGAGGTTGAAAAAATAGCGGAGGTGATCTGAGCATTGTGGGGTGTTATAGAGGGAGGTGATGAGAGGAGTATTTCTTAACTAATGTATAACTGTATTTTGATGTGTCAAGTAATGTCATGTAATATGGGAAATCGTCACAACACATCAAACCGAAATTACTCAATATAATGTATCTAGCGGTCTGTTGAAAAACATACCTCTGAACTCCTCATGTGATTCTCTTTCGAATGGTACCGGTTTCAAGCAGATTCCGTGACTCTATAGAAATTTCAATACATCCTCTAATCTGACCTTGTATACAAGTACTTGTACCTGTTCGATACATTAGTTACATCGGCTGTGTCATAGGTGACAAGAGTTATGTGGTGCCCACAACAGAGGGTGTGTCGTGAGGAGCAAAATGGGCGGTAAGCAAATAAAAAGATACTGTGAAGTCTGTAGTACCACTGTTGACACGGACAGTAGCCTAGTGTCTTCTTGGAGGTTGAGTGTTGTGTTGTTCGGACAAGATTCCACTTAGCACTCTCAATAGTGGTTCTAGAGTAATTAAACCACCATAAACATACTTGTTGAGTCTGTCGGAGCAGAATGATATGTTCCTATTGTTGATATCGCTTTTTTCTGTTTAGCTGAGAATGTTTTTCCTGCTTTGATAAAACTTCCGACAAAAAAACTCTACAACATGCTGAATATTGCTTCTAGAGCGGTGGAGACTTCAAAAACAGACTCCTTGTCACCTGGGGAATGTTACAACACTGTTTTCATCTTGACAGCTATCTCCACAGCTGCGTAAAGTACACTCTTCTCATTCACATAGAGTACCTGACAGACGTGTGATTAGTCATGTTATAATGCCCAAAGTGGTATCAAAAGAACCGCGTTGACTTGAAAAGTTGAGTAATACTCTTTTCAGTCTTTCTGTATATTCTTGGAGTTATTACCAGTCCTTTCAGAAACCTGCTTTAGAAGAAGATTACATAATCCGTTTCGAAGTCTGAATATGATCATACTGCTGACTAATCGTCTCACGTGACGTCCAAGATTCGTGTCCAGCTTCATCTGTAATCCCTGCGACCTTTCTTGTAGTATAAAAGGTGATTTATGTCTATGAGCAAAACCGACAAACACTACAGTTCATTTATTACTTAGCCGTACTTGAGCAGATCTTTATATAGTTAGCATCATACTCATCACTCAGCATACTACTTGGATTTAGCTTCTTATAGTTGGATCTAGATCAACTAGCACAACACAACCAGAGGCCACTGTATTTTGCTCAATAATACCCCAAAGCGTTTCAAAACTCTCCAGTCACGTGACAGCATTTTGATAAGCCAGTGCTTCAAATTCCAGCCAAATCTGTACAGTATGCGCTGTTTTAAAGAGGGCCAAAAACCCCACCCCTAGGCGTGCGGCTCGGAAATTCAACAACCTTAATTTTGCAGAAACATAGGCAAATTTCAAAAGTCGAATATATCATCAGGGAGTGGTTAAAAACACTAAAGAATGGTACCATTGGAATGGGCGGATCCAGGAGATTGTTTTGACATTATTTTGACTGTATTTTGAAAGAAAACGACAAACATAATTGTCCAATGAGTGGCCCCTAAACTTGCACAGTATTAAGAGTACTTGTAATTGTACTTGTAATTGTGGAGATGTAAAACTGAACTACAAGTGTACAGTAAGATGTTTCTGCGAGTATTATGCTATGCTTTTGTTTTTGAAGTATTCTGATTTTTCACGAATAATCACGAATTATTTGATTTATGCGGGATTTAAATGGGATTATTCACGGCAATAAAAGTCAATAAATGCAAACAAATCATCGAAGAAATCCTATAATTGCTCTCGCCTGAAACATTTCCGGCCAGGTTAGTTTCCCGTTTCGCTGCGCTGTTGGAAACGTCACATGACTTTGGTCAAATTTTTCTCGTCCCAACTAGGGCTAAACCCTAGCACTTCGGCCCACCACGTGACTTTCCTCCCAAACTGGAAGTCCCGACTCATCTGCACAGCACACCCAAACTCTAGTGTGTCGATTTTCCAAATTCTCCCTTCACACGCCAGCTCTGTCGATACACTGTAACACAGCCTAGATCAACATGTCTGCTCCTATTTTCGACCCCACCCCTGAGGACATTCAGAACCTCCTGGCTGCCCAGACCCACATTGGTTCCAAGAACGTTCAGGTGAGTAATTCGACACGAACTAGTGACAGAGATGTCACAGATTGGGGACAAAGCGAGACACAGCGAGAGACGGAGACACAAGCGAAGGCATAGCGAAGACACAGACGAACGATAGCGAAGGCACACAGAAAGCACAGAGAAGGCACAGAAACGGCACAGACGAAGCGAAGGACAGAAGACGACGACTAGTGGTTTGATTGGTTGGGGTGGCATCTTGAATGTCTTGATGACATGTCGAGAGTGATGGGTGGCTGTAGTGAGCTCTGGAAAGCTGTCCGATTCGGAGGCAACTTCCTACCAGTCATGCCCACCACTCCCCCAGCCCAGATCAGTCGAATCCGCTCGTCTACCGTCTTCTTCTGCCGTTTTCTGTGCTGTGCCAGTTTGTGTCTGTGGCATGTCTGTGGCATGTCTGTGGTCAAGTGTATTTGTGTCTGTCTGCAAGGACAGGTGGCAACATCACAGCACAGCACTGCACCACTGCACCACTGCACCACTGCACCACTGCAGATGGTTAAAGACGTTTTTACAACATTGACCGTAACCGTTTTGTTTGTGTCCCAACCTCTCAGTCTTGTCTTCATCACTTTGAGACTGGGCTGTGACAAAAGGGCTGTGACAGAAGCTGAGACTTGGTGATTCCGCAGAGTCGGTTTCCAACAGACAGCCTCTCAGAGCAAGCTCTTCGAGGCTCAGCCTGTTTCCTCGCTACGCTCGTCAAAAAGGCTTCACTCCCGTACTAACTCAGGTCCAAAACATCCCCTACGTTTTCAAGCAGCGAGCCGACGGTGTCAACATCATCAACGTCGGAAAGACCTGGGAGAAGATCCAGCTTGCCGCCCGAATCATCGCCGCCGTGCCCAACCCCGCCGATGTCGTGGCCATCTCTGCCCGAACCTACGGCCAGCGAGCCGTGCTCAAGTTCGCCAACCACTGTGGCGCCACCGCCATTGCCGGCCGATTCACCCCCGGATCTTTCACCAACTACATCACCCGATCGTTCAAGGAGCCCCGTCTGCTGATCGTCACCGATCCCCGAACCGACCACCAGGCCATCAAGGAGGCCTCCTACGTCAACATCCCCGTCATTGCTCTCTGTGACACCGACTCCCCCGTCGAGTTTGTTGACGTCGCCATCCCCTGCAACAACAAGGGCCGACACTCCGTCGGTCTTGTGTGGTGGATGATCTCCCGAGAGGTTCTGCGTCTCCGTGGCGCCCTTGAGGACCGAAACACCGAGTGGTCCGTCATGCCCGATCTCTACTTCTACCGAGATCCCGAAGAGCCCGAGAACAACGAGGAGGCTGCTGAGGAGGCTGCCACCGAGGAGGTTGTCGAGACCGCCGAGACCGAGGCTGCCGCCGCCACCAACGCCGACAACTGGGACGTTGCTCCCGATGCCGGAGCCGGTGCCGCCGACTGGGCTGCTACTGATGACTGGTCCGAGTCTGCCCCCGCCCCCGTTGCTGCTTAAATTTGCACCTTGTTTTTGGGGGTTGTAAAATAATTTAAAAGGCGAGTAAAATGCGCGTAGCGTAATAAAATTTATTGAAAAACATTCCGTAGAACGCAGGGAGTGCGAAGCACGACCGGAGTGAGACGCCCCGTAGCGAGAGAACGAAGGGAGCGCGAAGCACGACCGAAGAGAACGAGCAAAGCTGTCACGAATTAGCAGTCTCACAAGTATAGTACAAGTAGAGCGTAGTGTGACTGAGGTGAGACGGTGTAGACCGTAGCGAGAGAACGAGCAATGCTGTGACGAATTACAAGTAGCAGTCTCACATGTAGAGCAGAGAGACGATGTAGACCGACTCTACAGTCTGTAGTGACTGAATCAGCAGTCTGTACAGTCACTTCCCTCATGTATAGTCCTTTATGCATTATAGAACGCGTCACACGATTTCACCCGATTTATTCAGGCCATACTTGTGGCCCCAGTTTGTAGCTACAGTAGTCCCTCTGCCCTGTATTTTTGTATATGACACAGTAGCGTTCCCTCCATCCCATGCTACTACCAGGTAGTACCAATTTTAGAGCAGACAATTCCCTGTTAGACTCGTGAAGTCCTGATCAAGGTCGACAGCCCTACAGTACTTTGACACCATAGGGGATAGCGGTGGAGAGAGATAAAGGCTCAGATAGGGGATAATATCAAATTTATGGGTCTTCTACATGGACCTAAGTTTTCCAACTGTCGAATTAGCCCAAGAATGAGCGATTGTACAAGTATCTCTCTGAAGAAGAGAGGTGCCACAACGAGCTAAAATCACATATGCAGCTCTGCGTCACACAAATGGAGGAGTTGATTTGTTTTAATTATACAAGTACAAGTACCATTGAACTCAGGAAGCTGAGCCGGTCATTATGGACTACTTGTAAAAATATATGGCTATGTTTCCAAGTCCCCAAAGATTGTGGTCACTGATCTGGATCCCTATATGCTGATTTTGAGCCCCAAAAGACCCTCGAAATAAACCGCCAACGGTGGCCCTCAGAGATTTGAGAGGCTAAACAGATCGTTCGAAATTGTGTCAATTGTGCTATGAAACAGTTCAAATGACATTCGTATCTCTATTCCTTCGTTCAATCTCACTTGACCATCAATGGGTATGCATGAGCTAAATGATGCACAATTCTTTGTAAGATGATTTCTAACATAGCATTGAGTCAGTATTAACATGAGTGAAATAGAAATTCGAGTATACATGATTCTTCTGATCAGACTGATGTAATCAGCTTGAAGATACACTAACTTTTGCCTGTTATTCAGGCAACTGAAAAGATTGGATTTTTGGTTATAAATTGGCGTTTTTTCAAAATGGACTATACATGAGAGAGAGTACTGTAGAACGCAGAAGTTGAAGTGATACAGTGTAGACCATAAGCAGTCTGTAGAACGGAGGATATGATTGTTGAAGTGATGCAGTTCATTTCGAAACAAGCAGTCTGGGCGTGTTTTGTAATGAGGGCAGTTTCTGTAAAGTCAGAGTCAAGATGTTTGGTGGCCTACTTGTACTGATGATCTCATCTGATAGCAGTGAAGGCAAGACTGACGATAGAATGATCGAGTTTGGGCTGTACCAGATGTTCAGAATCGGTGTACTTTTACCAGGTACAAGCAGTCAGTTGTAGACAGCTATGGTAGCTGCTGTATAGTAATGGAGAACCCGCGGTGGTGTAACTGGCCTGAGGAGTTGTTGACAACTGGTTACCCACATTTTGGGTGTGTGAATAATCAACAATCTTTCACCAGCTGTGCTGTACATACCCTTACGATACAAGTATCGACTCACTGAATCGTGAGAGGTATTGGAGATGTGTGTCACGCAGCTTAGGACTGGTTGGTTGTCGTGTCAGGGTGAGATGGTCGAGACAAGATTTTTCTCATTTGATCAAGTCAGATCACCAAAAACAGATATCAACCATCACAACAAGTCTTCACTTGCTACCACTTTCAGATTTCCTGTGTCTTCACTTACTGATTCTAGGCGACTCCATTGCCATTGTCTCGCCCGTGTTTTACAGAGCAGTACGATGAAGTGTACGATACAGTGCTTCACTATTTACACTCCAGAAGAACCCATGCATTCTGGGACCCACGTGTGGATGATCTGGCTATGTGAACCATTCTGATGAGGTGTTTGAAGTGGTGGCTGCGAAGGTACCATATATAGAGCTCTTAGCTACAAGTAGGTCATTGCTGATAGACGTCATTCGGTATTCTTTGGTTCGTTGTACGAGTACATCCTGTAGCACATTGACTCATCTGCTTTACAGAGCTTGGACGTCTGGGGAACTAGCACAATCACCAGTAGCCAATCTTACCGCACTGTGCTTGGAATGGTTTTGGTCAAAAGACTGAATCTCTCATGTATACAATTATCGAGCGATTGCTTCTGACTCCATGATGGTGGTAATGTTGATAGAGCTGAGTCTCAAACAGAGAGTAGGCATCAGCTTGGCTATGGGAGACTGATTCAATTCAGTCACCATGGGTCTCAGAGTACCTGGTCACAGCCCTGGATGTGCTGGAAGTGCCATTTAGGCTGTTCACCAGATCAGTCTGATAGATCTGCTAGCTACCAGGGTAGGAGCTGTCTAAGAGGTTTGGACAACAGGACAATGATGAGACTGAGAAGACGGTGCTACTCTACAGGAAATGTGGTCAGAGGTCTATACTGTGAAACAGTCTTGAGCTGGAGCACGAAAATGGATGTTTGGGAAGTGTCCTGTCTTTACAGCAACAGGGACATTTCTCATGAGGCCATGTTGGTAGATCACTCAGTCGGATTGAATACCAGAAGCGATGATTCAATAAAAAATTCAGTGCCAAAGCTGAGCTGTATCGCACGACCGAGACCATGTGGAAGAGCTGTGCCTGGATAAGGAGGACTCCACCAAACCGTGACATGGCAAAGATCACCAATCTTAGGCCTGAGAAGTACACAGGACACGCCAGACGTTTAGTCTGTACAGACACTCCATCTACTGGGGAGGATGCCGACTCCAGTTCAAGAGAGCCACCAGAGCCCAGGAACTCGAACAGAAGCACCGACTGCAATGAGCACCAATAGCCACCGAGTGCTTCTAGAGGCGGTGGCAGAGCATCGTCATTACATTACGATACCTCAGTGCTCGTAGTCAATGTACCTCTAGAGACACGACAAGTTCTCCGACATGACCCATCGCCAGCCCCAAAGTTCTCATGGGGCAGTTGCAATGGGGATATTACGCCAGCCCAGGAACATCCTCGCTCAACTCACCAGTGACGAACTTCGCTTAGGTCTAATCCACTCAACGCACTCAATCATCTCACTCAATCATCTCACCCAGGACTCAAATTTTCGCTTCGCTCAAATTATTCGCTCAAATTCTTCGCTCAACCCGTCATGCCCAAATCCGCCACCCCCAAAACCGTCATTTGCCCCGTGTGCAAGTATCTCTTTGCCCGCCACGAGTTTACCGCCCATTACGAGCATTGCGAAAATGGCAATCCGGGCAATGGTCCGTAGGAGAATCATCCGAGGCTGTAGTGAATAAATCTAAGCCGCTCTTACTACAGATCGTAGTCTGCGTAGTCGCCTCGTTACAGGGCTAGAGGCTACGCAACTGAACGTATCGTACCATACCCAAAGGGACACGTAAGAGTATCGTAGAACAAGCAAGCTGCTCACCTTTTTAAGCCACCTCATAACCACCTCAGGGTGGCAAATTACTGCTGCCCTGTGGTGCTGTAGTCCTGCATCTCCAAGTTGAGCTGTCACTTGCAAAATTGAAACAACCAGATGACATGATAGAAGCTTGAAACCGGTACCGTTAGGAAGCCCCGATCTTGCTGATTCCAACAATGTACTTTATATTCTTTTCCCGTCACTGTAGCGGAGTGGAACAACAGTTGACGAGCTCTTCCACAGGCACTCTTTCGCACGGAAAACGTGATGTGGAAGAAGGTGCGTTTTCCATCTTAATCTGCCTCACCGTTTTTGGCAAGCTGCATAGACAGGTACGATATTATAACAGGAAGGTAGATAGCGGCAACTGAGCTTCTACGATACATACACCAGCTACGGGGCTCACAGTGGTACCTTTGAAAAGCCCTGATTCTGCTGTTTCTGAAAATCAACTTTTCGTTTCTGTACCACCTCTTGCGAGATAGATGGACTGAGTTGGGTTGTTATCAGGGGACGTTCTCATCCTGATCAACTGCAGTATCGTATGTATCGTACTCGTAGCTCAGTTAGCTACGATACTGTGATTGGGGCACCTCACGGAAAGAAAACTGTTAAAACTACTATGAGTAAGGGGATAACCTGCTAAAACTGTTCGACACCCCTGACGATATGAAGCTGTGGTACCAAACTGGTGGTTTGTGTAACGTCTGAGAGTATTTCAGTAGCCCTAGATAGAGCTTCAGGCTTTGTGGCAGTGGGAGATGCTGTGATATTTGACACTGAGTTGTGCTATGACATCACACAAGAGAAGCCATCAAAACGGTGAACACCAACACGATTAATAATGACGTTATAATCGAATGGAAAAACCTGGAATGCTCACGTAACTTTTCTGAACAAGACAAACTGCTTTTTTATCTTCCAAGGCGGCTTTTGGCAAAGAATAGAGACTCCCACTTTCACCCTTGATGCAGCACCCAATTGGACTGAGTATACGCCTGGCAGGAAGAGGAAATGTGTTCCAAGCACAAGCAAAGACAAGGTGAAAATTGAAATGAATTCTGTTGATCGAACCGAACAGCAATTCGCGGCTTCAGCTTACTTATACCTTGTACAAGTACTTGTACCAGCTCTTCACACTGTTATAGAATCAGGTGATTAGACCAGTATCATACTAACCAGTCTGAGAGTTGGAGACGGACTAGCAGCATTATTTTTGGCAAGGTCTTTTTCATCTGAAGGTATGGCATATCTGGCACTGCTGAATACTCTGCTATTCATGGTTCAGCATGGGCATCTCTAGTCAGCTATTGTAAGATGATTAACCGGGTTGTATAAGTGGTAATAGATGCTTAGAAGTACAGCAGTGTCAGATACTGCTCCATTACTTTCCTACAACTCAGATCATAGCTCTTTGGATGCGTATTTGCAATCTACAGCAATGCAGAGTACTTTTGGTCACGCATTTCTTCCTGATCAGACTGAACAGTTGCAAACGAGAGATGATTGATTTTACAATGTCTGGGTTCGATACCATGGCCTGTGGCTCTGAATGTCCTCATAAATTGCAAACCCACCCCCCTTCACCTCATTCCAATCACCCACTTGTTGGCTCTCATTTTCACCCCCTTCTCTCTTCCTAGCTCTTCAATCTTGTCCTGATGAGGAGGAAAACAGCCCGTATCTCGCCACGCTTCCAGCACCTGTTTCGGCCCAAACGCCGATTTTCGCGCTGCGTGGATCATCTTCAGCCACCGGTGAGCGTACCCTTCGCCCTTTTCCTCATCAATCTCCGTCTCCTTGTACAGCTTGGACATTTTGTCTTTGATGAGAGGAGTAAGGACGGCTTCCAGAGGAGCAGCAAAATGCGACACTTCGGTGGAAACGTTCAACAGCCGCACCTTGTGTTTCTCACAGAGTCTGCCGAACTCGTATTCGGCGCCCGAATGACACTTGTCATCGTCCCATACCAACAGTCTCCACTGAGTCTTGTCTTTGGGGACTGTATTTGGTAAGAAAGTCTCCGTGAACCATTTTTCCAGCAACTTTTTGCCCTTGAGATTCTTATCCCGGTTGTACAGAAACGTGTAGAACTTGGCATCGGGAACATTCTCCTTCATCCACTCGTCTTCAATCACCTCCTTTTTGAACACTACCAGGGGCGGCAAAACGACTCCTGCTGCCGAAACGCACTCGTAAGTCGTAATGTAGCTGCTCTGGCGCTGGTATGCGGTTTCGTCCATATTCCAGCGGTTCTCGGGCCGAATCTCGTCGATTGAGGGCTTGTGAAGATCACACACATATTGGTAGACACACCGATGAGCAAAGGCCCTGTCGTCCTTTTCCTGCTGTTCCACCTCCTCCATTCTCACAAGATCGAAATCGGCGAGCTTGGCGACCTTTTTGGGTCGAGAGGTGGCAGCTGCCGATCTTTTTTTGGCGGTTTTGGGCGGCATTTTGAGATTTCGAGATTTTGAATAGGGGTATGAATAGGGGGAAGAGATCATGCATATCACGCTCAACACCATAAACTCGCGATGATAGAGTTAAGGCTATTGTCTCAGAGTTGGCAGCAAATTTGTGCAATTTTATTTGAAACGGGGTTACCGAGGGATGTAGTTGAGATAATGACTAGCAGGGAAAAGCGCTCGAACCGGGAAAGTCAGGAAAATAGATTGATCACGTGATACCACCGATAGCTATCGACAGCGACAAAACCAAGCGGCTCCTCATTCCCGGCCCCTTCCAACGCTATACCTATGATACCACTCTGGAAAGTTAGACGCGTTCAGAGTTGGCGTTTGGCGAGAGTGGGAAGGTCACGTGATACAGAAACGGCACGTGATTCGGAAACGTAACGTGATATAGGGGGGACACAAGACTGATCTGTTGGTGGTTATCTGGGATCACGTTAGTCGACTTCCTCAGCTCTGGACAATTGGGTGACAGATTTGGAATCACGTGAATTGGCTGTTTCAGATGAGTAATCTCAGATGGTGGAATGATGCTCTTCAGAGTAAACTATGGCTGGCAAATAACTTGAGTAGAGCCATATGGTGAGATCAGCTAGTCAGATGCTAAGTATTGTCTCGGGTCCCATACGACTGAATCAAAGAGGTCAAGTTCAAGCAGCTGGTCTCGAAACTGTAGCCAGTATAATGGGCTCAGACTGCACTGAATTGTAACTGTTACAGACAGTCACTGAGGTGAAGAGCCTCGATCAATTATCTGAGTTTTCGAGCTAACTGTTTGGGTGGAGGCTTTTGGCCGGGTCTTTCTAGTAAAGTCAGCAACATGATAATCACTGTCAGCCTTACGCTGCGTGCACCATCTTCTGTAAGTAGTCAATTGATACATGAGCAGACCGAGAGGAGACCATAGAGATCGCACCACTAAACGTCACCAAAGAACGTGAATGTATTATTGTAGATGTTGTACAGGTTCGAATGCTAGCAAAAAACGATAAGAGTTGAATGATACATCAATTGCTGCAAGAAGCGATGCGTTAGACAGACTCTATCAGAGACTCATGGACTGAGCACACCTTCAGGTTGGTTCATCTGAATGAATTTATCCCTTCGAATGGAAACTGGTGGATTCAATTCAACAGTTGGAACGCTTCAGAGAGGTTAACAGAGAAGACAACAGCGAGTAACAATGAGGTGGCTGAGTTCTAGGAAACAGTTCCTCAGCATTGAACAAGAATATATTCGTATCATGGAGTCAATAGAACAAGAAGCTCTCAGACAGGGACTCTAAAGATTTCGTAGCCTCCAGAAGCAGTCCTAGAAGAAGCCACATCGCCAAACAAAAAGCTCCTTTACTCTTGTGGCGGCACCTACTGTACAGGCTCGGAAACGTTTGTTGCACTGTGTGTGCTCCACGTCGTACAAACGGACTAAAAAACACACGGCCTTCATCAACAAAGCAAGGCGAGTCCAACGGTGAGCTCTGTTTTCCTGTAGCTCCGTTATTCATCGTACCCCTCTGATAACTATGCTCCTTTTACACCCGCCCTCCCCTCCTGTAAGTAGTCAATTAATATATAAAGGGACCATGCCACCGTATGTACCTGCCAGCCCCGGCTCTTCTCGGCCAGCCGACGTTATCGAAGAACATGTATTACTGTAGATGATGCGGGTCCGTCTAGTCCAATGCCAAGAGCCGGCAGACGTGTGGTAAGCAGACAATGCGATATCAGAGGAGCTGTAACAGTGGTCACGAAAGCTCTAACAGGTTGTAACCATGATGAGGTGTACCAGACCTCCTGGTATTGCATAGTAGAGCATTCTATCGCCCGTCAGTTTCTAACTCGCTCGCTTATTTTGCAAAAACTCACTGCGTTCGTTTTTTCAAAATGTCGCTCGCTCGTTAGAACACCTCCTCCTCCTCAGGCACCTGAAACCCCTCCTCTGTCGAATACAAAATCGTCTGGATCTCCCGAATCATGCCCTCCACCTGCACCTGGTCCATCTGCTCCGCGTTCTCCTGCACGAGCACCTCGATTTCGCGCAGCTTGTTGAAGTAAAAGTTGCGTTCCGTCTCGAGCCCCTCCAGCACCTGTTGGTACTCCACGGCGTCGGCCTCGAGTGTGGCGATTTGTTGTTGTGCTTTGGTGAGGGCGGGGGAGGTGCCCATAGTGGCGTTACCCATAGTGCGTCGAGGTGCAGCCCCCACACCGCCTACACCGGGTGCACCTACACCGCTGACACTGGCTCTGCCACTAGCCCCAGCCCCACCTGCCTGCCCCACCGGCCTAGATCTCACGACACTGGATCTGCCACTGGTTTGTGATTGAACCGAGGTGCGTCCAGATGCAGCTGAAGGCGGTCCTGCCACCGTGGCAACCCGCCCAGCCCTACGCCCAACCGCATCGTACTCCTGACCGCTCCAATTGGCGTCCCAGTGCTTCTTGCAGTACTGCAGAAACTCGAGGTTGTCCTGGAAACGGCACTTGACCAGCTTCTCCACGGGGATCTGGCGGTCGATTTTGTGGCGGTTAAACACGCCCTGCAGCACCTTGTAGTTGTTGAGAAACTCGTACTCGGCCTTGACATTGAACTTGACCTTGCTCATGGGCACATCGCCGTAGATGGAGTCCAGAATCTGGCAGTAGATGGCTCCTTTGCCGCACTCCTCGACCTTGGAGATTTCCGTCGCCAGCAGCTCGTTGACCCATTGCACCAGTTCTTGTCGCGACATTTTGGACGTGGTGTGGATGTAGTTGTATAGTGGTCGTATGTATCGTCTGGACGTGACTGGTGATGTGGTGTTTTCGCGGTTGCTGGGGTGATGCCAGAAAGCTTATTTGTGAAGTTTAAACGCGCTCACGAACGCACTGACTGAGCTGAGGCGAGTGCAGTAATGTACAGTGATTAGCAGACAGAAGGACGATTTTTGACTATTTCCGACCATTCAGGCAATTACTAATCAGGTTATGAGTAACCACGTAATAGGACATGACTCTAACGCTCAGATTATGACCAAAAACAACCCCCCCCAAAGTCCGACTCGGCCCCAGGAGATTGCTGTGGTGCTGTGGTTGGCTGTGAAACCTTATTTGCCAGCCTCAGAAACCGCCCCAGAAAACAGGGCAAATATCAGGGGCTGAAATGCGTTGTAGGGGTAGAATTGTGGGGACGACTGGTGGAGGAATTTGGACAGTTGGAGGTGGTTCCTGAGGGTTAGGGGATGATGGCGAAGTTTTCAGAAATGGAATCCGACAAAGTTGGCGATTGCTTCGTTTTTGCTACCTCAACCAGACCAAAAGTGGTACCAAAATGATCCTTGAATGTTGATCTTTCGAATGGTACCAATATCAAGCACGAGGGGCTTCTATGTATCGCCCTGGGGTACGATGTATTCCGCTTTTTAAAATAAGGTATTTACATTTCCGAGCCGCACGCCTAGGGGTGGTGTTTTTGGTCCTAATAAAGGGGCCTTTGTGGGTCTGGATTGAGCTGATTTTAAAGGTGGTAGCTGATATGGCTGTGTTAAGATGAGTGTTGAAATCTTGGAGCTTTTTGGTTATTATTGGAGGGGATAAATGGACTGTTGTTTCTTCATGTATGTCTCAATAAAAGCCAAGTAAAGATTAGACTGTTCAAGTAAAGCGGAGTAAAATTGTAAAGCTTTGTGAAGTTGATAGACTGTGTTTGAGAGGCTTTGTGAAGTCGAATATGAAGAAGACTTGGGTTATTTTTGACTGTTTAGTCGAATGGTGAAGAGTTCGTAGTGATAGAGTCTTTATTTAGCAGGTGAGGGTGTTCTGCTGTGGTTGTGAGGAGAGCAGAATTTACTGGAGCCTGTGTAGGACGATAGAGAGAAGATTTTGAGATGGGGACTTTTGAATTCGACCTGAATCTTATCGAATAATGTTTTGAGACTTATACGTCTTTCTTCAGAGTGTTTGACGGTGCTACAAGAGCTCATTATGTGTGACAAGTCTGCATCCATGGAACTCACTGTAGAATGTTCAACAGGAGAGGGATTGACATAGGGACTCTGATTGTGGATTCAAAGCGGCTGAAAATCGCGTTATGATGTAATTAAAAGGGTTTTAGTCACTTTTTAGTCCGTCTACAGGCTTTATGGTGATATGTTCTGACATTACTCTACCTCTTTTAGATGAGAAACCAGAAATCAGATTTGAACAGACACTTCAATACTAGACTAAGCCAAGCTTGGAGAGTACACTAGAGGTTTCAGATAAGTTCTGGCATTTCTCAATAGCGAGATATTCACATTCTACGTTACATACCACACAGCAACGTGGATGTCTCTCTGTGAGTCTTAAAAATGTCATGAAGCTTTAGTGTTTCTGAGGACGTTTAGTTTGGTGCTGTTGAATGTTTGCTTTGAAGATTACAAGTTGATGGAGATTTTTTGGCCGATTCTACATGGCTCAACAGTGTTCTTGATTCTGAGTACATCTGAGAAGGCACATCCTGCAATGAGGACACACGTTCATTGAATAGAGAAGTAGAGACAGACATAAATTAAAAAGCGATTTACTCGACTCTACCAACTACCATTCTATCAGAGTATTATTGAGCATTACAGAGATACTTTCATTTGTCAGCGATACACATCATAACTACACACTTGTCTGGCTTTCAAGGCAATGTAGAAGGAGCTAAAAGCAGATAGACTGAACAAGGTACACTCAAATAGCCCCCTCCAAGTGAGTCTGCTCAATTACCTCCTCACCTGGTCATTCTACAGTCATCCTTAGTAGTCTACAGGTCTTTACACATGGTATCTAAAACACAACCTTACAGTAACATCTGAGACTACTTTGTATGAAACATTTTGTTCATCCAATCCACCCAACCGCCCCTCATTTTCCCCTTTCTCTCTCAGACCATTTTTTAACAATTCCCCTGATTACTCAACATTACTCACCCATCCCAACTAAACCCAACTAATCCCTTCCACACAGATTTCGAGCATGTGTAATTTGGGGCTGACGATTCAACGAAAAAAAAGAACTCATCACCAAAATATATACAATCACGTGTTATCTACACACACCGTTACCACCGTCACGTGACTCACCCTCTTCCCTCCACATTCGTGTCCTCCGCCCTCACGTGACTTCATAACATGCACCCCCCGGCCGGGTAAACAGAGTGACCACGTGACTACTTGTACAATGTCGTGTTGTCACATGACCTCGCATAACCTCAGACCTCCACCCGCATGCCTCATGCAGCTATCACGCACCATTAAATATTTTTCTCAAATAAGCTCACATGAAGCAGACTGATTCGGCAAGTCTGAGCAGGGTAACCCATGCGTGCTGCAAGTGTGGTCACGTGACTTGCTCCAGAAGTGCACCCACGCGTACCGCTTTCTTTTCCCCATCCGGCAATTCCAGCCTCGTGTCTTTTTTCCGCCCAGATATTCCGCCTAATTACTATAGATGAGGTATTTAGGGCGGTTGGGGGGGTTTAAAAAAAATTAGGGTGGGTGGTAAAAAAAAAAAAAAAAGGCAAGTTGAAAAAAAGCGCGGAATAAATCAGAACAAAACCAGTAAAATCGGGAAAAATAAGCGGACACGGAATCCCGTGAGCTACTCGCAGCCTCCTGCGCGCTACACTTGCTGCTGCGCTTTCAGGCTGCGTCCGGCAGACATAACAGGGCATCTTTCGGTGCATATGTGGCTTGATAAAGGTTGGGTGGAAGTGAAAAAATGGAAAAATAGGGAAAAACGAGAAAAACCGATTTAAATCGGGGAAAATCGCAGAAAATCGGGGAAAATACCAAGACCACTTTGAACACCCAGAAACACCCCCAGAAAGTCGCTACAACGCTCTTATACATCTCTAACATGCCCCCCAACCATGCACCGTAATTTCTCCGTGCGGGGGTGGCGTAACTGCATGTAATTGTGTGAAATTGGGTGGACGATTTTATTCGGAAAAAATGCCAAAAAATCGTGGAAAATCATTTGACGACGGAAATCGGAGAAAAAGTGCTCGAAAAACCGTGATACATTTTTGTGCTCGAGTTTCACAGCCTACGACTTTTTTTTTTTCTTCGCCCTCGCCCTCGACCAAACCCTAACCTTACCGTATTCGGCAAAGCTGCCCTAACCCCCCGAATCTGTCGCGACTCAGGTTCCCAAAAGGATAATGCAAAAAAGTCCGGACAAAGACTAAAAAATTAATCGCCGGCTGTCTTGATACTTTTGGTGCCACCTATTCATCATTTGCAACGCCGACTGTGAGCTTCTAGCCCCGATCAAAAACCGACTTTCTGCGCCGCCAACCCGTCTTTGTGTCCCCTACCGTCTTTTTCGCCACTGACCGTAAGATACCGAAAGGACAGCATATATCTCTCAGAAGAAAACCACAAACCGCACGACAGAACCAGAAGCCGCGACAGAAGTTGTGTGACCCCTGACAGACCCAGTGTGACCCCCAACAGAGCCAGTGTGATAGCCACCACATTACCCGCGTGACCCCCCACAGACCGAGTGTGACCCCAATCTGTAAGTATGAGGGAGGAGCGGAGATGAGATGAGACGATGGCCGATATGCTAGAGCATTACTCACACAGAAGTGTTCCCGACCGATTTGCGACTCACGACAACACTACCTGTGTGACCCAGACCGAACCATTCGTGCAACGATATTACACCCCCAGTGTGACCAAGACATCACCCGTGTAACTCACGACATCACCCCTGTGACCCGTTACGCCCCCAGTGTAACCCACGACACCACCCCTGTGACCCGTTACACCCCCCGTGTAACCCACGACACCCCCCGTGTAACCCACGACACCCCCCGTGTAACCACCGGTTTCACCCCTCGCTTCCCCCCCACCATGTCCTACGAAAGCCCCAGACGACGCTCGTCTATAGCGACCACACAAGGCCCCTTCCCCATCCACCAGCGGGCCCACCATGCCACCAATCTCCATTTCTACGGCAACAGGCCCGGCGTGGCAGTTGCACAATCCGTGCCAACAGGAGGAGTCCCCGTTTTGAGCCGGAAAATGGTGGCGCGACGCATTTCCGAAGGCGAAAGCGGCCGGCTCAAGGAAGAGCTCAAGTGCGAGGCCTGCGGCAAGGGCTACAAGCACATTTCGTCGCTGGCCAAACATCTCTGGGAACACACGCCCGAGTGGAACGTGACGTCCAAGCTGCTGATTAGTAAACATCAGCAGGTGCAGCTGCTGGAGGCGGCGTCCATCTTAGTCAGCATGAACGAGGGCGACGAAGATGAGCTGGAGCCCTTGCCCCAGCTGCAACCTCTTGGTTCTCTTGCTGCCCAGCAACAGAGAGAAAGGGAGCAGCAGCAACAGCGAGAACGCGAGCAGCAGCAGCATCAGATTGCGCAGAACCAGTTGCAGCAGCTGCAGCAGCAACAGCAGCAGCGAGGAGGCGAGCCCATGATGCATTTGCATTCTCCGGGGAGTTATACGTTGAGTCCCAGTCCGGGGCCGAGTCACGTGCCGGGGCCAAGTCACGTGCCGGGGCCAGGTCACGTGCCGAGTCACATGTCTGGTCACGTGACGACGGCAGGTCACGTGACCGGATCGCACCACGTGAACACAGCCGGTCACGTGAACCCCCACAACCCCCATAACCCCGTCTTTTCTCCAGCCGGATTCTCCCCTGCAACTCCCGGATTCGCAACGTTCACTCCTACCCCTGGAAGACGAAACTCGCTGCAATTCGGAATGAGCACGGTCGCGGAAAACGAAGACGACGACTTTGGAACGTCCAAAAGCCCCAGAGCCTCGGCTCCTCTGCCACCACGGTTCTCATCGTCATTGTATGGATCTAGTGTTAAAGAGGAGGACCGAGAGAGAATGGAGGAGGTGCCTAGTCCGACCAAGAGTGCAAGTAGTCCGGAAAAGTATGGAGATGAGAGGGAGGATGATGATGGTGTTTTTGGAGAGATGGACGAATGAATAACGAGCGTAGCGAGTTGTTCATTCGTTCGACAGCCGGATAAGCGGTCGAATCCGTCAGAAACGATCTGCTGCATGTTCTGTCGTGTCCTGGAGTCGAGTCTGGTTTTCATCATTTGCTCAATTTTTGACAGCTCTTTCATCTCAGCTCTTCATCAGCTCATTTTCATCTCACCTCGTCACCTCATCACGTGACAAGCACGTGCTGGTGAAAGCGGTCAGACGACGGTTCATCAGCGGCCATAATGCATATATAACCACATTAATCGGAGTCTGAGCGGTAGCCAAGACTCAGAACGTAAGTCTGGAGACTCAGAACGTAAGTCTGGAGACTCAGAACGTAAGTCTGGAGACTCAGAACGTAAGTCTGGAGACTCAGAACGTAAGTCTGGAGACTCAGAACGTAAGTCTGGAGACTCAGAACGTAAGTCTGGAGACTCAGAACGTAAGTCTGGAGACTCAGAACGTAAGTCTGGAGACTCAGAACGTAAGTCTGGAGACTCAGAACGTAAGTCTGGAGACTCAGAACGTAAGTCTGGAGACTCAGAACGTAAGTCTGGAGACTCAGAACGTAAGTCTGGAGACTCAGAACGTAAGTCTGGAGACTCAGAACGTAAGTCTGGAGACTCAGAACGTAAGTCTGGAGACTCAGAACGTAAGTCTGGAGACTCAGAACGTAAGTCTGGAGACTCAGAACGTAAGTCTGGAGACTCAGAACGTAAGTCTGGAGACTCAGAACGTAAGTCTGGAGACTCAGAACGTAAGTCTGGAGACTCAGAACGTAAGTCTGGAGACTCAGAACGTAAGTCTGGAGACTCAGAACGTAAGTCTGGAGACTCAGAACGTAAGTCTGGAGACTCAGAACGTAAGTCTGGAGACTCAGAACGTAAGTCTGGAGACTCAGAACGTAAGTCTGGAGACTCAGAACGTAAGTCTGGAGACTCAGAACGTAAGTCTGGAGACTCAGAACGTAAGTCTGGAGACTCAGAACGTAAGTCTGAGGACTCGGAATGTAGAAGCGGAGTCTGGGCGTATGCAAGACCGTCACGTGTCTGTCTGTCTCCACCATAGTCATCCAAATCGTTCAGTCTAGCTCTAGTCACAGCACTCTAAGAGATGTCACGTGACCTCAGAGAGACTCTCAGACATCTTGGAGTGGTTTCACAGTCTTGAGAGTGTTTCAGAGACCCCCTGATCATGCCAGAGATCGTTTCTGTGACTTCTCTGAGGTCTTGAATGCTTCCCAGATGTCTTCAAGGCTTCTCAGACCTGCTAGAGTCATGTCAGAGCCCAGTTCTGTGACTTCCCAAACCTCCTAGAGTCTTGTCTGAGGTATCATTGAGGCTTGCCACAGCTCAGACTCCGAGAGTAGCTCAGACTCTGACAAGGTAGACGTCTGAACAGGTCTTAGTGGTAGAGAGGGCTTCAAGAACAGTACCGTTCAGACTAAAGGCATAGCGTAGGGCTCGAAGAACAGAGGTCTGCGCAGAGGTCTGAGCAGTACAGAAGACGTCGGCAATCCGTAGTGGTAGCTAACATAGACGTCTGAGTTGTACTGTAGCAGAGGAGCAGAGGTGTGGAGTAAATGGATAATTGCAATGAATAAAAGGACGTAGAAGGGGTGTCTGAGCGTAGTCTGAGTGGTAGAGAGGTCAGAGTGGAAGAGAGGCCAGAGCTGTAGAGAAGACTCTGTGAGAGGTCTGGAGAAGTCGGAATGACAGGGTGGGCATCGAAAACGCACTTGTAGTACTGCTCGGGCTGCGAAAATGATTCGACAAGAGTGAACTGAGGTCTGAGAAGTATCAAGTCTGAGAAGTGAAGGCTCGTACTCGGAGTAGAGAGTCCAGTGCTTGGACTGAATAGAGAGCAGTGAGTGTTGGTTGGACAGAGTGTGTCAAGAACGTTGGCAACTTGTACAGAGCTCAGCGACAACATTCTGGATGACTGAGTATGGTTTACAGCAGCAAGGCTCTGGGTGAATAGTGGAGTCTGAGAACAGGAAATGATACTTACAATCAGTAGTAGAGTAGTACTGACAGCAGCAGCAGCAGTTGGAGGTGCCAGAAGTGAGTGCAGGTCGTCAGCACTGCGTCAAAAACAACCTCCTACCAATATTGGATTGCTAGTAGATGCCAGGTCACGTGTTTGTTTAGTCGTTTGACTGCTGAGTCCAGCTGTCCTTCAAGCAAGAGCTTGAGGGCGTGCAACTGATGTGTCTGGAGCTGGTGGTAAATGTCACGTGACTCAGAGGGGGCATCGGCAGCGTCTCGTAGCGTCGTCTTACACCTTTGAACGTTTCCCAGGTTCAGGTAGCACTGTACAACGAGGTGAGAATGCTGATCGAACGCTGATCGGTACGACGTCATTGTAGCATTGACCATGACAGGGCCGTATCGAGGGTATCAGGCAGTATCTCTGTAGCAAGTTAAGCTGGTGAGAGTGTTTCTGGAGCAGACGGTAAGGGGCAAATCTGACAATAACGGGAGTACTGCGAAGGAACTGTTGGTTCAGCCAAACGAGGTCGGTCAGAAAATGTGTCAATGGCAACGTACTGCAGACCTGGGTATAGGTAGTGGTACGAAGCACCCAGTCTAGGTAGACTGCTCGAGGACTTGGGTCATCTCCCAGACCACGAGTGGGCATATCAGCATGTAACTCACTACGTTCTGGAGAGTGAGGAAGGCTCTTAGTACTATCAGTCTTGGTGGTGATGCTTGAAAAGATAACACGAGCAGAGAGGTCCATTGAACTCGTCTGTTACTGGTATCAAGTACAGTCACGTGAATGATTCGGCGATAATGAAAAGAGGTTGATTGGAGACCTCAGGGGTATGTCGTAGTTGGTATCAAACGGTAGACATGGGCTCTGGTATCTGTCAATATCACAATCCTGATATCGTCGAGATGGTGGCAAAAATCAAGGGACAGTCACTCATGGCTATAGTCGAATGGGGCAGTGAACGCAGGTGGTATCGTGTCAAAGCTGTAAAGCAGTGCCAGCGTGTTGTCGATACGTTCTAGCCATAGTATCACAGTCGGTGTGAGATAGTCTCATGGTCATGTGTTAGTTCAACTGGCAAAACGTGGCAGTTGTGTTGGTGGATGAAAAATAGCCAAAGGTCAAGTGTCTGTTTTGCAGTGTTGTAGAGAGCAAAGACCAGTAGCTGGTGACAAGTAATACCTGGATGTCTGTTGAGAGAGCATCAAATGACGAGCTCGTAGACAAGCCCTTTACTGTGTTTCCAACCACAGCCCGATATACCAGTGTCTCAATTGAAACAACCAACCTGTCGCATTGTCAACGTCTGTCAACGTGGGTACTCACTGTTGTAGCTTGTAGACAGCCAAACATTCACCAAATAGACAGGAAAAGAAGACGAGCTTGTGTCTGCCTGTCTGTATCGCTGAACCTGGTGCAATTGATAGATTCTTCGTTTGTCGTGTTGTTTGTCGAACTGTCGAACTGTTGTCATAGTCCTTCATTCCTAGAGGTCAAGTCGATGATAACGGTGATAACGGTGATGATGGTGACAATGATGATGATGGCGATAAAGATAGCTGTTATTGCTGCTGGTGCTGGTGCTGGTGCTGCTGATAATCCTTTGTCTCCGTCAATTGACTCTGTCGTGCCGACTGTGGTGCCGCCTGTCGTGCCTGAGTGTGCTTCCGCCGTGCCTGTCCAGCCCAACACCGTCGTCGTCGTTATCACCACACCACCCATGTCGTCGTCACCACATCACCAATGTCGTCACCACACCACCAATGTCGTTACCACACCGCTGTCGTCGTCACCACACCGCTTTCGTCGTCACCACATTGTTGTTGTCACCCCACCGTCGTCGTCACTGCCGTCACCCACCTCATTGCTGCATGTCTCACTTTAGCGTGATGCCTCAGCGCAACCGTGTCTCATCGTTGCCAGCCCCGGGAGACGCAAACCGAGCTGTCTCATTGTCACCGCCCATCTGACCACACCGCCCATGTAACCACCACACCAGCCATGTCACCGTCCAAACCAATATGACACACATCCTGTCACAGTCTCCACCCCAACAAAACATTGCGTTCTCCAATCAAGGCACGTGTTGCATGAGACGTGCATGGACGTGCAGGAGAATGCCAGTAAATCGGCCAAAAATGGTCCAATCAGAAATCGGGAAAAATAAATGAGGTCATGTGACCGAGAAGAGTCGATTCACGTTTTCCAAATCCCAAAAAACCCCTCTCCTCATCCACCAAAGATACTCCACCTTGCACTATCGTCGACTTTAGCTTCAGAGGCACATGCACTGCACCTTTAATGTTTTGATAGCCGGATAAGGCGGCGAGCGAGAGATAGGCCGGGTTAGGGAGGTCACGTGATGATGAGAGTGGTAGTGGCGGATTGGTGGAGGTTTTGGGGTTCGATTGGTGCAATTTGAAGTTTTTTTTTAGTTGGGTTTTGTTGGGCGGATGAGATTCGTTAAGGGGATTGTTGGGGTTGGGGGTGGTTATCGGATAGGCGAACAATTGGTGTAACTAAGCCGGCGTTTCGTAAGTAAGTATCACAAAAGACGGGTAAAAAAGGCATCCTTCAGAAGCCGCCCATTGAGCTCCAAAAGATCTGAAAAATCACCAGAGCATTGCTTGATGTATCACCAGCCCAACGTCACGTGACTGAGTTGCTATAGCTACCGTGGAAGCCTGCAAAAAATGGTTTCGATGTCGTTGTCGTCGAGGAAGTTGTTTGAGAAGTGTTTTAAAAGCGACGACCGTCTGTAAACACGGCCGTCTTTACACCACCAACAACGTCCGAGTGGCTAAATACAGATTGGCCAAGTACAACCTCGACTAGAGGTGCGTTAGCGTGTTTTATGGAAAGTGGGGTAAGGAGGGAAATACGGGGTGGATTTGAGATTTAAAAATTGAAATCTGAAGAGCTGATATGGAGGACTATTTCCATTACTTTTGTTTCGAAATTGGACAATTATCCATCGAGATACAGTGACTCTTATCCCCAACATGTCATGCAACATCATCGACGCTAATGTAAGCTAGTGTAACCTGACTAAAGAGGGTGTACGTGGTTTGAGGGGGTCGAGGATGGCCAATGGAGAGTGGCAGATGGTAGGAGTGGCAGTTGGTGACTGTGTGTGGTATTTTGACGTTGTTTGGGGGTGATACTTAAAGAAAAATGTGAGAATCGTGTTTTAAAAACGGTATAAACGTAGATGAGAGTACAAAAAGGTTATGGGAGTTTTATGTACACGCCAATCTAGCTGAATTTGAAGTCCCCATGTTTATCGGAGTGTTTTGGGCTTAGGTTATGTTGTATTTGTGCGGCCATGAACATGGTTAGAAGATGTTTGTTTTGCAGTGTATATGAGACAGGTATGAAGCAGGTGTGTTTACTGGGGCAGCTATTGAAGGAAGATTGATGTTCTGTGAAAAGCTCAGATTGCTGGCAGTGCTCTAGAGTCGTTTGGCCGTCCTAACTGATAGTTTAAACATAGTTGATTTATAGTTGAAGAGAAAGTACAGCTGGATATATAGTTAGCTTTATAGCTGAAGTTTAGTTGAAAACATGTACTGTTTTGTTGAAGAGAAACCACTCAAATGTGTATGATCACAAGAACAGATAAAAGCCCATTGCAGCAGTATAGGGCTTTGTCAGTTGATAAAACTGTTAATGAGTCATCTTATTAGCAGATTGTCTACTTCTAAAACAGCTAGTCACGTGACTTACGATATACAGCCAACAGTTACCCGTGTTCTGCTCTTCAGCACAGTTCGTTACTAATCATAGAATCAATACACCTTCAAAACAGTCATCACGTGACCACGTGACTTCCCAAGGTTGACCGACTATCCAAGGAGACACTCTGATATCACGTGATCCCCCTCTTTGATTACTAATCACACTTTCACATGTCTTCCCTTATCAACATTGCCTATCAACATTGCCGACGCTATAGTTGTCATAAAAGGCATTGAAGTAGAGTGTGCGGAACGTCGGACCGGGCGGATCAGTGTGTTGGATAATGCGGGGACTAAATCTGCTGAAAAAAAAGTCGTTGTTAAGACATTTACTTGAAATTCAACCATATAGATAAGAGCACTTGTCCAATACTTGGGGTGCTAGTTATCGTCTCTGAACATATACTTGGTAATACTTGACAATCACCTGACCATACTTGGATCCATTGTAACCCTCTCTGGCCATCTCCGAAAAAGCACCGAAAGACATAAAAGTTGCCCTATCATCTAATAAACAATACTAAGCTGGCACTATACGCGTCACCTTTAATTTGCGTTCATCGCGGTATTTCTTTTGAACCTTACAAAAGTAGTAGAACGTCTCCAGTGTCACGAGGAAACGAGATACAGACTAGAGCTCTTCGGATCTAGAGCTAACACAAGAAAACAATCCCACCTTGTTATCTCGGTTTTGCGATAACTCTTTTGGATCATTCAGTAGAGACCTTTTTATCACCTACACCTACTTTAACCACTGTACATTTTGACAATCTTCAATCGACCGCCAAAAGACGTATACAAGAGTGGAGACGTATTTTATTCATAATCCGCATCGTATCCGCCGCAGGCAACAGCTCCATACCAGTCTAAACCTCCCTTGGCCTATAGTACGAGCGATATACAGAGTCTTGTGATGCACCAAATACGAGGCCATTAATGACCACCGGAGATTGTCTGATTTTGCTCCAAAAAGCACGCAAGTCTAACAAAGGCTGGGTGGGGTGTGTGGCTGCGCGGTATTTGTTTTTCCGGGTGCGAATCGAGCAAGTAGTATTTTCTTCTTCATAGTACAGTGGTTATAGATCTACCGTATGGACATGTAATGCCATGTCAGGGACGCCACAGAATAGCTACAGAAATTCCAAGCACACCAATCTGTTGCCCTGAATGACCTGATTCGGATAGTGTCTTCAATTCTCGTATTCGCCCACCCAATCGTCCACAAAATCACTTTTCCGGGCGATCAGCTGTCCGAGCGGAAGTTTGTATCTATCATTTCTCCAAGGGGCCACTAATAGAGGGTGGGAGTGGGTAACCGGATGAGCGGACAGGTGGCACGTATTTCTAAACTACTCACGTGACTGTAGTCATAATCTGACCGCATATACAGCACTGTAAAGTAGGTACAGATTATGAGCACGGGGACGTCCCTGAAAACACGTCTACCCCGCAAATCACCCCCCCCTCCGACTCCCACTAACCGTCGGAGGTCTAGCTCGAGAAAATACGCGCTTCTAGCGCCGTTTTGGGTTCACAGGAACTCCTAGAGAAGCCTGCGAAAAGTTCCAAGATAGTTACATCTCCGAGATAGTGCTATGAAGCCAGGAGGCAGATGGAGACTTCTGAGTTGGGTTTGGTGGGGGCTGGCAAGGAGTGGGGTGAAGTGTACGGGTCACGTGAATGGTCATATGACAGTGGGAGGGGTGATAACTGTGACCTGTGTACTTGAGCTCAGTAAAAGGAGATTTAAGGAGGATATAGAGGTGGTAGGAAGAAGAGGGAAGATGGAGGGTGTTGAGAAAGTAGTGTGTAATCGTTGTACAAAAGATGGGTTTTGTGGAGATGAAATTGGGTGAGCTTGAGGGATTCTCTTTAGAAGAGTAAGTGAGGAGTATTGAGTGGAAGGATGATGATGAGGTCACGAGAAGTCTGTAGAATCACGTGATATGCACGTGACTTGAACGTGACATTGCCATTTTTGCTCTTCCTACAGTTTTGGTTCTAAATATAGTCTCTGACAGAAGTACACATCATGTGATTCTGAAGATATCACCACCAGAAGCTGTCAGAAATGGCAGAAACAAAAGGGAGACATTTACGGAGTACTTAGAGCTGTCACGTGACTCTATAGATACCCCTTTAGACATTCCACTTGTTCTCCAATGGTACAGTTCACAACACTTCACAGAGCTTGAACAGGACTCACTACAGAATGTGCTACAGAAGTCTTACAGCTTAGATTTTTGGTAGTTAGGATAAATATAGTGTGAAGAAGCGTTGTACGAGTTTTCAGCTAGATTGGGTGAGATCTGAGCGAGTACGAGGGTAGTACGGCGTTTGGCTTGGTAAGAACGTAGCTGAGTCATACAAGAAGTCAGAACCACAATCACGTGACCACATTCGTCAAGCAAAGCCCGTCTTCTTCAGATCACGTGAGCTGATCTCGGCCCATCTTCGTTTTACTTCTTCAAACATAGGACTTAGCTGTGTACATAGAGGTATCTAGAGTGTCTCTGAATTACGTATTTTGTTCCAATTTCTCCCGAACAAATTCTCAATCTACTAAACCTCTCTCTGCGGTTCTTCCGAAGTACTTTCCACGTCTTTACCACTTCTTCTCGTGGAGTAGAATACGATGTCGTTTTTTCTCTGTTTTTCTTTTTAATCTCTCTCAAATCCCAAATCGCAGTTTAACTTTGTAAAAGCTTAATATATTCTCCTTTTTTTGAACCACCTCAGTGAGGCACGAAGTCGTATAAAACATCTTGAAACCTGCTTAACGGACAACCGAGCAAGCCTACGACCTCTCCTAGGCCGACATCGGTCATGTAACCCCACCACACCGGCCGTGTGGCATCACAGCAAGCGTGTCTTCCGTCTGTCCGAAGGTGTCAAGGTTGCAAGGTTGGCCAAAAGCAAAAGCAAAAGCAAGTCTTCGAGTCTTGGTCTTCGGAGATACCTGGGTTAACTTTGCGTGAACGATAACTGCGGTTCTTCCGGCGGTTGTTTGGTGGTTGGGCGGGTATATCGGTTGCGACGGTTCTGTGGCATTATGCGACCGCCCCAATCGGGCAAAAATAGCCGCCCACTCTTCCACTCTGCCGCCCGACTCCACCCCTTGTCGGCTAATCCTGCTCCACACTTGGACCCCAGATACTGGCGCATTTGTGCGGCTTTAATATCGGGGCTTTCTCCAGGAAACGGTGGAGGTTGTTTGCCATTGGGTTTGGTGGGTAGGTGGGGGAAGGAGGTTTGTGGTGGCGTACAGAGGCTCTAAGGTGACGGTAAAGATTACAATCGAAAGAGGACAACCTGGAGATCACGTGAGTGTTTCAAGCGTCCGATTCGAACCAGTATTCGTGAGTGTAGCTCCGTTTCAAAAAGTATTCTCGCACCAAAGTTTTGGAGTTTTGATTTGAAAAAAAGAAAAAAAAAGATGCCACAAAAAAACGACAAAACTTTGGTGCAAATGAAAAATGCTACAGAAGAGACCCAGAGAGACCCGTTTGAGATGGAAATTGCGTAGATGGCAAAAGTTCAGCCAGTTCGCGTTTTTTTTCACCCTCCAAAACCGCTGACATTCTCTGCTAGACTCTGCTAAAACAAGGTTGGACCAAGATTAAGCATGGAAGAGATAATCTGGAGATAGTTAGGAGGCGGGTTAAGGGGTGTGTGAAGCCCTGAAATGCGCTCGAATTTGCGATATCCGTACTCTGCGCAACACTGGCAATAGATTCAGACTTTTCCCGAACCCTTTGCATGCTTCTATGATAACTTACGAACGGTGTTATGGTTTCGCTCGGACCACTCTAAGTTGCGGAGCTCTGGAGGCACGTTAGTGTGCAGGTGCATGACTTAGTCCGTGGACCGAGCTTTGAAACCAAAGTGAAGCAAAGGGAAAAGTCAGAAGAAAAGAAGAGAAGACCCTTGACGGTTGAGACAGTGCAGACGGTGCTTTTCAGACACAGACATACACAGACTCGGTGCAGACAACGGTGCTTTTCAGACACACACAACGGTACAGACAACGGTGCTTTTCAGACACACGGTACATACAGACACAGTCATACTCAGTCAGATCACGAGGACTCACTCACATTCAGTCATACTCTCAGTCATACTCACTCTCAAGTCGTTACACAGACCACAGACACAACTACAGTCACACTCAGACATTCAGTCACACTCAGACACACCTTCACACTCACTACAAACACTCGGTCAGACGTTCTCCACCCCTCTCACCATGAACAACGACTATCCAATATTCTTTGAGGGCAGCAAACGACCGGCTCCAGACGACCGCTACATTTACGAGCATTCGCAGGGGTTGCAGGGGTTGCCACAACAACCGTTACAGGGGTTACAACAGCCTCTCCAACAACCACCACAGGGGTTGCCGCAACAACCACTACAGCAACAGTTTCAACCGTTCGACCCGACCCAATCTCTGCTTTTCGACCCCAGTATCAACGGCCAGAGTCTGCAGGACCTGTACCAGGACAAACCGGGGCTTTTCGACTACCCCAAGCCCCCCTCGCCTCCCCCAGCACATTCCGTGTCGCCACCCAAAGTGGTGAAACGTCGCCGATGTCGCGCCATGGAAGACTCGCGGACTGTCAACAACTGGGAAGACCTGTCGCTCAAGGAGGGCTACAAGTCGTTTTTGAGCACGGCGATGAAACTGAACATCACGACGGGCGTGGCGTGGACATCGTTGGACGCAGCTCTACTCGACATCTGGTGCTTCAACCAGTTTGTGCTCAAGAAATGGGTCGAGTACCGCAACAAGGGCACCGCCAACGGCATCAACTACCTGTGCCGCCACTGCAAGGGCTACAAAATCCGCATCCACATGTTCCCCAAAGAGCTGTACAACAAGTGCACCGTCACGCAGTACTCGCCCCATGATCCGGATTGCACGGCCCCACGACACCCGCCAGTCGATATGGAGGCGTCGAGTAAAACGGTCAACAAGGCACGTGACCTGAACAACTCGACGGCACCGCCCACAAAGGCGAAAAGACCGGAACGACTGCCCCGCTTTTCCGTCCTCTACCCCATGTACTTTTTCATCTACGCCGTCAGAGACAAAGATGGCAAAGTCGTGAGCACAAAGACCCAGGAGGGCGCCAAAGTGCTCAAAATGGCCTTCTACGGCAAAGAGGTGCTTGACGACGACCCCGGCATGAATTCACGACTTGACCGGTCAGCAGGCGACATTTTCCACCTCTACCAGAAATTGGGCATTCGAAACTCGTCAGAAATGTTCGATTTGCTCGTCCCACTGCTGGTGTACCTGCAGTACGTGAACCGGGACTCGTATTCGTCGGTTCTGGTGTCTTCTGCCGAACGGGGAGTCTACCAGATTGGCCACGAGACCCCCAAAGAGGCGTTTGTGCTGAACCCCCCCGTGGTCAGAGCGCCCCCCAAACCCTACTACCATCTGGACCCCAAGGTACGGGCGTACTGGGAGAGCCAGATGGGCCCGCTGCACTCTGATGCAGAGCTATGCAGGTTCTACGGCTGCAACCCGCGCACGTACCAGTTCAAAAACACGTCGGTCAAGGACGGCGAGGAAATGTACGAGCCCACGGGCGGCACCCCGACGCTGAACCTCAAAAACTTCCAGTCGTGGGAAGAGGAAAAGGGCAAGCGCGCCAACACGCAGTTTGACGAGGACTTTTTCGAAAAGTTTCTGGCCGAGTCGTTCTCTGGCGACAAGGAAAAGCATCTCAATCACGTGTACAGCTCACGTGCGGGCCGTCTGGACGAGTCTGCGCCGCCCGAAACGACCATCGAGGAGTCGTTTGACATTGCACGACTCCAGCAGGTGATTGAGTCGTATCTCGGCAACACCAGCAAGACGGAGGACGAGAAATTGACGGTGGAGGGGCTTTTTTGCAGCACGGGCAGCGTGAAAAACTACATTTTCGCGTCGAAATCCGTGTTTGTGCTGGCGTCCATGCGTCTCAACTGTTTGCTGGATGGCTCCAAATACACGCTTTTGTCTGCCCGGATGATTGACGGCGATGATGTGGTTTTGACGGTGGCGTTTGCGATTGTGCAGACAGACGGGTACAAGCACTGGAAGTATTTCCTGAGCAACATGAAGGAGTGTTTTTCCGACTACTTTTTGTCGCACAGAGCCGTCACGTTCATGTGCACCTTCAATTCTGCGCTTGAACAGGCGGCCTCAGAGGTTTTCCCCGAAGCACAGCTGTGTGTGGGGCCTCGAGATTTGTGTGCTCGGGTCGCAGAATACATCCCCGTGGAGTCTCGAACCGACTTCAACCTCAAGTTTTGGGCCGCAGCCACAGACTACAATCCCGACCGGGTGCTCACGGTGTACCATCAGATGCTCGAGCTGTTGCCGTCGGCCAACAACGACCCCGAGTACCTGGAGCTGGTGCGCAAGCTGCACGAATTACCCTGTTGGACCGACGCTTTTGCCAAGCAGCGCAAGTTTGGCACGGTAGATCTCTTCTGCGGTCTGTCCGTCAACGATGTGCGCAGCCTCATGACGTATCCCATCTTTGTGTTTGTCTTTTGCGCACATCGCATTGTCGACGCTTCTCTGATGGAGAGCAAGACCACAGGAGAGGCCGACCCTGTAGATGGCGATCCGCTGGGCAACGTGCTGCTTCCAGCACCCCATGCACGACTCATGGCCATCGCCACGTGCTCCAAGTACTACGAGGTCTCGGCTATCAACGGCGACACCGTGGCCGTGCACAAAATGTACATCCCGCCGTCGCAGTTTGGCGAGTTTGCCCAGGCGCATCTGGAGGCGTTTGTGGTGGGGTCTTTGACTGCAGCTCAGCTGCGACGCGCAGGCTTCATCATGCAGGACTCCGATTTCCGCGTCGATCTGGTGGAGCGCACGTGCACGTGTGGGCTGTTCCAGAACTCGTTCATGCCGTGTTCCCACGCGTACACGGCGATTCTGGCCAAGGGGTACTCGGTGTTTGAGTTCATCGGCCCGCACTACTACCGGCACAACTGCAAGCTGTGGCTCAAGCAGAGCGATTGCACGCGTGCGGCGTTTTCCACGCTCATGCGCGGCGTGCTGTGTTGCAAGAGAGCCATTGCGGAAAGGTCGCAGACCAAGTTCCAGGTTCCCCCGTGGTTTGAGATTCGGCAGAGAGGTAGACCGAAGAACGCGGGCAAGTTGTTGCCGAGTATTGAGGGGTTTAACATTAGCCATTAGTTGCGAGGCAGGTAGCGTGGCTGATGTGACTGTCACTGATGGTGGCTGATGTGACTGTCACTACTGATAGTGGCTGATGTGACTGTCACTGATGGTGGCTGATGTGACTGGAGAATCACTAGTGATATGACTGTTACTATTGATATGGTGATAGGAGGAAAAAGAGGTGTATTTATTAGGAACGGCATAATCAATGTTTATATTTGTATACTTGGGAGTGTATTGAGACGTACTGTACCAGGGTAGCTGTTATTGAGCAGTAACAATTGAGCTATTATCGTTTTCAAATTATCGACAACTGCAGGAATCGAACCTGCGAAGCCATGTCCCAACTAAACCCCAGTAAACAGGACTGGATTGGAGTAATGACAGTGCACACAATTGTAGCGAGCTGCATCAATAACAGAGTCACGTGACCGAGAAGGCGAGCACTAGATATCACTAGTATGGATGGTCATGGTGTTATATATTATGATGTTTCAGTTTAATCAGAGACATGAACAGGTATGCTATTATGTACAGTGTACTTAGAAGCCTTGACAGGTATTACTGTACCTCATTTAAGAGAGAGTGTGTTTACCCAGAAGAATCTATCCATCAACGATTGTACGAAATTCAAATCAGCAGATCAAGCCGAGCTGAATGATGTCATTCTCTTTACTAATGGGTCATTAACAAACGAGACAACCAAACGCATACTCGTATCCGTACTTACTGCATGGCCTGACTGGGTGTACTGTGGTAAGAGTAACGTGACTGAGAAGTAGATGACTGGAAAGTGCTGATCTTGACGGTCACTATGGTGTAGCTTTCAATAGTTTAGCTCAGATATAGGGCCAGATACATTGTTCTGTTGGACACAAGCCAGGCTTACATAATCTCACTTCATCACAGCTCATATCACGCGCCACACAGTCAAATCACGTGACACAGTTCACTTCAATACCATTTCCATCTATGCAATTACTATATACTGTACATTCCGGGTGTTGCAGTGTGTGAACTTATCACAGTCGAATTCAACACACTCTGCATGCTTCCAACAGCGTCAATAAAGACTTCTTCTGTGTGTCACGTAACTGTAGCCATGAGCTGCTTCTTTGCGTCACATGACCGAAGCCACTCGCTGCTTCTGTTTGTCACGTGACCTAAACCACTCGCTACGCTCGTGGTTACCTCTTCCCACCCCTCTTCTTACCTCCCCCTCTTCTATTCCCGTTAAACCTCCTGGGTCTCGGTTTATCTTCGTACAGCGGATTGGAAGCAAACGAGACGTCTGCCAGAGTGACGAAATTGATCACTCCGTAGTCCAACATGGCCAGAATGATCTCTCGTTTGCCAAACTTGAGTTTCTGCATGATATGTCTCTGGTCCAAAACGTCTCCATTCTCATGACGTCTCACGGCCTCTTCAAACAGCTGTTCTGTCTGCTCCAGAGACGGCATGCTCTGTCTTTCCGTGTTCACCACGACAATCTTGAAGTCTGGGGGAGGCGGGTTACTTTTTTTGAAATCCGCAGCTCTGGGTTTCCACACGAAGTACGTCACCTTGAAGGGGTTTTCTGCGGCTGTTTCTGCCTCTGGTTCTGAGGTCATTCGCGGTCCTCCATGTCGATACGCCTGGACCAGCTGCAGATCGCGGTAAATCTGGTCTCTATCGTTGTAGACTCCGTAGATGAGTTGTTTGGGGTGGGTCCAGAGGAACGGAATGTTGTGGATGTTGAAGCGGTAGATCCAGGAGTAGGAAAAAAAAGGAGAAGCGGGTCTTACAGTGGAGACCGTACTAACGACTGCCCCCTCAAAAGCTCTCTGAACAACAAACCCCGATCTCTTCAAATGCGAATATGTGTGGATCTTATCGATTCCATCGAGACCCATTTTGCCCGCACAAACGGCATAGGCTCCCTGCAGCGAAATCTGCACTCCGTTGGGCCAGAACAGCTCCATGCTGCCTCTTTCCAGCAGGTAAATGGCCTCCTCAGGGTACAACCAGACCTTGCCCTGCGAATCAGAGGTTCCAATGGTTTTGAAATGCGGACCTCGGGCTACATCGACCTGGGCCTTTTGCAGCTCGTCGTACCACACTGCTCGCACGTGACTCTTGGCATTGTGGCGTCGTTCTCCGCCCAGAGCTCCGTACATGGCGTCCAACGAGCTCTGAAGCACCTTTTGCTGGTAGTCGGTGTCATCCTGCTCAAAGTCCTTTTCGCCTCGTTTGGGCAGACTCTGGTTGTTGTCGTGGGTAGCGGGGGTCTTGGCGCCCGCAATCGCGTCGAGAAAACTCCAATCCTGCTGCTCGTCAGCGAGATCGATAGTGTCGTCTTCCATGGTTGAGGTAGCTACAAGTATTGCACTGTAGTTTGAGGTGCATGAATATTTTGAGATAGAGTTAGAAGTGAGAAACATCACCCTAGCAAGGAAAGTGATGAAATGAGCTTTGGGGAGCGACTAGGTATTTTAGATAGGTTGAACATACACTCAAAAGAAAGAGAACAATCTCTCGAGTCTCTTGGAACTCTCGCGGAAGGGGTTGGTTGAGATCTGAGTCAGTTATCTTATGATATCGTTACTCTGCACAAAAATGGACGAAATGAGATTTTTTAAAAGCAATTCGTTTTGGGCACACCTGAAATACCCCCGATATGTTTGGTTCTTTTCATTGCTAACTAATATCACGCAGTAAACATATCTCCCTCTGTACTTACCAGCACTTAACAAAGTTTCAACTACTCAGTTCAAATCTGGACTTGTGTCTCGCAGAAAAACAATCGTTTCTAGCACCATGGCCGTCGTTTGTGGGTGGGTCATGATCAATAGAGACACGGTGACTGATACTGATAGCTGGACTTTAGTTTGGCGAGCACAGCAGGATTCTAAACCCGAGACCAGTTTGTTGAGGTTAGTTAGAGGCTATAAGTAATTAGTTGATACATGTGACATACTCTTAATCTGTCACCATCTGCATGTCACCTTAAGTGGATGTCTGTGTAACTTGAGCACAAACTCAAGTTTCCCTCTGCTCGCCTCATCGCCCTCGCGACACCACTGCTGTACACCCAACACTCCACGCCGAATTGGAGACAGAACATGATTGCGTCCGCTGCGTTGCTTCGTGTCTGGGTTTGTACAAAAGTGGTGTGGAGGAAGAAGAGTTGGGGTGGGGATTTTGGGGGTGTTATAAGGTGGAGTGGAGTTTGGGGGTGTTTTAAGGTGGTTGCAAAAGGGCGTCTGTATAAGGTGGCCACTGTAGACTGCTTACCTAAACTACAGGTAGCTACATTTAACTACGCTTTGTCCTCTTAATACTGGGGTTTGAATACACTACCAGAATGGTCTAAGCTTGGGCATTCTGACTATCAACTTTCCACACTTCTCCGATTACTACATCATGAGTTATAAGGGTGGTTCTCTTCGTAGCATGCCTACAGATTCTTAACAAACTTCTGTATAAGCTTCAGGTGGACCGGTAACTATTTTGTTCAGTAAATGTAGGCCGATATATGCCCATCATTGAGGTCGCAAATCTCACCAAATCAATCTACAACCGAGTATGTTCTACTGAAGACGTAATCAACCGTTATGACCTCACTCAGGGTTAGGTCAAATTCGTGATACCAACTCAACTTACCTCGAGTAATTATCATGCTGCATGACGTGATTTGGTGGTAGCTAGTAAAAGCACAGATTTAGACGGTTGTTTTGAACGGAAATCATTAGTCAGCTGTTTGCGTGACTTTCTCCATCTCACGTGACTTTATTCAATCACGTGACGCTTACTAACGGTAATTGTACAGGTACAGGTGTTAATACTGCAGCCGACCTGTATTTCACCATGCATGCAAATCACGATCTTACTTCCAACTCACCACCTTACTAATCAACATGACGACCAACGGCGAGGCTCAGAATTCGGTGGGCTCGCTCGGAGCAAGTATCTTACTAAGCCTGCTGGCTCCCCTCACCGAGGAAATCGCCGTGGGCGCGTTTTTGAAGGAAACTCGCATTCGACAGACCTATGGATGTGGACCGGCCGAGGTCACAGTTGCCCAGGCTTCAGCTCCCTCTAGCAACAACAAAAAACGGGCGGTGGACTCAAAGGGCGTTGATTTGCAAAGCCAGCGGCTGTTGCCGGCGCAGATCCCCGGTCGTGACATTTTTGGCCGAGAATCCGCCGCAGACAGCCAGTACTTTGAGTGTCCGAAATGCATGCGAAAAGTCGCCGGTGCTCGGTTCTGTGCACATATCGAGCGGTGTCTGAGCGGAGGAGGGAGGAGTGGACGCGGGTCACGTGCTGCCACGTCGTCGAACTACTCGGAAACAGCTTCGCCAGCGGGATCGACCAGTCCTGATCGGGTAAGAACGGCTTCTCCAGGAGTGAATAAGAGAGGAAAGAGACAAGGTACGGGAGGAGGAGAGGGGGTGGTGAAGAAGCGGAGATTGAGTGATGGAGATAGGAAGAGTACGCAGGTGAGCAAGTTTTTGGATAGAACATAGGGAGGTGATATGAGGACGTAGTCCGATGTCACCGACCAACTTCTGGAGGAGATGTGAGGACGTAGTCCGAACGTCTCCGACCCACTTCAGGAGGTGATACGAGGACTTGTCCGAGTGTCACCGACCGTACCTGTCATACCTGGAGGTGATATGAGGACTTGTCCGAATATCACCGACCCAACACGGAAACATCAAGAGGAGATGTGAGAACTTGTCTGAACGTCTCCGACCCACTTCAGGAGGTGATACGAGGACTTGTCAGTGTCACCGACCAAACACACTGCCAGGATCAGATGTCCTTTTGCCTTCACCAGTCCGACACCCTCTGGAGGTGATATGAGGACTTGCCTGAACGTCACCGACCCAACCATGGTCCAAAAACGTCCCTTCCTTGGGCTACTGTACGCTACACCATCAGGGCAAGATGTGAGTTTGTTGCCTAGCATCAGCAGGTGATATGAGGACTTGTCTGGACGTGTCCGACACAGTCTACCTCACCTAGAGGAGATAGAGGACAGTCGACCTCTCCTAGAGGTGCTGTGAGGACGTATCCTAGAGGAGATAGAGGACAGTCGACCTCTCCTAGAGGTGCTGTGAGGACGTATCACAATGTCTCCGACTCATCCATGATCTTTTCCAGAACCTTCTTTGACCTACGCTCAATCATCTGCCCAGCATCAAGAGAAGTGAGGTCTTTCGGAGGCCTTCTAGAGAGCATGTGCTTCCCTTATTCACACCACATTGTCTGGAGAAGACATGACTGCCTAGCATCAGCAGGTGGTAGGAGGACTAGGCCATCATTGATCATTTCACCAACCACCTAAGATGTTTTGGAGAACTTGTTTGATACGACTCATGAGGAACTTGTCCGAGCATCTTCGACCGCACTGCATCACCCACTACACTATCAGGAAGACTAACTGCACCTCAAAAGAGCTGCCGTAACTCCTCTGACGGATCCTGAGTCACTGTCTTTGTGCAGTCGATGCGTTGAATGTCACCTCCCGAAACCACACGTTACGGAGATTCTCGCAGCAGGAGGCAACTTTTGACGAGCTCGAATATCTCCCTGCAGGAGTGACGAGACGTTGATGTCACCCGATAACACCTCTGATCATGGTGAAGACATGGTTTGTACGTTGCCGACTAAGGGCACCTCAGATCAGAGCTTGGCCTTCTGTCTTCGCCATAACACTTGCACCATTGAGAAGACCAAGCATTGTGAATCCTGGACTTTCACAAAGTGGAATTAGTCTGGATGTCTCTGACCAAGACCACTCTGGTGTCTAGGACCAGGTTTCACGTGTGGAACCGTTTCCCGTGTCCTGCTGCTGTTTTTTCTGAGTGCAAAGCTCCCTGAACTCAAGAATCCATCTTCCTGAAGCACATCCTTCCATCGTCGGACCCTTACAAACTGCATCCCGAAACGACGGCCGCTCTCATTCTTGCATCTATGGTGACGGGCGATTGTCTGACGTTAACCCAACCCAGCACCATTCGGTATTTTCGAAGCTCTATGAATTCGTCTGCAGACCACAGAGACACTGCTTCTGTTCTGAGACAATAATACTATCTAACTTATATTAGCATATCTATCACGAAAGAAGATCAAAGATGTAGCCAGAGATGTAGCTGGTGATAGTGTGATTTGAGTGCTAGGGAACCTCGGTTAACGCATCAAGTGAAGCTATGGAATCAGTTTAGAACGCTGATTCGACTGCAGTTAGAATCATTCAACTTGGAGTGATATTTGTGACTTGCTGAATGTGTTGTCGTGACAAAAGACACAATGCGGCGTAATGGTGCCCTTGACATGACGATTCAATTGATTCGAGCAGTTTTCCGATTTGACGAGTTGACATGACCCCTTTATTCAACCACTAGCCAAATGCAGAACGCGTTTCACGCCAAACCGTTTAATTAGTGCCGACTTTAAAACGACGCGTTACAGTCAATATAATTACCCCTTAGTGTAAAAACAGGAAGAGCTCCTCTCTAACACACCACCATCGCCATGTCAATTCGACAGGAAATCTCCGACCTTCGCGACAAACTGATTGCGCGAAAACACAAACTTTTCCTCGCCCAAAAAGAGGCGGTCGCGATAGCCCTGGACCTGATTCCGGTCACGCTAGAGTACGAGCTGGTCAAGGCACGCCATGGACTGAAGCTGGAGAAACAAACGACATACGAGAAATGCCTGGACGCCGCCGCCGATCTGGAACGGGAGTTTCAGTCTGGAGAAGTCGGTAAGTGCTGGAGAGAGGCACGTGAGGAGGGCTGGGCACTGCTCCAGCAGTATTCTTCCACTACCAACACCCTTAGTTCTTTGCTTGAAGAGAGTCGCAAGCAGTATGAACTCGAGAAGGCAAGCTGTCTACCTGGGACACTACTCTGCTACCTGCCTAAGCGACCTCCAGCTCATCCAGAGATGGAGCGTGATGCCACCCTGGCCAAGATTCAGATGGACGAGAAACTGGCCTCGTTTGAAGCTCAGCAGAGGGAGCACGCAAGACTGGTGTTGATGGCCCAGCTGCAGAATCTGGTGGCGCAACAGAGTCCGGAGGTGATGCAGTACTTTTACGAGAAGGAGTTGTGGTCTGAGGGCAGCGATGTCAGACCCAGAACCGGTAGTAAGCCTGCTGTTGCACTTGCTAATAAACATATTGGGCAGTCTCTCCCCGCCGAAATCGCGTCCATGATCTATTCTCATCTGGATCTCAGCTCGTGTATTGCTTTACGGCAAGCGTCTTCTTTCTGGTACACTGCCTTTCAAGAATCGGAACACTTGTGGCGCCAGGTGATGAACAAACGGAATCCTTGGTTCAGACCAGGCGACCCAGACTTCCAGACCTGGGCAGATTGTCTCTTGGTGTTTGCCAGTCGGCTACAAGCCACAGACAAGTGGTCATCTGTTGGTTCTCTCGATCAGATTATGGCGTTGGAGGACAGTGCCAACAACAATCAGGTGATCAGGAAGGACGTGGTTGCCAGTCTGGAGTTCCATGAGCACGAAATACTGCCCGAAGGCTTCGAGGGCATCATGGATCGAAAGATGGTGAGTCTTCATGAAGAGAATTGGGATAGTGGGGAACTCTGGGACCCCTGGACAGGAGAATTTCAGCACAGCCACCGAACGAGCTCTTTCAACCCCTTTGCCTTTGAGGTTGTTCGTCAGGATGACGCCGGATTGGTTATCAGATACAAAGGTGTTGATATCACGCTACCTCCAGATACAAGTGTGGCCGAGTTGATTGAAGAGTCCGTGCCCGTGACCTTAAGACCTCACACCATTGCTGTGGCTGGTCTGCTAATGCCCGCAGACAAGCCCCACTACCGATTTGGAGTTCCATTTACAGGACAGGCCAACGAAATAGGAGATGTGTTTGTGCAATTCGAGTATTGTGAGGGGTTCGAAAAGGAAGGTCTCAAGAACTACCGGTTTGCCGATTTCGAGAGCAAGAGGATGGTCGAGATTTGCACTCGTACCACCCGGATTCCAGTGGCTTTTCACAACGGACTTGTTTGGTGGAATGATACAGAAGGATATCTGGTTCCGACTTTTCTTGATCTGGAGACTCCGAATGTCTTCTACTATCGCCAGGATCGGATCATTGGCGATTTCCCTCACCGTGCCTCTGTGCAGGCCAGTAAGACCCGAGGGCTCGGTCATCTTGTGCATTCCTCTGATATGATTTTTGATCTCGAGTCAGGATCTGCCACGTCCATTCTGAGTCCCTCCAGCACGAAGGGTCCCAAGGTGTACATTCCCGGATTCCAGGACGGTCAGTTTCAGGTCAGGTGTATGAGCGGAATGGATGCTGTGGAGATGATATGGCGGTGTAACGGGGTGGCGGATTCGGACGACGAGGATTCGGACGACGAGGATTCGGACGACGAGGATTCGGACGACGAGGACGAGGAAGAAGAATCAAGCGATGATGATACAAGTGATTCAGAAGACTTCGATGAAGAATAGAAATACGATTGAGAAGTGAAGAAGCAGCGTACAGTACATTGTAGATGCCATGTTAACGTAAGTATGGCAAATAAATAAGGCACTGTTGGCCTGTTGTACATACCTTTAGCTTGATGGTCATGCGCACTGGATCTTTTTAATACAAGTAAGAATATGACGGTTTGTTGGCTCAATCGAGTGCCTTGATTTGTTGCAAACTCGACCCTATAGTGATACGCGGTGTCCTACAGTCACTCAACATCTACAGACTACCTGTAGGTAAAGGCTGTTTCCACATCCATTCCTATACCATCCATTCATCTATAAGACCTGCTCTAAGAGTGGGTTCGGACCCAGAGTGTTACTGACACGCTGTTCAACCAGCAGTCGGTGTGTTGAACCTCAAGTGTGTAATGTAGAACCTCACAACCCATCGAGCTTCGCTCTCTGGGTTGTTATGGGTCCGTTCACGACTCTCTGCTCATGACGCTCTGTTCACGACACTGCTCGTGCTTCGCACTCGCAGTGTCTACTCCTTGATGTTCTCCTCCAACCAATTGAGAATATCCGAAATCTCCTCAAAGCCACACGAATGGGTCAAGCCCTCGTACTGGTGCCAATCGACATTCTTGAACTTGAGCTCATTAATGATAAAGTCTCGCGACAACTTTCCATAGTCAAACCGAATCACCTGGTCGGCCGTTCCATGGGCCAGAAACATGGGCGTGTCCTGGTTGGTGGTATTGTGCTGGCTCAGAATGTAGTCCTTGATGGGCACGTATCCAGACAGTCCCACAATGCCTCCCAGTTTTGAGCTGGCCAGACACCCCGTAGCCAGCGACACGGCGCAGCCCTGGCTGAATCCTCCAATCACAATTCGGTTGGCAGGCACTCCAGCATCGGTCTCCTCCTTGATGATGCTTTCCAGGCGTCCAACACTCTCCAGAATACCCTCCTGGTCCTGGGCCGCGTTCACGTTGGCCAGCTCCTTGATGTCGTACCACGACGGCATGCGCATGCCAAAGTTGAGCGAGACGGGCTGCTGGGGCGCCTCGGGAAAGATGAACTTGACGTGGTTCAGACGCTGGGCCTTTCGGGCCTCTTCGGCCAAAAACATCCAGCCGGCTCCAGAGTCGCCTAGACCGTGCAAAAAGATCACGGTCGCGGTATGGGCCGCCTTGGCGGGGATTCGCACTGCTGGGTAAGGGGGCATGTTGGTGGTGTGGGGTGGTGGTGTGCGTATTAGATGGTGTTGTGTAATCCTTCTGTCGACATTGCTAACCGCTGTACTGCATAAACTTTGTGGGGCAGAGAATGAAGGACCAAGTGAGAAGTAAGAGGGGGGTACGGGTTACGAATCGATTTTGAAAATTGATTCTTAAAACCGTCAAATTTCCGTCACAGTCCACCACACTCCTTTTGGTCACGTGACACCCGTATACTGAATGCTCACTCCGCCCCTCCTCTTGCTCTGACAAACACAATTCTTAGCGCTACAATAGGGTGAAGTTTTAGAGTGCAGTTTAGTAGAAGGGTGGTGAATGGAAGGAATGAAAGGGCCCTTGTAGACGTCGCTGTGGTGGTCTCAATGCGCTAAAAAGTATATATCTGGATTCGCCATCGCTCAAATTGTCCATAAACGGATTTCAACGAGACTTGGAACCCTCCCGGTGACTCCAGAGCGTACCTTGTTCTTGCCTTTGGCTCATACATTACGAGCATATTGTTGAGTAAAGGTGCAAGGTGTATTGACCAAGTGAGACCAGTTGTAGTTTCCAGAGTTACACGTCGTTCAACGCGATCAACGCTCATACAGAAAACTCGGTACTTAGTAAGCAATCACGTACACACAGTACTCTCTTGTTCTTCCACGTTCTGCAGCTAACCGAGATCAAAGCGAAAGATTTAGCCGAGATGCTTTTGCAGACATGTGAGAGTCCACATCGGCGTTTACGAGACTATTGAAACCCGCTCCGCTGTGGCTTAATCAGGGTTCGATGTCTTGTCTGACCCCTTCTGGGTCATCATTTAGTAATGCGGCGGTGAAAATTGCACCTCGAACAATGCAACAAAACAATCTCGCTCCACTCGTAATCGAACTGGCGGAGCTACAGTGGCTTGACCCAGACGTATTGACATCCTATTGTTAGTGATTACAGCTAAAAAAAACAAAAAAAAACACAAAAAACAAAGACAAAAGGAGAACCTCAGCATTTTGGCTGTGACATAAAGCAGAAGCGTGTCTGTCCACGACGATTTGTACTGAAGCAATCTTCAGAGCACGTTGGGGGGAATGCTTTTTTTTACCTCTTTTTTTTTTTTTTTTTTTTTTTTTTTACAAGCTCACAATGCATGCGGCTTAATTTGCTTTGGAACTGTAGAAATACGACAACACAACACAGATATACCCCCGAACTCATCAATCAATTAATTAGTAAGCCGACAGTCGCATCCCCCAGATCGATTAGTGAGCCGTCTATCGTTCCCCACCCCATTCGATTCTGCCTGCCACGCGCAATCTGACAGACAGTTGGTTCCTTCCAAACCTCCCCAGACCGGACCGGATTCTGCCTTCAAGTAGAATCCTGACTAAGCGGTGTATTGACACAGACAGGACACAAAGCGCACTGTCTGTGGCAATTACACATCACTTGGTGCCTTTCGAACCGGAAACACCAGCCTATTTATATTTCAGGGCCCGCAAATATGGGAGCAAGCAAATCCTCGAAAACACCGTGATGTATTTTAGGGCACAGTGCACTGGTGCAAGGAGGTGCACAAAGGTGCACGTATGTGCAAGGGGGAGACGGATTTGGCAAAGGGAGTGAGTTTGGAAAGTGTTGGCGATATGGTCACGTGACCATAAACCGAGTTGGCAGTTGAAGAGGTTGAAACACGGTACAGTACTGTCAAGTAATGTCAAGTAAGTTTGGAGTGGAAGTGGTGAGGGGAACATGGCGGAAACGGACATTGTGGAAGATGAAGGCAGTGTAAGAGAATAGTTTTATCAGAGGTTTGACCATCCGAGTCAGCTCTTTCGATTGGTCCAGCTTGTAAACCTCTAGCATGTCTGCAACATCGACTAAATTAGACCCTGTCCATGACCATGTCCAACAAGAGCTTAAATACTCTCAAGTAAATAGCTTTGCAAAAGACGGTTGAACCAGTGATCTGAGTGAGATTGAGGAGCTTCAGGATTGGTCGTAAGTGTCTGCAACCCACTGCAAAAAACGATATCTTCTCAATAACAGCTTTTATCACCTCAAAAACTTCCTTGTAGTGTGTGACTGTAGCAAAAACATTAGGAAATCATCCAAATAGCCCACATGGCCTTGCTAACCTTGGATCCAATATTTTGTGCGTCCAATATCACCATAACCGTTTCCCCGCTTCAATTCTGATCACTTTCAGACCCCAATCATAACCCCCAATTGTTCCTTTCAACGCTCACAATCCTCCAAACAATCGTGTCAAGTAATATTTGCGTCTGTCAAGTAATTTTGACACCGATTCACAGCCTCAATGAACAACTCAAGTAGTTATCAGCACTCACCACATCACGTGACATTGGAATATCCAGCTCACAAGCCATAATCCCCAACCATCCACTCCTTATATACGTCCTTCTCACCACCTCTCTGTCTCACTCTCAACCTCTACCTCTGTTAAGGTCTTGTTAGCATGGGTTTTAGTGGGTGGCTTTAGTGGGTGCTGGAGAAGTTGAAACAGATTGAAAATAGTGTCATTGGACTCCTAGAGTTCAGGCGAGTACAATGATACCGGTATTGAAGCATTCCAATTATGTAAGCATGTATTTTATTGACAATGTCGCCTCTCACCAATTAAGCTTCCCTCACTCCCAACAATCGTGTCAACCAGTATGATGAGGCTTAATACTCAGCCCCAAAAGTGTCAACTGGAGTTTCAAGTAGAATACTGAACGAACAGTAACAGGACGGAAACAGATTCGCGAACAATGTTAGACGTCAGATAATGAGATTATTTCACGCATCATTCGAACATTCCTGTTTGTTCATTGAAGAACATAACAGAGATAGATTATTACCAAGAGACCCGGTATAGACCACTGTGAATAGAATCAGCCATACCCACCTCAATCACAATCATGACAGCCTTGCTATAGCCAATGAACTAGCTACTTTTGGGCTTGATGAATACGTTTCGGTTTTGACACACAAGAATAAAGCAAGTGATGAGGACCAATTGGTTCCAAACTCCTCTCCAGGCCCAGTGCTAGTTGAGATGTCGTACACCGTACAATCAACGTAACCCTCTTAAAGGCACCAAGAGCTTCCCGAGATGTTTCAATAGCTTCTGCTGCCATAACGCTGACTTGTAGATCTTCAGACTGTATTTTTATTGATGTTGTCAGTGCTAAACTGTTGAACTCAAGGACTGTTCACATTGTTCACTGTTTAGGACGTGGACTCTAGATGATAGGGAAGTTCAGAATTCCCATTTTTAGAACCCAACAAAAACCTCCATTTGCTCTCCAGCTATCTTTGTAGCTTCTTGAGGTACTGGTGAGTATTTTTGTGCAGTTGTACTATGTTGCATAGAGCTATGATAATGCGTAGGGATTACAACTCTCAGCTCAGATGTAGATCTAATAAGAGGGGTATGGATGTAATGGATCCAAAGAGTCTGAGTCAACTGCAGCGCTTTCGGAAATGTTGAATCTTGGTACTGATATATACATAATTACTACAGTACAATACACTGGAGCCAACTGGGCAATCTCTCGGAATGAATCTCTCTCAGAATTTAGTTGATATAAATATGTACATGCAGCGTGAGCAGTGTAGAGCGTTGCAATGAAGTCCATCAGAGGACAGCCCCTGTGGATGCTCTCTGACAGCTCTATGGGTCCTTATGGATGTAGGCAAGCTGTGTAGCTGGCTGAATAAAGACAACCTGCCAAAACACGTATGGATAAGCTATCATCGTGCTCTGCACTCTGACAGCTCTATGGGTCCACTCACTCTTGCTTCGCTCGAGTTCGTTCAGAGGAATCCGCCAAAACACGAATTCTCGCTTCGCTCGGAATTCCATGTTTCGTCGGATTCACGTCTTCACCGCCCACGGAGGTACCCCCAAAAACCACAACGCCCCAGCATCCGTCTCTCTATACAGCCTCACCGGCGGCTTGCTGCTTTTATCGACCCTCTTCGCCTGCTCCACACACTTTCCAATACTCGCCATGAAACTCATACAAGTAGCATGTCCAAACGGCGACACGGTAATCTTCTCCTCCGACTCGATATCTTTGGCTCCAGAAAACTTGGCCTTAATCACCAGCAGATACTCGACCTTGTAGAGCGACGATTTGGCCGTGAACCCGCTCATGGCTATCGTGGGCACATCCTGTCTTTCCTTTGCAACAATCGAATCCTTGTCTTTGGGCTCGTACTGCGGATAATCCATAGTGAGCTCGAATTTGAAGTCACGTGCGAGTTTCTGGTCCACCTGTTTGGTCGATTTCACCACCTTGCGCCGCTTTTCCACGGGCTCATCGCCCTCGGGATTGTACGTAATCACCTCGACGATCTGGATGCTGACCTTGACGAGTTTCACTTTTTTGGACTTGCTGCCGATATCGGGATTCGCAGCGACCTTGATGTACACCTGGACGGGATCCAAGGGTCCAAAGGAAGACACAGGATACGTGTAATCAACGTCCACAAGATGATCTGCAGACTGGACCTTTTTGACCACAGGAACCTTGAAGCTGCCAAAAGTCGACAGAGTGTCGTAGCGCTTGATTCGAATGGGATGCGACGTGTGCATGATCTGGTTGGAGCCGTAGGTGACCGTCACAAAGATTTTGTACGTCGTTTCCACGCTGTTTTTGCCCATGGAAATGCTGGCTGGGAGGGGACGATTTGTAGGCATCTCATAAATGAACGGCAGGTCCATAGCAACCACAGTTTCGCTGGCTCGACCGGCCGACGTCTGGAACAACGACTGCTCCTGGCCAATCAGAAACGACTGCTCTTTTTTGGGCGCATTGATACCCGGTTTGGAAGACGGAGCATGGATCGTATCTGTTCTGTAGAGAGCGATAGAAACGAGCGAGATTTTCTGCAAAGAGCCGTCTTTCGACCGGATTTCGACCGAGCCCTCGAGCCGAGGCCACGACGCTGCGATTCCGGGGAATCCAAACACGATATCTTCGTTTGGCGGCCCGTTGATGGACACGTCTATTGGGAACATCAAACAGGAGTGATGTAGTTGTCGCGTGAGGTTGTTCGGTAGTGAGGTCACGTGTGGTTGTCACGTGATGTCGTCTGGTCACGTGGTGTAGGTGGTCACGTGATCTGCTGCCAGAATTGTCGTTATCCAGTTACTGTATCCCTGTAATGTCGCGATATCAAAGATGGTTTCATGTTATGCAGATTTCATGTACTCGGATAAAGTTGTTAGTAAGCAGATATGGAGAGAGATGTAACGGGTGGTTGGTAGGGGTTGGGGGAAATCTAAAGAGTGCATTTTGACGGAGAAGTTGAGCTGGTCAAAATACTGCTTTCAAATTTGTAATCGGAGCAAATTAGAGTAAGTGGACGAATATACATGAAATCGCCCCATTGGAGTGATCTGTAGGGTCTGAAGAGCCCGAATATTAAGTCTGTTTCAAGATTGCGGTTTTGGAAGAGTTTTGAAGCTATTTTTGGTATCAGGGATTAGGATGGGCAGTCAGGCATTTGTGGAATGGGTTGCAGAAGGGTAAGAGAGATGGGAAAGGTGTGGTTGGAATCAGCTCGTCGAGGGGAGTCTATTGATATAATTCGTTTGTGTTTTCGATCATTGTGGGGCGCTAGACAATGACCTATAATCGCAGCTTCACTTAACTAAACCTTCAACTAACTCTCAGTTTGGTTGAACTATTATGGCATTGTGTTCATAAAAATTATACGAGACTGCCAACTCCACCAAAAGAGCCTGGTTTCTAAATCAGAAAACTGGGGTCGGTAAAGCAAGATCAGATCAACAATAGTCCTCATACAAACTGTTCTGTATTTCAGCTCTAGCGTCAGTTGTCGTGGTTTGACGAACATACAAGTAGTCCTACCCCAGCTCACCCTAACTCCCCCACCAATACTCCAATTCGCAATCCAAAACTTTCAGCAGATACATCCAGTCCCCAGCAACATTTCCTCTCATACAAACATCTTCGTACTATCACTGTATCGTCCTCTATCACTCCTCCTCTCCAAGCTCAGCGTTCCAGACGTTCGCAATCTCCTGGGCAGTACCATCCACAGCATCTGGATGCATACACCGTGCCTGAAACTGGCCCTCCACAAACCCCAAATACATCCGCTGCATCACGTGCTGGGTCCAGTATTGAGGAGAGTAAACCGTCGTGATCGTTCTGGTCTCCAGATCAACAACCTCAACCATTGAATCAACATCAGACCGTCCCACAGTGTATCGTCCCAAATCACGTGATCTCTCCCCTTGAGTATGGACCCCCTTTGAGACTCCCATAATGATTCTATCGCGTCTGTAATACGTCTTGTGTGGTTCGTTCAAATCCACAAAAGTCGGCACCAAAAAAATCCCGTATCTCCACCAAAGGAGTCCATTGTAGGAAGCTGCAGGAACAGGCTCAAAATCAGTGTCCATCCAATCCTCTCTTCTGGCGACCCACGACAATGGCAACAGCTGTTTGCTTTCAACATGTAGTAGATACATTTCACCTTCTTCAGAGTCGGAATTTTGATAATACTCTTTAGCAAGCAACATTCCCTGAATCTCTGTATGAACACAAAGGAACTTTTCATAGACGGTCACGTGATGGTAATGAGGCTTATCACGTGGAAAAACCCACAGTTGATGCCCAATATTCGCTGAGATGTAGCTAGGGAACAAGCTGATGTAAGGCCCCCTTTCTTCGTCGAAAAGGTCCTCCTTTGACATGATGCTTGGAAACGTGATCACGTCGTCATAGTACTGGAAAACAGTTTTGGTGTCATCAGACAGATCTGGTCTTTCCTTGAAAGCCGTCTCTGAATCGACAGTTTTTCCGGTCCACATATTTTTCTTGAATTCGATGTCTGAAGTACTGGCATGGAAATGACGACATTCACGTGACACACAGCCTCCCTCGCCCACGAGACTCTTGAAATTAGACGGCAAAAGTTCTCCAAACTTGAGCTCACTAGCAACCACTGCTTTTCGTTCAACAGGGTTGAGAGTCATCGCTAACTCCCTATGCCAATCGACCTTTTCCCATTTGGGGTTTCTGAGACGTCCCACAAACACCAAAACACAGTCTGTCCACGTGATCAAATCGCCATCTCCAGGAGTGATCCAGGGATTGCGTTTTTCAAGCATCTTTTTGAACAACGGTTCTAGCTGCTTGAAAGCAGAAAACCAGCCGGAATTCACCTCTCTCAGAGTAACACAGGCTTCCAAATCACAAAAAGAATACACCAAAGTCATCATCTCGGAAGGAAGTCGAGAATCTGTTCTCTTCAAAGCTTTAGTCGGTTTCCCAGTACTTTTCGTCACGTGCAAACTCGGATTTTTGAGAAACGCAACTGGTCGGGGCGTTCCCCAATGTCTGGAGGTCACGTGAGCGCCATATTTGGCCAGATGGGTTTTGAAAAACCACAGTTTTGTCTCGTCGTCCTGTTTCTCCACTAGCCTGATTAAACCAGACTGTAAAAGAACCTTCTTGCGAGGTTTCACCTCAGCTTCATGCTTCTGCCTCAGACTCGTAACCTGTTTAATCTCAGTCTGCATCGTATTCAGAGAATTGTAGTTTCGAGAGTATTCAGGCCCACCTTCAAGTAGTACAACGTGACGCTCCATAACCCTGAACATCCTCGTCAAGAGTTCGATCTGAGTGTCGATTTTCGTGTTCAGAGTATCCTTAGCACGACGAAGTTTCCAGGTCACGTGATAATACTTGCTCATCACCTTTTCGGCGGCTTTTTCAATCTCTTCTCTGGACGTGGTAGGCTCGAGTATATCCTCTGGAAGAACGAGAAGTTCCAGCTCAGCTAGAATGACGTCATAATCTTCTGTGAGAGTATCGACCTCTTCCAAAAGCCGACCTCGTAAAGCTGTCACGATTTCGGGCAGATCGGTGTTGTCGGGGGGGTTATATTTCCGGGAAAACATGGTGTATGGAGTTGAGTTGGTTTGAGGGGAGAGTTTAGAATTTTGACGCGTGTCGGACGCGATTAGTAATATACGCGATACGGGTGTTATTGGATTCAAAATGAAGGTAGACGGGGGGTGATTAAGACTAGATATGTCTGGTTTCTAAAGCATTACTGCCGGTTTTGCCGTTGAGATTTTGCTACCGACTGAAAATAAGCTATAGGGCAAGATGACAACCTCTTCAAACAGCGAGAATGAGCGGTACGGACATGTATGGTATCTCAGTGGATAGCTGTTGAGCTTTATATTCGAGTTTTGAAGTTCCCTTGTTTCTGACTATCGTATCACAGGAGATATCTGTGTTGTTGTGCTCTTCAAGACTGTTGCTCTTGACTCAGTTCATTCTTTTCACTATATTTTTACCCTGGAAACCCATTAATCCGTCCTCGACCTCTTAGCTCCCGATTTAGCCCCAGGTGAGCCGGAAATGTCCATGAAAAGCAACAGCATATCGCTCTTGGTCAACTTTTCAATTCTCCCTTTGCATTCAACCAGCTCAGACATCTTATCCTTCAGTTTCGAAGCACAATATTCTCGAAGGTCTTCGTTGCCAGCTTCTTTGCTCTTTACCCATGCTGTAAGACCTTCGTCAACTGTCATATCTCGAAGTCTGATCTCTTCAACAGCGAGATTCAGAAGGTCGGGCAGGTCGTACATTTGCGCAACGACCACGAGATCTGCAGCGTTCTGGAAGCTCATGTACAATTCCTGCTGGTAGAGATGACTAACAATCACCTCCAAGGTGGATGTGGAGCACGAAAGCTTCATACTCTTCTTTTCGGCTTCTTTCATGTTGGATTCGAGAGCGGCAGAAAAGAAGGACCATAGAGGTTTCAAGACTGTAGTGTGAACGCTTTCTGTTCTCTTTCGTACAAATAAAATTGTGATGGCTCCAGTCTGGACTTAGTAATAGTACGTGGCTGCCATCTGTGAATGGCCCAAACACGAAGGTGCATTCATTGATGGCGGTGAGTTCAACCACATTTTTGGAGCCTCCTGAAGAATTAAAGACACCTCCAGGACTCGTGTGCAAGACCTGCTTCTTTTCGTCGTAGAAGTTCACATACACCAGAAGCCTGCCTTTTCTTGTTTTCGATTCCTCACCATAAGTAAAGTAGAAAGTGCCGAAACTTTTCAACGAACACTTTGCGTACAGCTCTTTTATCTCTTCTTTCAGTTGTTCAGGCGTGCAGGGTTTTTGGACCCCAAAGTTGAAGTCGTCGTCGGACATATGTGGTGGTGATGAAGAGTTGAGTGGGAATTGATGACGAACAGACTAATCCATTTATAATTGTAGTTTCAGTTGTGAGACATGTTCAGTAGATATAGTACCGTCTCTTAGGCTCCTTTTCTGTTGTCAGAACTGAAAAGACGAATAAGCATCTGGTAGCTGATTGATCTTGTGAATGTGAATGTGTTCTCGTATGTTTTGTATTATCGGCTTCTGATGTTGGTTTGTCTTTGAGATTCATCTAATACATGCTCTATGAAACTGCTTTACGGGCATGTCAATCATCATACAGCAGTGGTGGTCCAACTATTATTGTTTGTCTTATCAGACTCCATATCGAGCTTATCAGGCCTCTGGACGTTTAATCAAGTGAGGTCTTTTTAGAAGACGAGGTGTTGTTTTTTTATAGCACCGAATGATGCTCAACAAGCAGTACCATAGTAGTACACAAGTATTGCAAATCACGTCGGGAATCTTTCGATTAGTGTGCTGATGCGATATGCTGTCCTTCATTTTGGACAATGAGGTCTGGACTCATACATAGCGTTAAGACGGGAACAATTTACCATAAAATTGATAAAAAGGGGAAGTTTTTGCCTTCACGTACTCTGCTAAGCACGCATACGATCCTGTGCTCTATAAAATCATTCAACCTCTTCGTCCAGTAAATGCAGCGATTTGCTTCACATTTAAAGTTGAGATAACAGTTGGAGATGCATTATCGAAACTCTGATGTTCGAAGACAACAGCAGTAAATCACACCTACCGGGGAAGTACGCACATTGAAAATTTACGCGTTTCAAATTGTCGCTTGTTTCGACGTTTTGTGGATTTTTCTCTGTTTTCTGGTGCCGTATTTGATGGTACCCATAGAGAACAATGATCATATGAATCAAAGGACAATCGAAACAAATATCAGAACCGAAATATTGAGCCGACAACACAAGTGGATGAAGACAGAGCTGCATTGAACTCATCTTTTCAACTCCAACTTTTCCCCCCTTCGTTTTGGACAGTTTTTGCGACTTCAGTTTGATTCAGCATACGACAGCAGTTCAACTCTCATAAGACAACATTTCAAGCAAGTCTTTAAACGATCCAAACCGGGCCTTTTTTGAACGGGAAAGCGCTGACCATGTTCTCAGCAGGTCATGTGACCCCAAATTCACTTTTCTATCGTGTCCCTATGAAAGCTGCTTATGTTTACTGATATGATCACGTACTTGTAAACTCCACCCTGCTATCCCCATTCAGATCTTATACAGTATCGCCTGAAGACCGAAAATGCCATTGATGACATGTATACGAGCCTATTAGTACAGTAAGAGCACTTCACCATCAGAAAGTTGTTTTTTGCGGGTTGAAACCAGTGACATTCAGACCAACTTCACCTTGTTAAGGTTCATTACTTGGGATTTGTTGAGTAAAAAATTCCTTTAGGGGTGGATTTCTCATATTGCAGAATAGCTAGAACGACACAGACTACGTCACGTGATATCCAACACTCCATTTATCAACAAATACAAAGTCATCAGCTTCTGACTGCTTACCATACTACTGGACATGCCGTTCCAATCAAAAGTACAGTTTTATCTTAGTTGAGATAATACTTGAAACCTAGTTATCTTATTATGACCCGTCAACTTCCCCAAAAGTCGTCCAAATTCAAAACTGATATCACAAAGTCGCCTTCAAATCACGTGGACAACCCCAAACCACTCTTTTCACCACCCCACCTCCATCATAAACCTCACAAAAATGCCCCCCCACTCCCAATCAAAGTTCCTTCCCTCCCATCTCCATGACAACCGACGTGCATAAACTCTAACCGGATTGGGAAGCGTCCAAATAGCCCATCGGACGTACAGCATGGGTATAATTATATGGTGATGTACAAGTAGCAAAGCACACAACTTTTGCCAGCACTCGACATACACCCCCACCATGTCAATTCCGACGCACAAGACGTTTTCGGAGTCGCAAAAAGTGTACATTCCGCCGAAATGGCACCGCGACAAATTAGGCGGAAAAAGCCCGGCTACCGAGGAAAAGGGATATCGCGATTTCAAGGTCAATGCCGTCGACGTGGCCATTGAAAAAGAGATGATTTTGAGAGAGTACAACAGGAGAAAGGAGCCAGCGGGAGGTCACGTGATTGGCGCTGTCGATCTGGACGAGGATGATATTCCTGTTTTGAGGCCTGGACAGGTTGAGAGCAGAGGTGGTATGAGCATGAACAGCCATCTAGATCGATTCAGTCATGGTAGTCACGGCAACCACAACGACTACCAATGTCAGCAGTTCGAATCCACAGCTCGACAATTCAGCGGACATGACGATTTGGACCAATCGGAGACCTTTCCAGAGTACCAACTGCCTCGACAAACGTACCCGGTTGAAGATCTGGGCATTCCTTTGGCGGACGATGGAAGTGATGTGGAGTATGAGGGTTTAAGAGGGGTGTCACGTGACAGACCGTCGTCAGGTTATGACTCTCATAGACCTTTGTCAGGCTACGACCATGGCCATGGAGGGTACGTCATTCAGCCCAATGGAGGTTATGACCGGTACGACTATGATAGAGGTTATGACCAAAGTTACGAAGATCACGTGACTAGACATACCCCGGTCTCAGATCACGTGACTAGACACGCTCCAGTCTCAGATCACATGACTAGACATGCCCCGATGTCAGACCAGCCCATTGACATCGGACCAGTGGCTAGATCCTACAGCCAGGTTGACAGAACCATGTCTCGGTCTCCACTTCCAGGTCACGTGACCCGAGCAAGATCGCCTATTCCAGATCACGTGACCCGAGCGAGGTCGCCAATTCCAGATCACGTGAGGGATGACCCCCATATGGACAGAACCATGTCTCGATCTCCAATCCCTGTTGGCTCGACTGGTTCAGGTCACATGAGTGTGTCTCGCTCTCCAGCTCCTAATCACGTGAGCATGTCCCGATCCCCTGCCCCAGGTCACGTGAACATGTCTCGCTCTCCTGCTGCAGGTCACGTGGACAGAGGAATGTCTCGGTCTCCCATTCCGGCCTTTGACGACTACGCTCCTCAACCGGTTTACGACAGACCCTACTCCCCCAACCCTGGTCACGTGAGTGGTTACGCCAACCCACGTGACCACCGAACCGACTCCCCGAACCCTGGTCACGTGAACACCCACAGATCTGTTTCTCCTGCCCCGTACGCCGTGCCCGATTACATCAGCAGCTTGCCGTCCCACTCACCGTCGCACTCCCCATCAATCTCGTCACGTGCCCCCCCTGTCATCAACACGTGCTTTGATTTGTCATCTGACGACGAATTCTCCCCTGCTTCGCCCAGCTACAGACCTCCCCTTTCGCCTAATCTGGCTCTCTCCAGCGACGACGACATGATGACGATTGGAGAGATCAAATCTGCCATGGCACGTGACGAGGCGGCCCGTCCGACGGTCGCCGAGCTCAGAAGAGGTCACGTGAGCGGAGGCAGTAGTGGAAGCAGCCGAAGCGGTACTCCTGTTTCAACCTCAGCATACGGAGCTCTTCCTGGATCTGACTACAGAGTTGATTCTAGAACAGAAATGGAGTCTAGAGCTCGAGAAGGTGTCAGCACCAACTACGACTCCTCCAGTCGATCCTCCACCCCCGTTTCGGCCTCTACTCCTACCTCTAGAGCCAACCGAACCTGGGCCAACACTTCCAGATTCAGTTTGGCCGAGAGAAGAGATTCTACAGAAAGAACGGACTCGAGAATCGAACGTCCGAGCTCTAGACTATCTTATTCTGAGTACAGTAACACTCCTACCGACTCTGAGAGTGTGTACAGTTCTAGAGAGAGACTGAACAGCTCCAGTTCTCGACTCAACCAATCCCACAGCTCCGGTCTAGGATCTTCAACGTCGTCAATCTCCACGTTTGGATACGATTCTGTGGGCTCCAATGTGTCACGTGGCTCGTTCAGATTCGACATGTGTTCTGCTCGTCCTGGATCACGTGTCAGTTGTTATGATGAGGACTTTGGTAACGTTACTGTGGAGACAGTGAAGGAGGAGCCGTATGAGGAGCAAGATCGGTCACGAGGATCACGTGACTACATCCAGGACCGCATTTCACGTGATTTCGGCAACCCTGGTAACCACACCAACTCCATCCTGGACAACCCCAGCATTAGCCTGCCCACCGGCGACCCGCACAAGTCATGTGACCCCTCACGTGACCCGAAGCAGGTCTCACGTGACTCCACCCACGTCAAGACTCTCCCCCAACACGTGACTCCATGTGCTCCTCCTCAGCCCTCGTACATGTCTCGATCTGTCGCCAGCACGCGTCCTCGATGCGTCGTTTGTGACGATCACGTGGCCATGAACGAACGAATCGTGCAGACGGAGTCGCTTCAGGGATCACGTGACATCTACCACTTGCGGTGTTTCCGGTGTTGTATTTGCGACTCTTCTCTTGAGCATATGGAGCATTACATTGATCCTCATTCCGACATGTTGTTTTGCCATGTGGACTATCACGAGACCTTTTCGCCCAAGTGTGCTCAATGCAGTTCTTGTATTGAGGGCGATTATGTGCAAGCTATGGGCAAGACTTATCATGTTGATCATTTCTTTTGTGCTCAATGTGGAAAACCTTTCCAGGAGGGCCAACAGCATCACATTATTGAAGGACACGCGTATTGCAGTCCTTGTCATGATGTCAAGACGGCAGAAAAGTGTTGGAGATGCAGTCACGTGTTCAACGTCAACGATCCGATCATTGAGGTCCTGGATAGACTCTGGTGTGAGACCTGTTATTCTTGTGAAGAGTGTGGGGTGGGTCTGAAGGAGGAGTTTACGTTGACGAACGATGGAGTGGTTCTGTGTGAAAAGTGTCAGGTCAAGAAGGTGAAGACTTATGCTTGGCAGTAATGGAAGAGTAAGCAAAGAAGATGTGAACGCAGTGAGTATTTCTTTGGTTGCGCTAGACTCACCGTAAGACAACCGCACAGGCGAGCACACACCATCATCACCATCATTCCACAGTATTAATTGCATTGATAATCATAAGCTAGTAGTTGTACAGTAGTGTGTGTACTGTAGTTGTAGCACTCGAAAGGTCTGTAGCAGTATCCCATACCACCTTCTCATAGTTGTAAGGGCATTTGCAGATAACCAGAAAGTGATCAACATCTTCTAGAGGTGTTTTTAAGCTCAATTGTTGCATCTATGGCCATCTTGTCATTAATCCTTCTTGTTATTTTTCTTTCTTTTTCTTTCTTTTTTGATGGTATTCACCTGCCAACACCCTTGACAATTGTTGGTCAAAATAATCAAAAAAGGTATAAGAATGATCGCAGGGGTGCGACAAACACGACTGTGTCATTGGTTAAGCTGTAACATCCATATTGGTGCAGTTGATGGAATACCTATTTATCATATCAGCGATAGTCATCAGTCCATACTTTAGTTGGACTTCAGCCAAACACTGTTCCCTGTCCACAACTCCCAATAAAAGCTTATTTAAAAAGGTATGTGTGGACAAGGTGCAAGAATCTAGCTTCTAGTTGGGAGGTTCGTGACCCAACTCTCTCTTGTCTCAAACTCACAGGAAGATTGCTGATCGACATGATATATAAAGCGAAGGAGGCACCGACTTCGTTCGGTGTCTTGGTTTTCTATAGTTCTCCCACTCTCTGATAAACAGCCAATGTATATTTACTTGGATGGTTGTCGGAGTGTGTGGTGTTTTAATTGAATCTTTGACTTGTTTTCCTCTTGAGTGCCTTATCCGCCTTAGGACGAACCCCCGGTGCTGTTCTGTGAGTAACAACCTTGATCTCGATCCGTGGATAACAACCTACGACAACGGATGGATTACTCAGCTCCTCACGGCCTGAGCTATTTCCGTGGAGACCCACCAGGTGCCTCGACACTCCACTGTTCCCTAAAGGGCTACCTCCTCGACTATTGCCGTTGCCCCTGGGGTGTGACGTGTTGATGACTGAGGTTTCATTTTGCTGTTTTTCTAACCCAAGATTTGAAAGTAACGGACCACGTCATTCGATTGCCACTCGACAGGATTACAACAGGTACATTCTCCCGTGCCTGCCAAGGATTAAGCCAAGAGTTGAAGCTTTAGGTGAGTTGTGATGACTACTACACATAGGACCGACGACGCCCAATTGTCCTCCTTGTATGTCTGCTATTTTGTACTAACATTAGCTCCTTCTACCCCTAACCCTGGACTTCAACCCTTCCTTATTTCACAGTATAGTTTAATTTTGGTCCAGGATCTTGACGTGGAAGAGGTCGCCATAGTGATATGTTACCGTGGGAATATACAGAAACTGAAGATAGAATCACAATCAGAGACACTCTATCACCCGGTTCAAGCTTTCCCCGCGTTTTTTTGAGTGGTTTTGAGATTTGGGGAATACTCAAGCGACCGAAAAACCCACCAGAAGCAGATGACCAACCTCGATAAGGCGGTATTTGCATCCTCAGACTAGCTGAACCACCGTAGACTCTTTTCGAGTTTCTCCTTTGAAAACCTTGGACTCCACCCTGTCTCACATGCTCCTCCTTCAACCACATGCCACACCGTCTTCACATGCTCGGGAACTTCTCAATCTCAAGTCTCCACTCTCACACACAAAGCTGCTGATCATCCAAATGTTCCACTTGTCGTGTCGACCCACTTTACCACCACTAGCACCCTTCTAGACCCACCGCATAGACTTCTGCAAGGGTCTCTCTCATAAGTAGCTCCGTTTTCCAGGGTACAGCGCCGGAACCGGCCGTGGGTCGAAACCGGTCGTATCCGGCTTTTGAGATTTGAGAATGTGACAGAGGTGGCCCGAGATAAATGGTGATGCATCATTCACGTGGCAGGCTCAAATATCACGTGACACGTTGAAGCTACTGCATTCAATCACGTGATTTCTGAATATCGAGCTAGTGCAGTAAATCACGTGACTGGAGCTAGACTGCCCTAACCGCTCAAGTCAACGTAACAATCTGTATACGTCTTTCTCACAACAAATGTTACATGCCAAGGCTTTAGTCGAGAGTGTTGTGTTGTGGAGTGGATGGTGACAAGTTCGATATAAGACGTTGGATAAATGACAATAAAGAAACAGAAAGACTGAGACGACTGAGACATCTGAGAAGTATTTGGAATGTTTTGGCAGCTGTGGAGGTCAGGGAGGAGTTACTTGTACGGTGCAGTACATTTAAAGACACCATTGGAATGGTCTAGACTCGGTGAATCCATTGACGTAGTCTATGGGTCAATTGGACTACGTTAGCGTCTTTTACAGGGTCATGTTCAAGCTTAGTACATCTACTGTAGATCTCCATGTACACCTGGTTGTCCTGGGCAACTGATACAAAAATCGGCAGTGAACCACATTTTGTTCTTCCACCCGTTCTATGACATTGCTTTTTTCCCTTTTTTCCCGGTCTATGACATCATACATCGGCACCCTTCACGCCATTTATTACCGGCTGTTGGCCATATTATCCACCCCTCCCAGGGCTGTGTGCACGACCCTTGTTTTTGACGTCTGTTTTTGACAGCGGTGACATCGGTGACAGCGGTGACAGCGGGAGATGGAGTGACGTTTCTGTCACGGCCACTCAACGGGAAGAGAGTCGATTCCTGGGACAATGCCGTCGTGGCCTTGTTGGGGATTTGTCAGAATTCTCGCGGTCTAGACCCTTCCTTCTGGTGCCCGGGTTGTGGCAAATTAATGATGACTTTGACAAGAGTCTGCTCCAGCATCCCCTCACAGCCGGCTCAAAGTCGGCCAAAGAAAAGCGCTGGGGTTTGGGGCGCACAATGGACAATGGCCAACGTGCTGCGGAGGTGCACTTCGGCTCGAAATATTCGGCCTGTCGAGATTATTAGGCGATCAAAGATGGGGGTCACTTTTGGCGGAGTGCAATGGTACTGTCAAAGTACACCTTATTGTAGCGTCGCCATAGCACCAACTGTGGTAGCGGGAATGGGTCCACATTAACGACTCATTTCGTACCTGCCCATCCCACTCGTCCGCCCTTTTCTCCTCCATGCTTCCTTTTCTCCTCCATGCTTCCTTTTCCCCTTCTCGCCCATTTCCATCTGTCCTCCTGCATGATCACTCACATGATAAAAGCCTTGAAACCCGCTTCTTCGACAAAGCCAAAATACGGTTGCGTGTCCGTTGGCCGGTTTTGACTCTGGGCCGCAAGCCGGACTAGATTAAGCCCCAAAGTAAGCTTGAGTTTGAGTGGGACCGATGGAGTCATGGGAGAGGTCGGAGAGACACGATGACTCCTGGGATTACAACACAGCCAGTGTGGTCGACAAGTGACACGTAAGAGAGTGGATATTGTAGATGGCAGAACAGCTTTATATACACCCATCCATAACTAACACAAACACAACACACAAACACAACTCACAAAAGTCGTCTGCTCACATCAACAGCAACTGGACAAACAAACGTCATCTGTGGAGCCATAATCTCACGGCAAAAATAACTTTGCAATATCGCCAAAAATTATCGCTGGCAAATGAATTGAATCACATTTTGACAGATTCCTCGGAGACACTAAATAGAAGCTAGTAAATTATTTTAGCGTCGACACAAACACCGGCTATACGGCTGACACTTGTTTAGTGTCTCAAATACGATATTGACAGCAGTGGGGTGTTACGTAATGCCCGCACGGAGTGTTGAGAGATGGGGCAGAGATCCTTCCTTTTGATATATCCACATGACGATCACTAATCACGATATGCAGAGGCTACCCGCTTCTTGGGCCTTCCTGAGTAGGACTACATGTGATTGTGTGGGGAAGCAAATGCCGGGCTGGAAGGTTAAATTTTGGGACATTCGAATGATGACAGAGGTGGGATGTAGTAATTGAGAAGTGAGCTACATAATCAGACCCATCGGAGCGGCTAGAATCGATTGGCACTGTTCAAATCCTAATCGGCCAACAACCTCACCCTCTACCTCTCATCTCCCCCATCTCCCGGCATTCAAATGACACGGCTGAGATGCATAACTCAAAGTCTGACAACGTAACATAAGCGAACAATGTGGATGGGGAAAAGCGTGTTCACATTGTGCATGGGTGCCGAAATCGATTTTGCTGCATATGACCTTATCGTTGGACCGAGTGATTGAGAAGAATTGAGGGCTGTGCTGAGGAGAAAAAACGACAGAAAAAACTACTGGAAATGACTCATAATCTTATAATCCCATCAGACTGTGCTGAAAAAACGTCACGTGACAAAAACCACAGCTCAAAACCCTTTGCACACCCCTCCCTCCTGTCCCCATCGCTTAATCTCACCCTATCCATGTTGCCGGCTATTACTACCTTTGGGTTTATTTAAAACGACTTTTAGGGTTTGGTAAGGTGGTCTAAAAGGGGAATAATAGGAGAGTCAGCCGCACCACGGGATAGTTGTAGACATCATTCTACAGGAGCGGTGGCCGTCGCTGGGTGGATAAAATGAATACAAACACATTCAGGAAAATTCAACGGTCAAAAAGAGACCCCCCACTTTCTCTAGGCATGTCTGCAACCCCCAAAACATATTGCCGTCGAAGGCCCGGCTGATACCCCACATGCATGTTCATATGCACGACCCGCAGCTAAAACCCGTAGCACTTCATATACAACGTGATATCCCGACTTTGGGAGGCGGTAATGATTTCGACATGGACCATCTCAGAAGCACTCTTTACGCGATTGCTCAGCGCGAGGGCATTTCCATGGCCGACGCCGACCATGCGTTAGCGGCTTATGAGACTCAGACACCGACACAGACCCAGACCGAGGCACAGAGTCAGCCGCTTGAACAAGACACAGAAGAGACTCGGACCCGAAGCGGGCGGTTGAGGAGTTGGACTCAAGCCAACACAGCGCAATATCCGACATCACAAACACAATCAGAAAGACCATACCCCACACAACCGCCACTATCGCCAACAAGCCCAACAACTTCGGCTCACACATTTCCCACCAACATATGTTTTGCAACGGCAGTCAAGCTGCTGGAGACGGCGCGAAACATGGAGTGTCGTGAGTACATTTCGCAGCCCAAAACCAACCACAACTGGAACGAAATCCTGCGCACGCTGGAGGCACAACGACAGCCGTTCGACCAGCTGGAAGACACGTGTCTGGTGATCCACATTTGGAACGGCAACTCCACCTCCGCAGCCTGCAAGCTGCTGTTTGAGAAGTTCCCCCACAGAAGCTACAACCAGTGGCTGTACCGGTACAAGAATCTCAAGGAGGCCGGAGGGGAGGATTTGGACGGAGCTGAAGAAAGCCAGGGACGGGCCAACGGCGAGGAGGAGATCCCAGAGGAGGTGTTCCGGTCACATTTCAAAACACGGTTTCCCGACGTGTACACGGAGCGAGTCCTGGCAAAGTCGTCGTCACTGTCACATGACAAGCCCGACCGCAAATGGTACTCGTTTGCCGTGTTTGAAGACTGGGCTATCGTGCTGTGTCTGTCCAACCAGGGAGCCACGCCCACGATCATCGAGGCCGCGCGAGAACTGCACACCCAGTTCCCCCATCGAACACTGTGTGCGTGGAACAACCGGTGCCGCATGATGATCCAGATGAGCTCTGTGGAGTTTTCCAAGATGGTGGTGGAGGCCAAGGCCGGCTACAACCACGAACACGCTCTCAAACAGCTCGAGAAGCGGTTCCCGGAGGTCTACAAGGTGCCTGTCGCCAACGCAGGACCTCTCCCCACATGGACACAGAACAAGCCCACGTCGTCGGCCACGTCACACCGACTGGTCAAGGAGAACAAGAAAATCAGATTCACCGACGTGGAAAACACCGCCACCTACGCCCACATTGCCCTGTGTCAGACGGTGCAGGCCGCAGCGCGACAGATGGCCCATTTGTTCCCCCACAGATCCGTGCGTGCATGGGACAAGCGTATGCGTGTTTTGCGGGCCGTGCCGGGATGGCAACACACCGCGCAGATCAGCTGCAGCCAGTACAGCTACGAGGCGACGATTGCGCATCTTCAGGCGCGGTTCCCCCAGGTCTACAATGCTGAGACGTATCGTCCTGAGAACGAGAGTATGGCTTCTCGAGCCGACGAGTCGTTCTTGAGGAAGGCGCGATTCGACGAGTTTGAAGATCACGTGGTGCTTGTTCATCTGTCGCTATCTCCCACCACAACAGCCACGAAACTGCACGAGCTGTTCCCGCACAGAACCCAGCAGGCCTGGCGACAGCGGACTCTGCACGTGCAGAACAAGGTGGAGGCCAGTGCGATCGAGCACGCCAAAACGTCGTACTCGCACATCAACGTGATGCAGCATTTCCGCCAGCGGTTTCCCTGGGTGTACCGCGACATCAAGAGCGAGACTGTGGAGACCGTGGTGAAGGTGGAAAGCGTGGTGAAGGTCGAATCCCCGACTCTGTCCATGCCCCGCATGGCTCACCTGATGCCTCCCCGTCTGGAGCAGCTTCCTCCTCCTGCTCCCCAGTTGACGTTCCCTCTGACTCCTCCCCTGAACACCGAGGAGCTTCCGCGAAGTCTGTCAACTCTGGAGCGTCTTCTGGTGCTCAAGACCATGGCGTCGTCCAAGTCGCCAGCCTCGGATCTGGCCGCCGCCTGGCCCCACAAACATATCTACGAGTGGACGTTTTTGTGCGAAGCGATGCGCCAGGCGTCGAACCAGGAGCTGGTGACGGCAATGGAGACGTTTTGCGAGCAGGAGTTCCGAGCCGTTCTGTCGGTTCATTATCCGCAGTACCGAGTGGAACGAAGACGGTCGTGGATTGACACTGTGTTGATTAAGTAGGCAGGTCTACTACACTGGGATGTATTTAAATATTATTTAAGAGCGGCCATTTGAATCCATGAACGGATTGATGGTCTGCCATATGTTGATTGTGTGTGTTTACTGTAGTCAGTGACGGTAAGATTCGGTAGAAGAAGTTCATTCATCTGATGTTTTACGACGTCTTATTGTATTTTGTTGTTTGAAACTCTCTGTTGACCCAGGGTCAGTCTGAGTTGGTAATAGCTATTCTGTGACAAGACTCGTTTTTAGCGATGAATTGTTTTGAAGCAGGTCATGATTTCGATGAGTCAACAGTGCTTCAGAGTGTCATTGTTTTTTTCATGGAATGTGATAAAGAGCTTCGGAAATTGAACATAAAGCTGGAGAGCTTTAGTGGACTGTCCTTATGAATACATTTGACTGAATCTCTTCGTCTGAATCACTTGTAGCGATTGTTTAGTCAATTGCACTTGTACTGTAGGTGTAGAATGTGGAGAGAAGGCGGCTCACAAAGAATATGGGCATTCATCTCATGGCTTGTCGTCAAGTAGCATATTTGTTCTGAGAGGGTGATTACTGTACTGTACTGGAGAGATCACTCGAAATGTGTTCATAGAAAAGTCTTTCAATTACTGCAGTTCTATGGTAAAACATAGTACATCTAGCATCAATGTCCAATACATACAGAGTGATGAAATGGGGCGTTCGGAGTCTACACATTCCATGAGTCTTTGGAATGGTTTGGGGTGTTAACTAATGTGATGAACTGATCAAGAATATGTTATATAATCGACTGCTAATACCGATGAGCTACCATCTGATCCTTGAGGAGTAGTATATGAAAAAGGAACAGCCAGTAGCATCAACTGGAGTGTCATCTGCTCACCATGTGATCACAATATTACTCTCTAGTGACTGTTTTAACAGTATCATTGAGTCTACCAAGACAGAAGCTAATAGCTGCAAGGAAGGAAAACAACACAAGAAAACAAACGAGGTCGAGTCAATTGAGATGGTTCACAATGGTGGGGTATGCAGTCTTGCTTCTACCGAGTTCAGTAGGTTTTCTTTTTCCCCCTGGAAATTACCCCTTTTGGACATCTCAATTGTACCGATTTTGCATCGTCAATGGAGGCAGTAAAAGACAACGAAACGGATCAGGTGACTTTACAACTATTCCATTGACATTTCCTGAACCGAATCACTTTTCTGACTACCATCAACTCTTCTTCCCACCCTCCTTAGGTCTATATAAACCTCTCTGTTCCCTTCTTCAATCTCCATCAAACACACCCACCACACTCCTTTACTACCACCACCACCACCACCACTACTACTACTACAATGAGCGTCGTCAAGCGAGAATACGGAAACGAGTCCTACCGAGTCAACTCCAACGTGACTATTGTTGGGGGCTACCGAACCTACCAGCCTTCCTCTTGTGTTATTGCCTAGGCAGTGATAACTACAGAGACAGATGTTGGACCGATGATAAGCAGAGCCACAGCTTTGAATATTGATTAATACATTTGTGTAACATACAAAGATGTCGTAACTTGTGAGAGATGTAGCACCATCCTTTTCGTTCAGTTTGGTAGCTGAAGTTCAAGGTGGGGTAAGGATTTCACACAAGGCTTGGGTCACTCTTTCAGAAGTGGTTCTCATCTAGCTATTGTCCGTTCAATTCCTGCGGCCCTTCCTATATCTACCCTGTTGTTGTCCGTTCGAGACCTGCGGACGTCACTTCCGATATCTATCCTGTTGTTGTCCGTTCGAGACCTACGGCCTCTCACTTCCGTCACTTCAGTTTCATAAACCTCCCCTTATTGGCAAGCTTATGTGCCATTCCATTTCCCTCGCAGTCCGAATGGCCCTTGACGTAGGAAAGCTTCACTTTGCCATGGGCACTCTCCAGCAGCGATTGGGCCTCGTTGACGAGTTTCTTGGTCGAATCGGATTTGGGAGGCGTGTAATTGTGGATCAAATTACCAGCAGCAACACTGTCACAGAAGATCTCGTAGTAGAAGCCGCCCTGTCGCGTTTGAATGATCCTGAGAGCCAGAATAATTGCTGCAAGTTCTGTTTCGAGCACACTCCTGGCTTGAATAGGTCGACATGTATTGTCTGGATCGTCTGCTCCAAACCAAACGCCAATTCCACAACGTTGAGGCCTTCCCTTTCCTCCTCCTTTTGTCTTCTTGGTTGCACGGGACAAGGAGCCATCTGTGAAGACCGCAATGTAGGACAAGGCCTGCTTTTTACTCACAAGAATGCCCATGTGGTTTGCCACGGCTCCATTCTTGAACATGTTGGCGAATCTGCTTGCTGGTAGTTGTGATTTGAGAGGACAATGTTCCGGCGCATGGGTGTTTTTCTTCATCTTTTTGCTGTGTGCTAGCACCGCACAGACCGAGCACCATTCTGGGTTATTTTCAATCACCTTGACCACGGTGTTTTTTGCCGTGCGTAACTGCTCCACGTTAGTGAGACCTTTTTGTTGAATCATCTCAAAGACTTCATTTGCAGCACGATCACTTGGTGGCCCGGTTTCAACAACAGTGGTTTCATGGTCATCTGAATAGTATGAGTCTGATAGTGGTTCCCCATAGTCTGAGTCGTAAGAGTCACCATCTTCATGTTCCTCTTCAGAATGTTCCTGTTCAGATTGTTCTTGTTCCCAATGTTCTGGTTCAGAATGTTCTTGTTCATACTGCTCATGCTCATGTACCTCCTCAAGCTTCACCCTTTTACTATCCTCCAACTCTTCCTCCTCCCTCTGTCGTTTGTGCGATCCTTGTTCTTCGTCTGGAGCACACCGAAAGTCTCGCTCAAAAGCACTCATCTCTCTGATCCACTGGAAGAACGCCCTGTTATCGCCTCCTGGAACAAACTGGTATGGCCTCTGGTTGAAAACAAGCCTGTCAGACGATACTTCGTTCAGTATGCAAGAGCTGAGGTTTCGCAGCGTACGGACCAAATCCGACACACAATGCTTGCGTTCTCGACTGTTTGCTCGTGTGAAATTCGAATAGCCAAACTTGTCCTTGAAGGCAGGCGTCACACAGTCCAGTAACGTCATGAACAATCCCTCCTGGACCTGGTAGACGTTGACAGACCTTTTACCAGAGCACAAAGTCCCCGGAGACTCGTCCATGAACTCCTTGAGCTGCTCTGCCGACTCAAACTGGTCCCAGAAGTTGTCGTCGTTCAGAGACTTGATATGTTCCACTCCAAAGTACCAAACGGCTCGATCAATGGTTTGGCGTTCAGAAGACCCGAACTTTTCAATGAGCCCCAGAATGGGGAGCGCGTCGTAGGTTCGTTTGAGAGCCAGCCGCATTCGTTCGTAGTCTCCGTTGTAATTGAGATGTTCCTGAGGAAGACCGATTTTGACCGCTTCCTTGACAAGCCCTTCGAAGGTGGATTCCAGAAACGACTCCATCTGCTCCACAGTCATTACCTCTTGTCCATGGGTTCCACATCCCGTCGTCAACATCGCGATGTACATTCGAGAAGTGTGCAGATAGCTAAATCTGTCTCGCAGCCATTTCTCGAGAACTAGTTCGTCAACATATATGCCGTAGGGGATTTCTGACTTGGGAATGCTCTCGAGCAGCTTTTGCACGCTGCGGGAAATGCACTGGTAGTTGAGTTCGGTCACCAGAGCGTGGCTTAATTTCGAAATTGATTTTCCGGTCGCTTCCAGATAGATGTCTTTCAGATGAGATCGGACGAGGAAATCGAAAAAGGTGCTAAGGATGAAACCAACGATTTGGGCGCTGGTTGAAGAGTCGGGTGAAGGGTCGGGTGAGTGATCGGGTGATGGTTGGTCTGGCGAAGAATGATCAGATTCTGCCTGGTCAACGTCAGACTCTCCAGACTGAACAGGAAGGTCCATTTTGGCGATGTAGGAAGTGCAAGTGGTACTGTACGAGGGATTGAGTGATGGTCGGCACAGTGACTATCGCTTATCAACCGTCGTGGACGTTGTTTTCAGTGGCTCACTTCCACTGGACACCCTCATTATGGTAAACTTCACGCCCACTAAACTTTCAGAGTTACATACAAGTATACAACTTACTTAAGAGCTCTCGAGTCACATGGCTTTTTCAACATGCGAATATGGTACAAGCCTTTTAGATCACGTGATATGCGTATCGCCAAAATTCCAGCTGACTAATCCCTTGATGTTGATGTGACATGCTGGTGTCATTTATTCATGTGCTATTATTAACCGAAATTAACCGAACCTAAGATTATGCACCGAAGATTCGAAGGGGTTTATCGCATTCCACCAAAATCGATGTTTATGTATGGGATAGACTAAACACATGAATTGAGTGCCACTTAATTGATATCACGTTTAATAAATACTCATTATTCGATGACCTGGCTGAATCAGTTGTATTTATTAAACAGTCTACTGTATCTAACCATTCTAGCGTTTGTTGGAGACATTATCTATTTTGCCTATGATTGCTCTTCACCAAACACCATGGCGGCGCTCTAATTCTCAGAAATAACCACAAAACCAACTCACATGGTATCAAAATGACCACCTCGATCTCCTGTATCGCATGTTATAATCGGAACAACTCCAAATACCGTCTTACCCTCACTCCAAAATCAACCTCACCGATCCAACGGAAATTTACTCGTAGTCGAAGAGTTCCCGAGAAAAATACGGATTAAAATTGTAGTTGTCAGGTGAGACTACGTCACAAGAGTTATCGCTCTCATGATAGTTAGGGTATTCCTCGTTTTCGCTGCAAAAATATTCATCATATCGGGTGTCACAGGCTCTCCATTTTTCGTAGGGCTTACCATGATGAAAAGCATAGTCTCTTCGTCTGCTTCTTTCCAGGCGAATATCGTAAACCGTTTCATCGTCATGAGATTCATATCCCCCGAGATCTCGGAGAGTTTCCCTAGGGTATTTGGAGTGGTGCAGAGGATGTTGAAGAGCATATGTTTCTGGCATAGCTAATAGAGCGTCCATATCGTATAGGGGAAAAAATGGTGGAGGGTTGATGGAGAGTTGATTGTGTAGTTTTTGGGCTGTTTGGAAGTCGTCTGAATCATTGTAGTACTCCTCTTTGATCTCATAGTCCTTCACAGTGTGGTCTTCCAGTTCTTGTTTGTGTTCTTCATAACGAGGATAATCATGAACTTCTGGGCTATCTGTATCAACAAGAACCCATACAAGCTGGGGGACATTATCCCTGATAGTTGTAGTCAGCTTTAAACGCCCTCGTGACTCGTTTGGCTTATGAGGAAGGTGTGAGAGGGCAAACACGATTTCACCACCCAGAGAGAAAGGAACAGTGATTGTAGATTTTCTCTCAGAATCGAATGTTTTTCCCGTCAAAAGATCAAAAAACGTACGCAAGTAACTCCTCTCTGTAGTCAGGTATCTCTCCAGTCCTCCCTTGGCTCTGATAAACACCTGTTGTACTTTGTGGTGGTTGAAATCGTATGGGTACTCTTTGAGAGTCGTAATTTGCATCATAGGAAAAGCAGTATTCACACCAACAAGAGCCTGGGTATCATACTGCTGAGTGAGCTCATGGTGACCAAGAACTTGCCGACTTTCTCCCATATCCAGCACTTTTTGTAATCCCAAATCAACCCATAATCGAATCAGTCGTCCCTCAAAGTAAAAGAAGAGATATCCATTGTATAACAGAAAAGAGGAAGCATTCAAATACTCATAACAACAACCAGGAAGAGTTACCATAATCACGTGACGTAGATAGACCGTAGGCTCCACATACGCCAGGTACGATTTGTGGTATCTCTCTGTTCCAAAAATTGTGTTGTACTCATTGTACTTGGTATCATGATACATGCTTCTGTGAACATAGATTTCGCGGTTTTCACGATCACGCTTGTCTTCTCGATCAGAGGGATCAAATGTATGCGGATAATACTTATGATACTTATCTGGATTTTCCTCTTCAATGATCTTCACCATTAGAGCCCCCATATCTCCAGGTAGAAGAGTAATGTGGGTCTTTCCATACCATTTCTGGGGTTTGCTAGACGCCAACAAATGCTCATCAACAATGTAGTTTCCTTCAGAGTCCTGTAAACACATGTCTTTGTAAATGATACAGTCTGTTTCATTGTTGATTCGGACAAGGAGCAGGTTGTTGTTCATGTCTTTGATGAAAATGTCAATTTTGAGATTGTTAAGGAGGTATACAGAGGGTAAAGGGGTAGGGGAAGGTGGTTCACGTGACTTGGGTGTATCATGTGACTCTTTGTTTGTATCGTTCAACTTCTTCTCCACGTGAAACAACTCTTGCTGTTCCCCATCAACCACCACATTCATACCTCTCACTTTGATATCGGTATCTCGGACAGGAATATCCACCTCTGCAAAAATAGGACGGCCAGAAGTGACCATTCTTCTGATCTGAAACGGATCATCTTCAATCTCAAAAGAAGCACACTTTTGCACATCGATTTCACCGCCCGTAGCAGCTCTGATATCGCTGACAAGTTTCCAGCCCTCACACTTTCCATCAAGACTCCTTCTTGATCTGGAAACCACAACCTTGGCACAAAGGTTCCAAGATCGTAGACCTGTTTCCGATTCGTTTGTGACGATCCATGGAACGCGATCTCTCACCTTCTCCTTCACCACAGACTCATCTAGAGCTCTCCAGAAAGAGTGGAAAGTCGAGCATGTTTGACTGAGAGCCAGAGAAGACTCCAGATCGAGTAGTTGGAAGAGTTGTAGTTTTGTTTCTGCGCTAAGCTTGTTGACATTGGCGTGCTGATGGTGTTTGATCTGTCTGCTGCGTTTGATCGACTTTTTCAGCCCTCGGATCGGTTTCATGTGGAGTGAGAAGTGTGGTGATGCATTGATTAGGTTTTAAGGGTTTATTGCGCGATGGGGAGGAAGCAGACAGGGTAGGGAATTTGGGGTGTGAGGAAAGTGGACGTGGGGATTCCGAATATGTTGTCACGTGAAGGTTTGGAAAAGTTTTGCGGGTTTTGGTGTATGTTTCCGGGTGTGGTGGTGTCCGATGATATTTAGACTATTGGTGGGCTGGTAACAAATGTAGTTGGGTGGAGGGGGGACCAAGTGTAACTATTAGTTGAGGTTAGGAGGGCAAGTGAAGGTGGACAAGGAGATGGTATAACGAGTTGAAAAGCTGTAGTGTGGGTAATGAAGACATGGGAAAGCTGATGAAATGAAGTGTTCATTTTAGGCCTTGAAATTGGCTCTGTTTGCAAGACATTTGTGCCATTGAGAGCTTTTAAATTTCAAAGAGACTGAAGAGACGTATTTAAGTCGATTATTATAACTTGGAATTGATAGAAAAAGCTATGGGGTTATCGTCACTCACGTGACAAGCTCAAACTGCGTTCATACAATGTAGGTTGTGGAGAGACTCTAACGTCCAGAAAGTGTTGTCCAAATGGTAGTTCTCGTGGTCCCTGCATTACTTCACTATACATGACGTATCCGACATACACTTGGAATGTTAATTATAAAGTACATACACCTTATCTATACCACCAACTACATCAGGCATTTCTTCACAACCCCAACTATCAAACGCCAGACTCAGTTGGTCGTAACCTTTCCATTCCACGTGGGGTCTCACATCACTCCACGTCACGTGACCATTAATTCCTGCACGTTGACGATATTACATGAGGTTTCACTTTTGGCTCTGGCTCTAAAAATAACGTGAGACAGTGCAAGGGTGCTGAGCCCTGGAGATAGTGCCGTAGCTTGGGTGATAGTGAGTGACACAAACGAAATCGATTCTGAAAGAAGTGACACAAACGGTATTGCGGCAAAAAATGGAATTGTGACACAAGCAGATGATTTTGTCAAGGGACATATTGTGTAGTTTTGACCTTACAATTGGTCAACCTGGTTGCGCCATATTATGCGGGGGAGTTGCTTGTTTGAGTTGCTAGGTATAGACTCGGTTGTCTGACAAGTTTGAGTCTTGTTTGTGTCTGTCTGAACTGTCTCTGCTCTTGTCAAGATAAGACAAAGCAGATCTATCCCATGACTGCGTTATCCATGCATGATAACAGCCAATCGGAGGTAGAGCGGACTGGAAAGGTGGGCTAGGAGCGGGGAAACGACGGTAAATAGGTCAATTGGTCACGCAAATGACGTCGATCAAGTCTGGCTTTTGTTCCGGCAACTCTACGGCGTTCTGTAGTGAACCCTCCCGTACCCGATAAGCAACCTTCGGACCCTACTTGTACGTCGATAGGCAATCAAACTGTAACCCTGGAAGTTTGAGATGTGGGGCGGTGGCGGAGGTGGTTGGCGGGTGTTGGTTGGGTGTTGGTTGGGTGTTGGTTGGGTGTTGGTGGTGTTTGTGGAAGTACATGTAGGAGATACAATAGGGCCTGTAGTATTGTAGGGGTACGCCTAAGTTAACAAGGCTACAGCGTTGGTGGAACCTGTATGGTATCCTGTTTGGAGCTGCGCAGAGTACCTCCACAAGTAGATTGTCCTGATGACCAAACTCAGCCTTCAGTACATCTATACAATGGTTATTTGAACTGTACAGGGCGCCGTACAAAGCTCAGACAGGGAGCCACACAAAGCTTTATACCCAGACAGCTCACAATGCCTATAGATACTGGCTCTCCACTTGCTTTTGAAATTTGTCAGACCTCTCAGACCTGCTTTTTACGCTTGTCACACTTTGACCTCAGCCACCTCGTATCCGCTTGTCTACCTCTCGCCATGTCCTTCCCTAACGCCATGTCTCAGGTGGATGAAGTGTGATTATTATTAAAGAGTGATAGGCGCTGTGTATATAAGTACAGGAGGTTCCGGTCATGTGTTCTCTTGCATCTCTCTACTGCTACCCTACATACTGTGTAGTACTAGAATCCATGGCACAGTTGGTCTTTGTTCAGGTGTGAATATTATCGGGTAGGCGTAATAACGAACATAATAAGATCCACGGAAAACCGGACCACAAGGAACCACCAAGAACGGACATAATAACGAGCCCAATCGGGCTACCAGTGGTGTGTAGGTGGAGTGATATTATCCAGACCCGGCGGAAACCACGTCCCGAAGGTCATAAGTGGACATCATTCTGTTCCTACAGGAGGAAGCTAAGGCGCCGATCAAACATTAGCTTGTACCTGATTGTCTGATTAGGCACAGTACCAGGCACGTTAAGGCTAGGGCATGGTGGGAGTAGATGTGTTAGAGACTTACAATGAGTCGGTATGTTGCTGTAGTCACCGAGAGCCTCACCCAGAGTCAAAGACTAACACCACCCTACTGCTAAACTACCGTTTAGTAGCCCATAGCTCATCCATAGCTCATCCATAGCACCCATAGTCACTACAGCTACAACATTCCAGCTGCCTAGCACCAACTAGTTAGACCCTGGAACTAGAGTATTATCGCACTACTGACCCGCGGGACGATCAGGCCATAATAAAACCCATCTGTCAGTGTGTCACCGTATGTGGCGTTGTGACAGTGACTACTGTACACCTTTTATCACCATCGCAAAAACCACCACAAGCCTGTATCTACGCAATCTGCTGAGTAAGCGTTTCGTATCGGTCGGTCATGTCCGAAAGTCTGGTTAACTTTGCCCTATCCGAGATCCACCCAAAGCCTCAGAGTCTGACTTAATCGTCAGAGCCAATCGTCGATTGGGTAAACAACGAACTAGAGTGTCCAACAAGAGTGAAGACAAGAGTGTGTGGATAGACAAGGCATGGATAAGCTCGTGGGACGCCTTTCTACTTAATAAAATCGCCCTTCAAATCCTCAACAAAGCCACCAACAAAGCTGTCAAATTCTCTACCCCAACCCCCACCCAATCCGGCTCGTATCTTTGGGTCGTTTCACCATGACGTAACGTTCACGCTAGCACGCGGCTCCAGAGCTTATGTGGATCCGTGGGGTATGAGAGGCAGAGACGACGGCAACGAGTAGTCCAGAGTTCAATGTTACATCGGTTTACTTGAGAATGTGCGCTGTATCAGGTGTGAGCTGTACTGAGGAGGAACAGCGTGGTACTCTTACTGGATGCTCTTACAAACAAGGCATGAACCAGCCTAAGACTGACGTCATAGAGGTGCGTCTACGAGGCTATAGGTGCGCTACCCGTACAGTAGTAGGTACTTAAGCGAGCTCTAGCGATGTCTAGCGATGTCTAGCGATGCACCGTGGAGACATGTCAGTCAAGAGCAGGAATCACTAAGTACACAAACACCGTCGATCTGACGAACATATTCAGAGGCACTCCAAGCTCAGGACCAGCTCTAAAACCCACGACACAAATCCGGAAGATGAAACGTGCTTGTTCAAATCAGGGTGTGGACTGTGCAGACGTATTATCGTTCTTCTTGTCGGCGACTTGCCGGGAGTACTAATCCGGAAGACGGGAATAAAACAGGGCCACAAAAAGCAGGGCCATCAGCGTGGGGGGCAAGGGGTGCAGCAGGGTAGGGTACAACTATATGTAGGGTCTGTAATTATGGCCGTAATTATAGGCAGGGTGTGTTTAGCGAGGGGTATTCGACGAGGCTGATTATCTGAAAGACGAGAATCTGCTCTATTTCGTAGAAAGACGATATTTAATCTGTCACATCGACAAACGGTATGCCACCAATATCCAACCTCGGATCTCCCCGGATCAACAGCACCCCCAACTGTTAAGCTCCGATCTACGGCAACGTCTCTTCCCGAGTTTGTATGCCGGACTCCGTCTCCGAAGAAGCTCACGTAATCCTGTGCATGACGTTCCGGATTGGGTGGATGGGGGTGGAGGTGGGCGGGATGACTGAGTACGATAGATGTTATTGATAGATGCAGTGTCACGTGAAGTCTGGTAGTTGTCGAACGGAATATGGTCAGGTGATACATTGGGAGCTCTGAGACCATTAATGGTGATGTTACTCGCACCGGTAGTTAGTCTGTTGAGGCTACCAAACCCACCAATGACTAGCACCAACGCTAACATCGCCAAGCGGGTCTAAGGAGCTATAGCTCAGGCCTACCTGTCATTTATGATCACATAATGCTCACATAATACATTGATTTATTGAAACCTATGTTCATGTCAAGAGTGGACCTCAAGGATTGTCCCTGTAGTGGAGCCAACGAGACACAATTGACAGGTTAGAAATGGACCGGCTTATGAGACCAAGACAGTAACAGGGAAGAAGAGATCTGAACGACAAAGTTACCAGGGAGAGTATGTTATAATTGTCTTTTAACTACTATTGAGGTTTTGATAGTTGATTGGAGCAAGTGGATTAAGACAGAGATATGAGTAACAAAGGCTGAGAAAGGTTTCTGTAAGAAATGCAGTGTATAGAAACAATGACCAGCGATTGTTATAAAGACCAAACGGATGACAAACAAATAAGGAAGTGAATCAAACTGAGCCATTAAGAGTCCATCCCTTAAAGCACCAACTGATTCAGGATGTTGAGTGAAGAGAATGGAGAACTATGTAGGATACAAGTCATGGTGACCATTGCTTCTTAGATTCGAAAAATTCATCCGTTAAATTGATTTCAACAAAGTTGATGAACAATTGAAGTACAGTAGTTCACCCATCCTGGAAATCCCGTGGCTTTGCCTCAAGAACACAGGCTTGCAAACCAGTATCTCTTCGTAACTTCAAAACTCTACACAGCTTGTATTCCATGTTTCTACACAATCAATTAAACATTGCTGAAACCCCAGTTGTGTGAAATCTGAGCTAGCTGAGACGATCACAAGCTATGAACAGTCTACAGCAGCTTGACAACAGTCCTTGTGTTCAGGTACAAGTACTCAACATTACAGAGTCTCTAGAACACCTGCAATTCTCTCAATGGCAGAACTTCCACAGACTTTGATCACTCTCCTCAGTCTCACAGCCCCTCTCGAACCCCAACGACTCCACTCAACATAATATCTGGGGTAGAACGTCTGGGGTTTTGACGTTTTTTCTGACGGAATCTTGCTTTGACGTGACGTGCACTTTTGCTGATGTGACGTGCACTCGCGTATCGCCCTTGCGTAGTTGACGTTTTTGATACTTCTGACGTTGCCCTTACAGTACAGTGAAGTAAGTCTGGTAATCTGACATTGACGTGCTGCTACATATCCTGACATGACGATACAGAGCCGCGCTTACACTAACAGTTCTTCACTCACTAACGGTGAGACATCAGAAAACCACAAGACTAAGACAATGCCCCTATAGGTTAACGGAGCTGTTCCGTGGCAGCCATCACCAATCGAAGACTTTTCCGGATTGAGGTGGTCAAATCGGGCTGCCTTTTTCTAGTGAAATCGCGATGTTGAACGGAATATTATGCCATCAGAACCTGACACACCATTGGAAATTTCCCGATCTGTCCCCTGCTGGACTCTGCTGGGCGTTTTTGAACCAATTGAGTCTTCTACATAACATAATAGTGGTCAAAAGAAGAACTGTCTGTAGAGCTGCCTGTGTTAAAAGAACTGTCTGGGGTGCTACCTGTCCCTACCTATTTCAAAGCCCCTGAACCCCATTCACACCACCAAAAGCAACTCTCACCACAGCCCGGCGGCTAAAACAATTCGCTATCTTCGAGGATATCTCTCGACTCTTATATCACTCACATTCCGTCTGGTTGCACAACTCAGCCTATTGGTTTACCGCCAAACGTGCACTAACGATGGCAACCGCATCTACCATGCATGCTGTGCCTCGCTAGTGTTAGCCGCAAGTGGTCCAGATGTGCTTTTTCCGCTGGCTCGCTTTTTCAGGCAACATCATGGCTGCTTCCTGGAATACGTCTTGATGACAACTCCTGAAGGCTAGTTTCTTTTTTTGGCTTCAACTGCACTCTCCGTTCAACCTCCCAACAGAGATGCGTATCATACTTAGACTCGCAGGTTCGAACCTCTCCTCCCAAGTATGGTGATAGTTTTAGACGAGGACGATACTGTATGTGCTGTATGTAATTGACACCATGCCTAATCTAGACCTGCACAATGCTGCCTGTCTCAGATCGGCCAGCATGGCGGCTAAACCAACTGCAGCTAGACCTACGTCCGTTTTACGTCAACTATCAAGAGATTATCGACCCGTTCTAGAGTCATAAACACAGTCTTGAAGCCTTCAAAATACACGTAAAAAGAGCCTCAAAATAGTCTTAACCAACCTCACCAAAACGATCAAGAAACCGTTCGAAAACGCCCGAAAGAGTCTCAAATTGGTCGCAAACACACCAACAATCATTTTATCGCATCTGCCACCCCCGGAAGGGTCCAACAGGTCGCACTAAAAAGTGCTGCTTTCATACTCCCCAGATGCACTTTGACACCTGCTCTGGACTTTATATTTTGGCAACTAAAAAATGACACCTAGAACGTCCCCCAGAAGTGTCTATAACTCTCTTAAAACTAACCCTATCGCCAATCGGAAACCACGACCATCATCTCCGCAGCCGCAACTTTCGAACGATGTCCTTTTTTTTCAAATCAAACACCCATAACACACACTACACCGACAGAGCCTTTTTGCCGCTCCCCAGCCCACTCTTTCCAATATCGACATTATTATCTGCACTTTATTATTTGCCAGGGCCAATATTGCAGATATTATTTTCCTCCGGAAAGTTACGAAATGGGGCTGAGGACGAGAAGAAAAATAACTGGCAGTTATGTGGTCATGTGATGGGTTGTGGAGAGAAGCGCTGTGGACACGTGACTTGCTGTGGCCGTGTTTTTTATGGCTCTACGTGAATCACGTGATCAGAAAGTAATCCATATTCCGTTTTGTCTTCGCACAACGCAATGCACCATGTGGAATGGCTGCTTGGGACATGTGCACAACGTGGGTTTTTGCAGAAGATGTTTTTGGCAAGATTTTCGTGAGTATCGTTAGAGCCGCAGTTGGAGAGTTGAGGGGGGGTTACTGGTAATGACATGGAGCTGCGAGTGAGGGGAACAAGGTAGTGTAGCTGGATTGGTTGTGGGGTGTATTTACGGGGGATTAGAGCACTTATTAGAAGGGGCTGGAATTAACGTTTTGTTGTAAAAATGTATAAAAGAGTAGACTTTAGTTAGGCTTGTGGTTGGCGGATTAGTTGAAGAGATGTGGAGGGGGCACTGGAGAGAACAGAGAAGCTACGACAACAACAACAACATGTACAAAAACTGCTGGGGAGGGATCAATGATGTTTATTTTGACTAATTGAGCTGTCTATGTTACCACGGTATTCATGCTAATGTCTCTGATGAGGTTGAGTGCTTCTTAGATGAGACTCTGGATACGAATGAATATATCAACGCTGGTGCAATAATCTACTGCTTCCATCGATGATACCAATTCAATTGATGTCTTTAGGATGGTATAGTGCTTTCTAAGATAGGTTAAAACTGTTCTCGCATGTCTATGGTGTCCTTGGAATCAGAGATATATTCAGTGACGGGCTCATAAGGTGATTTGAGCTACAAGACTTTTGGAGAAGGCAGTCTGTTGATGACAGCAAGATATACAGTAGATCAAGTGAGCTATACAAACAACAAGCTACGGGAGATCTGTTGTCATTGAGGTGGTGCTGTAGAGCTCTTCTACAAGAGAACAGTACTGAACTGGTACATACTGTAGCTAAGTCCATAATTGATTAGAACATGAGCGTCTTTATGTAGAAGATAGAATCGAAGAAAAAGGGAGATACCGATTTGACCATTTAACTTGCTAGAAACAGCTCTGTAGATCGATATCGATCTCACCTATACCACTGTAGTTCGAATGCTGAAGCCTACGTTTACACACTCCACAGTTTAGGGACGTGGATGTCTTATTGGAGACGACGATCTCTTCAAAAACAAAATCATAAGGTGATTTGAGCTTTCCGATTCCGAATCGAGCTGATTGTGAAGTTGATGAGTGCCCTCTGGTGTAAATCCACCGAAATGTTTACACTCTAGCTACTTGTAGTTGACTTTTTTAGGGATTATGATAGAGACTATGAAAGACAGTGAAAAAACAGAGAGAGAAGTTGACGGTAGATTTGAACACTCCAGAGCCCCGAACATGACCCAAGGCGCCCTACAATGTTCTTCCATACTTGTGCTTCATATTTCCGCTCCCCAACACCTCTCAAATACAACCCCCTTTCCACCCCAACTAATTGACCCTCCAAATAGTGCCAGCACACCTCACAGCAATTCAAGGTTCGATTCCTGCTGGTGTCACAAAGAGCTGCACTGAGAAAATTCTACCTCGGTCTTTTTATGTGTTTGTGCACGCAGCCTTTTGTCGTTTGTGTACAAAGAAATACCCGGTCACCACTCGAACCTCTCCGATACGGACCTGAATCTTGCCTGGTGACATCCACAGCAAAGATCCACCGTGCGAGCGTCACCTGTAGACAGTCAGATCTCCGACTCTCCGAGAGGGTGTATGTGCTCGTAGCTTGACAACTGGTAGGGCTCGTTTTGGTGCTCTCAATATTGCTGCACGGGACGCGTCAGGTGCTGCAGTTCGCGACAAAGGGTTTGGGGTTGGTGGTAGAGGGGTGAGTAGTTATGCTAGCGAGATGGGAGGGGTGTCATTTGAATTTTCAGGCTTTGGCGAGTCCACCAATACACTTGGCATCTTGCTACCACCACCACACCCCAAGTAACCCGTGTACAACTCCTTACCCCACAGCCGTGCCATTAAACTCTATGCACGAAACGCAGTGCATTGCGTCCCTGCGTAAGTATCAGCTGAGCGCGGGTGGCGATTTCGTCATGTGGAGCTGGCACAGCTGGCACAATGTGTTTGCTACGAAGGGGTGGATGAATGCTAGAAGCTCTGCCACAAACACCCATTCATTCCCGTGACCATTCCCGTGACCATTCCTGTGACGTCAGTGGTCATTTGGAACCTCTCTTTGTGTCCTTGGCCCTAACACCTGCACCATATTTTACGGCACTACAAAGCCCCCCCACGCCCCCACGCTTCAGGGTAACAGAATGGCGGATATTAAAATCCGTTGGGTAAATAATTCCGAGTCGATGGTCGACCAATCATATTGTAGGTTATTGGCTTACTTTGAACGAGATATTTGTGTCTAGAAGTTCGCGACAATATGTATGACAGTTCAAAACGCATAGAGACACATTTACGAACACTGCTGAGACACGTGATATGCTGTGCACGGCACTGGACGCTAATGCGGGTTTCGACAGTTTTTTTGCCACTTTTTGCTTCTCTTGTGGCACGTCTCGTATTTCAGACAGAGCAGCTTTTCCCAGGCCAAGTTTAGCATCAGAGTTTCATAAGACGGTTATCCGTCAAAGTTTGACAGATAATGGGGAGGTGGACCTACTGGTCGTAAATGTGAGTGTAGAGATATACAAGTGGTACCATTAGAGTCAGTGAGTCGAGGGCTATCGTTTGAGTCTTTATTCAACTCTTTAACTGTAGTTCCACCAACACTGATAGTGTAGTCCTAACAACCTAAATAGTGCTTCATACCAAAAGCAAAAGGCATTACATAGACACAGCAAACGTCCCCTGAACTGGTGACAATAGCAAGAGCTCGGCGTCTGATGTTATAGCTCAGTTTTGCTATTCTGAATCCCTCTTTGTTTTTGATATATTTCCGAACCACCCTTTGTTACATCCCTTCAACTTGCCGAAAACTGCTCCAATTCGCAAAAGGACAGTACAGACCTACTCGCGAGAAAAATACAAAGCCGGTGATACCAAGAACGCTTTTGTTGTAGCAGTCACCAGCCACATTTTTTACTGCACAACTGTCTCCGCCTCCACTCTTCCGTCGTATCACGGTTTAGCCTTTGGCTTTGTTGAAGGGGCGTAAGAGAGGTGAGTTTAGAAGGGCCAATAGTTGGGTTAGGAAGATACCGACTGAATCATTAGATAGCTCTTGATCTCGTGACCATTTCCATAACTTTTACAAACCTCTACGATCGGTATATCACACCCCAAACCCCTACCCAGCTTCCCCACCTGCACCTTGTACCCCAACTGCGGAGAAAATGACCTGATCTCTGCCATCTACACAATGGAACGTACCAGTACCCCTCACATTTTGAAAAGAAAAGTGACGTCAGGTACAGGTCCAGTATTGAAGCACAACGGTGTTTGAAAACCGGGTTCAAAACCGTAAACATGTCTGTTTGTGGAACCGAATTGCCTCGTCTAGAAGTTGTAGCCGAGGTAGTGGATTTGGTGGAAACAGTGGAAACAGTGGAGGTCTTGAAACAAACGTCAAGCAATTGTACACGACTTGGTCACGTGACGATGCAAAATATCACGCGACTTTCCCCACAATAATTTGCTCTCCCGAACAGCTGCCGAAAATATCACGTATTGTCTGTTGAATACCACCTTTGTGAGAGCCTTTGTGACCACCAAGAATCAAGTATTTTTGCCCAGAGTTTGCCCAAATTTTGCTAACTTTTGCCAAATTTTTTACTACTGTATGTAGCCCCCGTGTATTACAGTTAAGCTTTAGCTGTCGAAAATAACGGCCTTGTCTGGGAGAGTTTTCATTGTGGCGATCTCAGCGGGTATTACTGTACGTATTGCACCCTGAAAAGCTCAGCCACCGTGTACTGTAGGTTAACGAGAGTAATACCTCCTATCATGCTCGGTGCATCCTCGGTTCTCGGCATGTACTGCTGTCTACCCCACAGGAAGAGGAATAAGGAACATGAACAAGAAAAAAGGAAAAACCGGTGTCTGATCTGATCTTCAAACCGTACAATTGCTGTGGTAGAAAGACCAGAACAGCTGATAAACGAGCTATCAAGATTAGCTGCTCGAAACCAGGTCTACCTCAACTCTGTGTCCCCCTCTATCACATTCCAATACCAAGACAATACCAAGACAACACCAAGACAACACCAAGACAACACCAGACGCGACTCGTAGTATTATTCACGTCTGTAACGCGCACACGCTCTGCACAGCTCGGACGCAATAACAGAGCCGTATGGTCTGGGGTACGTCCTGGCAGCCCGGGGCCGTGATTGGCGCATTCGAGGCAATATCCGAAGCAATATGGCAGGCGGCAGCAGCACCTATGCACTTTCTACGAGCCCCCCAAGACTCGATAAGACTCGTATCAAAAGTGGTATCAGAATGTGCAACCTTGATCTGAGACTTCATCTGCAAGTCTTGGAGGGAGCTTGTGAGAGAGTAGAGTACAAGTCGAGGTAATGTGACTCGGACGGGTATTATCTGGGCCATGTGAAAGTCTCAGGATCGAATTGGCGTATCAGAGGTCGTGGCGGTAGCCTATCAGAGGTCGTGAAGGTAGCCTGGCAATAGCAGGAGGAATGCAACAGCCATGGTGATATCCCAACCTGACAGAATCGAAATGTCCAAGTCGAAACTAGTCTAGACCACTGCAATGGCTGTAGTCAGTCATGTTGTGCTACCAAGATAGATGACGAACAGGTACAAGTAGTCAGTCAGTCATTAATTCAATCAGTCAGTCAGTCAGTCAGTTAGTGATTAACAGCCGTATAACAGTAAGCCAGTCAGGCAACAAGTAGACAGTCAGTTATGTGACAAACAGTGTCTGTTCAGTCTGTGAGTCTGTCTGTCTGTCAGTCAGTCAGTCATCATATGAACAACACAAACGGCACAGCTCACTTGAGCCGTATCACATCAGTCAGGTCTTTGAGCGTTCGTGACTTCAACCAAAACAGGATCTCAATGGTCTGTGATAGTTGCAAGGTGCTCAGTTGTTGATAACCATATGATTAATGATATGTAAATTACTGTAGCTAGTTTAGAGAACACCGTATACTAGTCCCACCAGAAGTGTGGACACTATCAGAACGAAATCCCACACAGACAGATATCAGTCAACCACCAGCACTACCCATGTGCTGGTAGTGTCTAAATATTACCCTACCGGTTCTATTTCAACATCAAAAGTCTGTGATATTTGAAAGGTGCCAAGTTGGTTCATACCATAACGTCATAGACACCCTCTGAGCACACCTTCAAGGGTATAAAACGTCTGCAAATTAGTTCTGTGTCATTGGTTTTGTAGCATATAATCAACTCATCAGTGCTACAGTACTTACTGACCATACTACTGTATCCTCTGATCTATCATATCAAGATACTTTTGTAGGGCCATACGTAAGTCCCACAATAGCATTCAGCTTAGAGGCATCCATTATCTCTTGTCTCAAAAGAGATATGGAAAAAGTAGTATAAACGAGTGCCAATCTTTTTGCCGGTTTCCTTCCCAAACCGTTGTCAGATTTGCGGTCTGGAGGTGTTCCGTTGCGTTCTGATAGTATCATCAATCCCACACCGTATCTGCTAACATTCTGTTCTACTGTACAGTCATCGTTCATAAGTCTCTGACATTTTGCGTTTTGAACTCAAATGGACAAAAATCGGGAAATCTTTAAAATGGCATACAAAGCTGAGTACTGCAATGGTCCTCTTAATTTACATACCATCGTGTTCGCAAGACACGACTGTATATGTCTATCTATTTTAAATATGCAATAAACGGGATGGAGGTGCAATTGACACGCTGTTTCGGTATTCTGGGAGCTAATCTACATGCATGTATCAAAATTATGTCAGAGAGCTCTAAAAAATGAACCGATAATCGAAGTGATATTTTTATTTCATCAATAAATACTCGAAACGATTGGCAAGACATACCTGACTTCTCCTGTTATTCTAGGATCTCCTTGGGGGTATATTCAAGAGTCGAAATGTTACCACCTCATTTGAGTTCGACAGCTACGAGCCTTCAAAAAATTGGAGAGACCATATCGGCGGTGATTTGATACAGATATGATTAATATTTTAACTACCAAGTGATTGAGAATACCAGAATCGATTCATATAAATTTTGTATCTCAAACACGTCTATAGCGTTGTTTAACGAGCCGTCTCTAAAACGCGATTGCTTGGGAGGCTAAATTTCGAAACATTAGTCATCTTCAGCTGCGTGTAATACCACGGAAAATACCCTCAGAAACTACTGAAAGTTTGAGGACACAGATCTGCTGTTTTTGAGAACTTCCAAGCTTTAATCTCATTCCCAGCAGTTTTATTCCCTGTTTTATCGCCCTAGGAGTGCAAACAGGACGAAACTGTAAATTCCGGCCAAATTCTCGATAAGATGGGACCTACAGGACTTTGTGTCACGATATATCAAGCGAAAACTATATAGATCTGTAGAGCTGCGTTTTGCGGTTGCTATTATACTAAAATTATTGTGCTTGTGTTACTGGTACCTGTTATAATGACCACAGAAGAATTTCCGACTTTTCACAATTTAGCGTTGAAACGCAAAATGACAGAGACTTATGACCTAGTACTGTATCATCTGTGTCTGCACCACCTGCCCCCACAAACTTACTTCACCTTTCAAAGCCCCTAATTTCACACCCAGTAATCCCCCAACATGCATACGTCTGACAGGTAGAATTAATGAAACTGCATACCCGCGGTTCAGCACACGTTTACCACGTTTACCACACGTTTACTGCGTATTTGATGCATCCCATTAGGATGGCAACCAATGGGGGAATTTTCGAAATCTGACGAAAAGAAAAAAAAAAAATTCACACAGGACTCAAAAATTCGTACAAAAATTCTACACTAAAAATTCTACACTACTGATGACTACAATTGAACTACAGTAGATACAACAGGATGTTGTCCGTTCGAGGCATGCCTCTCACTTCCGTAGGGTAAAGAATGTATAGGCACAAGGCAATAAATAAACAGTCGAACGTTCGACCAAGTAAGTGATTAGTAATGTCCAAATATCCCCTCCTTAGTAATACTCCAGATAATCGAGGGTACCGGAAAAAGGACTCAGAGGAGTGGACGGATCCAGAGTAAAGGCGTTGGAGGAGATCATGTGACAGTTGGAGTCGAGCTCCTCCTCGGTCACGTGATTGGGCAGAAGATGGGCAACGTTCACGAGTTGTTCCAGTTCTGCCACGTTGCCCAGATCGAATCCGTCGCCCAGGACTGGTGTAGTGTGTCCTGGGGTGACGTTTCCGAGGTTGGTTGAGGTGAGATTGGTGGTCACGTGATCAGAGATGTGGGTGGTGGTCAGTAGGTCGTTGGAGGTCACGTGATCGGACAACGGAAAATCGCCCACGTGACTGGAAATCATGTGATTGGATGTGTCGATGGAGGAGATCCCGGCAGTGATCATATCGGCAACGTGGGTCACGTGGTCGCTCACGGGGCTCATCTGACTCACGTGACTGCTCACCGGACTCATCTGACTCACGTGATCACTGACAGGACTCATCTGACCCACGTGATGCATCTGCTGACCCACGCTCATCCTCACATAATCACTTCGCAGGGCAAAAACACGTGACAACTGCTGCTGCAACACCGTAGCAGGCCCGTTGCAAATATGCGTCGTCACGTGACTCGCCTGCTTGCCCTCGGAAAAATCGTGGCATGCTACCCATCTTCCTGGGGCCTTTGGAGTCTGGATAGAAAAGCTTGGAGCGGCAGTCAAAGTCAGATTAAGAGCTCCTAGCGTATCATTGGGGTTTCTGCTCACGTGAATTTCATCAATCGCCGAAAACGGAAACTGCATTCGAAACTGCGTCTTTTCCGAAGTCATGTGATACGACATGATGTCTGTAGAGGGGTAGTAAGCCAGCGAAATTTGGGGCGAAAGACGTCGCCAGTTTCCAATGGTCAGGGAGAGGGTGGGGAAAAAAATGGGTGGAAGAGCCACGTGATGCGGAGTGGTGGGGGTCAGATTGGGGGTCACGTGACCGAGCGGAGAAAACGTGGGGGAGTCATTTGAAGTCACGTGCGATGAAGTGGTGGGAGGTGTGGCTAGCATGTGATGACTATGAGTATTGGTGATGGGGGTGATGGGGTCGTCTGAAGTCACGTGAGAAGTCACGTGGGAAACGTTGACGGACATTTTGGTCATGTGGGAGGTGACGCTTACATCAGCAGACATGCTTACGTCATCAGCCATGCTAACATCATAATCCACATCAATTCCCAGCCCAAACTCGTCAGTCTCCTCACGTGACTCCTTGCCGCCCCGCTGGGCCTTCTTCTGTTTGGCACGAGTGTTTTGGAACCAAATCTGAACGCTTCGCTCAGTCATATCGATAAGAGCACTGATACGACGTCGTGTGGCAGCGTCAGGAGTGGCACAAAGCCGGTATTCGAGCCTTAGAACCTCCAATTGCTGAGCGTTGGCTCTCTGGCGCTTGTTGTTGCGCTGCTGCTGCGTGAGAGTCGACTTCTTGCTTCGTTTCTTGTCCATGTTGAGATGTGGTGAGGTGTAGTGGTGGGTGTGGTCACGACGGAGGGGGTGTTGTGGCACGACACGGGTGGGGTGGTGGGCACGACACGAGTATGGTGGTGGGGTGGTTGGGATGAAGAGCTGAGGTGAACCGGTGAATGTCGTGCAGAAGACGTCGTACTTGTACTGAATGGTCTTGGGCCAGGTGAAGGAGAGTTGATATATAGACTAGGATTAGAGTTTTGACTTTGCGTTTTCAAGTCCACGATAATATTGGCCTTGTGCATCTCGTGCAGCTGCACCATGCGGCGCTGGTAAAGACCAGTCTACCGTATTGGGGAGTTGGTGGAAACAGCAGTTGGGTGTGTCGCGTGATAGCTCTAAGCTCAGGGATTCTGGAAACGCTTTCAAAACTCTCATATCTCTAGTATTGATGGCGTTCCAGTGGTTCCAAGAATTTGCTCTGCAACTCTATTTTTGAGTGGGGGTTTTCAAAGTACTCTACGGTGGCGATTTTGGCAGTAGAAAGGAGATAGAGGTGTCTATCTGTTGCTGGACGTGTCCCCAATCAGCTTGCTGTCTATCTGAACCCATAGCTTTTTTCGATCTTTCGATGCGACCATTTCTGGCTGACAAAACCCTGTTTCGTCTGTAACTCCGCCAATAATATTACCAGGAGCTTGGAGAGAGTCTCAGCGTGTAGCCTGGGGTCTGTAGAACACGTTACGCGTTTCACCGCTTTCTCACCATCCATATTCCCGTCTCTACAGCGGTTTGCAAATCCCACCTCCCCCCTACACCAGCCCAACCCACATGACAGGTGCATGCACACACCACACGGGCACAGACGGATGTGACGATATAGGGTCAACCTTAAATTTGGAGTTGGAGCTCTCATGCAAGATGGGATTTAGGGAAAACGTAAAGCGAAAAGTGGATTAACGCAAAGTTCAGCTGGGAAAACACAAAAGCGTAAAAACGCAAAGCCCAGGCTGCTCTCCAGGGGCCCGATATTATTTAGCCACATATTATCAAGACACATTGTCTGGCGGGCTTGCTGTTTAACTCGGTCACGTGTCTGACGTCACCCACAGCAGGGTGCATCAGAACGGAGGGTGCAAGCGAGCCCGAATAAGATTAAATATCGGCGGTGTAAAATGGCAACAAATCGACGGATATTCGGATAAAATGGATAATACCAGACGGGTAGCTACGCATGCCTCGGAGAAAATACGGGGTGGCTGGCATGTGCGACCTGTACGTCGATAGTGTACCAGAGTCGGTTGAAGGGGTGTGATGGTAGGTCCAAAAAAAGGAATGCATTTAGAAGCTATCAAGGGGATGGGGTGGAGGGTGAAAGACGAAGAATGGGAAGAAACTCAGGGGAACCACATCCACTGGAGATCCATTAAAATGCTCAACCGCGCTGAAATATTTGCCAGGCTCTCCATTTCCCTGGCTTTGCGTTTACAGAGCAGATGCATCTCACGAATCAGCCCATACTGAGTATCCACCGTGGCGATGTAATTTCCAGACGAGCCAAGGCCAACGGGACAAAGCTCGGATACAGCCAGAGAGGCTTGGAGAAGGACGTACAACGGCACACATGGCGTGGGACTGGCTCACGGCTCTCCGGGGAGCAGGTTATCGACACCATATTATCACCCCAGAGGGTCTAGCCGAGCCCAACAATAGATAGCGACAGTGAGGGCCAATGAGAGTCAACGATGTGGTGATTCAAGTGGTCGACAACATTCCAGTGGTGATCCTTGACTCCATCTACGTGGGGGTCACGGCAGGGCGGCATCTTCAGAACCCATGTGATTGCGTCGTCAGCACATGGACAACTTCAGCAACATGGATACGGATCTCATACGACACCCAGAACCCATGTGATTGGCATGTGATAGGATGGCAGTATGACTGTACTTGTAGATGAAGCCACAGAGCAGGTCTACTGGTGAACTGCTGCGTTTTAACGAACACTGTGGGATTGTATGGACCATATTATTCACCAGTCCATGGATAGCGGTAGTACACAGCTCTGAGAACAGGAACACCTTCAAAGCCCCCATTATCGCTGACACTGTCTCTGACATGCTCCCTTCTCTCCTTTGCCATCCAATATTACTCACCAAGGCCCCTCTTCGAGACCCTCCTTCGAGACCCATAATATGATTCCACATGATCCCCAGGTGAACAGTGCATTCCAGCAGTCTGGGGTTTAATATCTGCCCGTCGGTATCTACCAGTCAGTATCCGTCATCGATTTAGCCAGTGGAGGGCAGAAACAGTGACACAAACACAACAGCACCACACACCCCAAAACCAGAACCAGAACATCAGAACACACCCCAGACCCCAGAACTTTGCCAATTTTGTTGCAATCACGAAACAAAAAACGCTGGTCTCTTCTCCTCACCCCGCTCGTTCCAACCGTATACTCACCTAATCCCTGTCACCATCACTCGTGCTTGTATCTCTCTCTCTTCTCCCTCACCACTCCAAACTCCACGGTCGCTCAGATAACCGCGCCATGTTGGCGCTCCAAGCTGACTCCACCGGAACCCGAATACGACGGCGGTGGCCACCTAGCCCACTGGACGTACCGCGGCGTACCACAGCGATATTATGTCACCAAAAGGTTGGCTGGGACACAAATGGCATTTGTTGACAAAACCGTGGCAGAAACACAATGACTATGGTATCTATGGAGAGGTCTGGCCGAGCCGGGTTGTTTGCTACACTCTGGATTCCCGTCCGGCAACTTCTCGGGGGATTGTGTCGAGACCTGCCAAAACGAGACTAGTGTGTCGAGATGACAGAATATTGATGCCAGAATATTGGTCACGTGACGCGGAGGCCGTAATCGGGCTCAATCGGGCTCCGTTTCCCGACTCGGATATGTCAGGATTCACAGAGGGAAGTGTGTTGTTATTTGTGATGTGTTTCGTTTGTGTGGTGAGAGCACACAGACTCAAAACCTATGAGGCGGAAGTGGCACAAATGACAATGTAATGGGTCACGAAAATTGTGGAACCGTTTGAGCGCCCAAATTTAATGGCAAAACATTTCTGAGAATCTCCAAACGCTCACAAACCTGCCAGCTCGCCGTCTGAGTAGTCATCCAAACTTTCCGGCTTGACAGCACACAACTGGTTGTCTGAAAACCTGGGCTGGTGTGTGGCATATTTTTAACATTTGTGTTTAACGTCCAGGGTGAGAGTGAAGCGGAATATCTTTTAGGCTTTTCGGAATTCGGAGTACGGAGTTCGAAGCCTCGCCTGGTTAAATTCAGACGTGGCCCAAAAAAGAAGATATTGGGGGGCCACTTGTGCCACTTGTGCCACCTGTGCTTGTTTTGGAAATGTCGATCCTTGCTTTGGCTTGCGTTGACACAGAGGTAAACCTCCAGTGTTAATCTCGGGCGCATCCAATGCCTGCAAAGAGCCCTGGTGGGGGTTGTCTTGTAGCGACGCTGGAAATACGACGACAGATGTACTGGTAAAACTTTTCTGATCTACTGTAAGCGAGGTTCTGGGTGTGTATAGAGTGAGCAGTATTTTGAAGCCGGCATTCAGAGCAATACAATACTGCTGGCGTGGTAGGTATGACTCGATAAAGCCAACGACCAACCCCCCATCTCTCTAGGTCCTCTATCAAGATTTCCAAGGGCCCCTCTCTGCGACCTCTATCGCAACTTCCAAGGCCCAATATCACGCCTTTTCAAATAGTGAAACTGACAGGAGTGACATGTCTGAGAACACGAGAATAGAGAGGTGGGGGGGAGGTCGAGGGGTAATGAACGGCGTCTGAAACTTGACATCATATCTCCGATTGTATGCGGGTGTCATGGCCTCGAATATATCTGATTTTCGCCGTTGATATAGCTCTCAAAACTCCTCCACTCAACGGGGCATCTCCGTAGCTGGAACAATATTCTGTAATACTCTCATCTCTATTGTCAAACTCCGATACCGTTAAGCCTTGAACATCTCTATACCGGAGGCTATTGTTGTCTATGTTTTCTATGAACCCTTGCAAAACTAGCCCAGTACACGGAGTGTATTCCGCGGTATAATATAATTGTTCATTGTGGTTCGTATTGCTCTTGCGTATCTCTGGGCCAAATTGCTTCGGAGACGTATCAACGGTGTAAAAGGTTGGACGATGGCGACATGCATGATACACAGAGGGAAGAGTACTGTAAATGCAATTAAATACCATTGAAAATTACTGCAAAAATTGCTTCAGATTATCTCCATTTTCCTGGCTTTTCCACCTACAATAACCCCTTTTACAGCCCTTTTACGGCCCTTTTACAGCCATTTACGGCCCATTTTCTCACACCCAATAACAATGCTGGGCCGAGGCAATTGTTTAAATTAAATTTGTTTTAAAAACGCCAATTAAACAAAGCTAAAACCGCTGGAGAACGCGCAACGGCCGCGCATCCGCCCAGATTTAATCTCTACAGACCCCTCCCCAAGCTCTCTAGCCCATAGGGCCATTAGTCAAAGTGAGACACATCTTTGTCAATCGTGATACTGCCTGTGTAAAGATGTAGGTCTCACAGCACATGTCAGATAACTAGATATGATCGGCGAAGTCTCAAAGTCTCCCAGTGTACCAAGCGAGAACATGTCAGATAAAGTAGAAATTGTCTGGCGGCCCGTAAGCCCACCATTTGCTCCTTCTCCACACGGTCTATACGGGGCTGGCACGCTGTCCGATTATCTCGTCGATTAATGCCGATTCAAAATCCAAAAATATCCCAACCTGGCCAAGGACTCCGAGCTGTTCCCAGAAATTCCAGAAACCCCGTAGAGCACTAAAACGTGGCTAGAAGCTTTGTTGCCTCGGTTGGACCTGGCCGTTTTCGGAACGACAATACCATTCAGCTGTGCTGTCTATTTCGTCCCAGTCTATTGTCTGCTTGCCCTTAAACATGTGAACCTGCAAGCTACTCCATATTTCTGCAACAGGCCCCCCACTGGCTGCTTCTCAGCTTCGCAGAACTCTTTTTCGAAACCAATCGAGCCGTTAGTAACTATTTTTAGTTTGCAGCCTGCAGACGCCCAGGTCCGCATCGTTGGTGATCTGCAGCAACCATCACCAATTTTCTTGTTACAGGATACAATGATGGCTAGATTTCCTCGAAAGCTATATATTCCTTCCATTGAGCCCTTCTTTCGTGTTATTTTTGCGGCTAATCCCTATTTTTCACGTTATTTTCACGGCTGTTTCTCGCTTATCTTTAATACTCCTCGTATTCGCTGCAAGCTGCGTTTCACATGCACACGGACACGTCGGCAAATTTAGTATTACAAACGTTATCTTTAGGTAAAACGCCCTTCTTGGCGTCGATAAGTAGCTTTGACAGCTGTCTGGAGAACTCCCCGTGGAGCCAAATAATATTCGATGACAGATGTGAGCTAATGGAACGTTTATAATGTAATTGCACTGAGGGCTGCTGTGGCGTGATAAACTGAGCAATCGTATTATAGACATTGAATGGGATGATTGCCATACAGCTCAAAGGAGATGGCAAAAACAAATTCGGTTGTTTCTGACGCATTTTCCGTCGTTTCTGACGGCACTGTGTAACTACAATACTGTTAGAAAAAACCTTGCTGGATATTCGAGTCTTGGCTGCAACTAAGCACGCCACAGTATCTTCGTCCTGGCAGAGCCGTTCGCTCATTTCAATCCTAATTTTCCGACGGCTGCCTAGACGGTCGTGCGCCGTTATTTGTTGTTCCGATACCACGCCTTTAGTCTTAGACTGTGCCTGCACCAGCTGTCAAACACTATTAGGCCCCGTTGTAGACAAACAGCGCGCTCCACACCAGTGGTTGACGTGAGCAGCACCTGTTTGGACGGCTTTTAGACAGAAGAATCGAGCTAGAGAGCCCAGGAACCAATCGCAGTTAGGGGCGGGTCACTTTTGACAGTTTGTCGAGGCAGGGACCAATAACAGCTAGGGGCGGGTCACTTTTGGGCCTCCGACAGAAGCAGGGACCAATAACAGCTGGGGGCGGGTCGATTTCGGGCTCCTAACCGGCCTGTCTTGGCGTTTGACTCGGTGATATTTCTTGAAAGAGTTTGCAACGGGTTTTCCCATTAAATCCATTTTATGCAGATAAATCCCAACGGCCCAGATTAAAAAGCAGGGGTTTCACGGACTACCCCGATAGATGAATGGTGGGCGCTCGAAGTCCCTGAAATTTCTGCTGCGCCTCTATCGATAATACAGCGCTTACAGGAACGAACGGCGATTTGGCCACCACTGCCAACCACTGCCAACATTCCGAAGCAGCAATATTCTACAAGTAGACCTATGGCAGGTGATCGGTCCACGGACTACCGGCGAAATACCCCGAATATAGCATTAATTCGCTCTTTGAGGAATAACATTCGGCAGTGGTGAGTGCAGAGCGCAGTAATATCGGGTAGACATGGCCCTGCTTGGAAAGATCTGCATGTTAGGAAGTATTATTATGAGCAAAGGTCAATTCAAGAGTACTGCTACTGCACCCTTGTTCTATTGAGGAAGCAATATTGGCATGTGAGACATGAGACTGCTGAGATGTTTAATTAGTTTAAGTGGGCGCGAAATTTGTGCGGGCCCAAAGTAGACAAGAGGCGCGGTTCGTGTCTCTGTTAACCATACATATTGTCCACATAGCTTGTTTGGGAGCCTACAGATATTATATCATGTAAGATATTACGTCAGGCAGTGTAAGCGGGGCATGAACGGGACGTACTTGAGTGAAGCAGGTGGATATAATTTTCCCTGACGACGAGAATGAAGGCTGGGGTCTCCAGCGTCTCTTTTGGAATGTTGCCGATGCATTGAGCATTCTTTTGAAGTTGTCGTGATTTGTATTGATTTGCTTCCCGAAATAAGAACTAAACATCATAATAATCGAAACAAATCGCCAAAAAGACTACAGTAGTCCAACGCAGCTAAGATTAGCTGGAGGACGTATCTAGATACACATTCAGCTAATTGTCGAACAGTTTGAAGTGCATCAGCCCTTTTTAGTCCGTTTAACTGCCTCTACCGCTGTACGTTAAAGCAGCACATGCCGGACGTTCCCGCGTTCCCTTTCGGGAACCTGTCTAGGACTATTTGGGAAGATTTTTCTAGACGAATATAATATCTGCAGCTACATATCTGCAGTTGCGTTTTATTTTCTTGCTATCATTGATCTTCTGAGCTTTGAGCCCTTTACCTGTCAGCAGCTAGTTGTACTGCGCCACTTGAGAGCTACTTAGCTGTGACGTGGCAATGTAATGTGGTCTGAAGCGGCTGTGACGGTTTGGCGACTTTACAGAATCACTCATGTGTTTGTCTGGCTAACGGGAGTGTGGATTGAGTGTAACCAACTGTTGGAGAAGGACTGGAGCTGAGACAAAGTCTGGCTATTGCGTGCTAGCAGCAGTCTAGCTATTGTACTTCAGCTGAGCATGATTCTCAACAGGTATACGTTGCTCTGGCACTCTTCTACGGAGAATGGTACACTGAGCAAGAACTATGGAACCCCCAAAAACCCCTCCTGGCCCTTGAGGACAAGATACGAACTAGTCTCTATGAAATCAACCGCGCTTCAATACGAGCAAAGTGGATCCCCGCTTAGTTTGTCCAAATTTGGTCACTGGAAATATTCTCAAGTGTCTTATCTCTACACTTGTTTTCTATAGCCAATCAGTATAGCCAGCATAACAGTTTGACACACCTGAAAATCTCACAGCTCCCAAAACAAGATCATCTCAGACCACTTGTTCCGATTTGCCCCAATATCATACTGGTCAAGTTTCTACGCTCCAGAGACTTATCTTTTTCATTCCACAAGTCCAACTAATGCGGGACCACATCCCAACAAAATGTCCCAGATTTCGCAGATTCCGCTATAATCTAATTTTTACGAGGAACACAAACGTGCCGGGATTTCACAAATAAAGTCACCCATCCACGCCACAAACACAAAAGTACCCCCAATCTATTTCTCACCCTCGGTTTACCCCACACCCGGGATTTCAGCTCCGTAGCGGCAAAAATTGCGTCTTTCGAATTTCACAGGATTGTAATCAAATCGTAAATCTTTTCTTCAAATCGCTCACCCCTTCTTCGCGCGCACAAACGCACGCTCTTACATGTGTGCTTCTAACGAATCCCTTCCGTAGATCATCTCAGAAAACAGGACGATCTCTTGTAGATAGATAAGAGAGAGCACGGTAGGGCTGAGTTAGAGTATACGATGCAGCACAGACATGTTGCAGGGACATGTGAAAGGAGAGAATGGAAGGATTCCGTGATACTGTACAGGAAATTGTCATTCTGAACTTCAACCACAGTCAAATGTCTCACAAACAATTGCAGTGTGTCTCATGAACAATAGCAACGTGTCTCAAATTGTTGTACCCACACCCTTCTCCATTGTTGCTCGCCTTGAGTCAATATGTCTCCGATTCCGAATTGCTTCGATTGCTTCGATCTAATGATACTCTCCGATCCAGCCCGATCCAGATGCTCGGAGATTGAGGGTGGGCAGAACGCCGATCCCGACATCATGACTATCACTTTGAAAAACATGTACACATGCACAGAAGGTGGAGACCAGAGCCTTAGCATCTGAAAAGAATGTAGACAAATATTAATTGCCAGAGCCGGGCTTGCGTCCAAACATATCACGTGAAAAATATTGTATCGTGTCGTTTTTGTCACGTGACAACTATCCTTATCATTTTTGTCACGTGATCTCCAGTCTACTCCTCCCATTCGCTCGTCTCGTATTCGCGTGATCCCGAATACGACCCGTCCAACCCTAATTAACCTTGTAAAGGATGTTGTCAGGGATGTTGTCAGGGATACTGTTGCCATGGTGATGATTTGGAAGCTGCATTCTTGATCTCGGCTAGGATATGGGAGCAAAGATAAAAAGAGAGCTTGTGTTTTTTCTTCTCTCCTTGTTCTGACGTGCCGTGTTGGGGCATTCTTCAGAGGTTGGCTGCTTCTTCAGACAATAGTGGTACGCGGTTTATGCATTGCTACCCGCTTTGTGTCTTTCAAAAATTCTCTTGTGTTTGAACTTGTTTCGAAGGGAGTTGCTTTTTTCCAACAAAAAGCAATACTTGGCTCGGAGATGTTCCGAAGCCCGCTTCAAAGAGTCATATTGCTTTTGCTAGAGGGGTGGTCTGACAGGGGTGGAGGTGAGGGAGGGGTTTGAGAAATCAAAAGATCGTCAGACAATTCTGAAAAAGCTGTACAGTTGTACATTCTTAAGCTTGTGTGGAACTGTACGATGTGAGTAGTTCTGCTGTTGATTGGAAGGTCAGACACAGATCTTCAGATGGTGTTTTCCGAGGTGTAGATGACCTTCAAAATTATTGTGAAACCAAGCAAGATAGTTTACAGTACAAGAACAGTAGCATGTCTCGAAAGCTTTTTTCTGAACACTGCCGTTTTTCATACGGTCTCTCTTGCCTCTACCAATTGCCTGTGTGCTCCGATGCACTTTCTTGCAACACTCATGTCCAGTGTATCCCAAAGTCGGTTACACACATTTGCAGAGTTTGCCTCTTCAATTTGCTGTGGATTCCTGCTTTTAGCAAACACTCTTCCGAACGAACCACACGATCGCTCTCCTTTCTCAGTCATCAGACCCTCATATCGTTAGTTCTCAAGTCTTGGACTCTTCCAAGCAGTTAACGTAGCACACGTTACTCTGGTAGAACACCTGAGAGCTCCCTCAACCACCATACTGACCCAGTCACCTGCTCATCTCATCCGATGACGTAATTCTCACAGCACATGACTTGCTTTAACCAGCCATAAGACTTGCAACAGTGAACACCTGGGTTAATCAAACACTGTCACACCGAACTAAACAAGTAGGTACCCGCAACACGATAGTCTATAACCCATCAGCTGTGCCGTATCATCCGTATAGGTGCCGTTGTAACGTACGATACTAGAGACAAGCCAAGTCGCTAGTCCAGCCAATCTGGCACTACTGCAGCCGCTAGTCTACCCAACAGTACAGTAAGCACGGCAGTGATACGGACTGAGACAGTTGAACAACGACAGCCCTCTAGCTGAAACACACACGACAAAGACCGTGAATCATCGTGTTCATAACGTGACAAGGTATAAAGCACGTGGTGGCAGGGTGTCGTCTCATCGCAAAGTCAACAAATAAAAACAACTTCCCAAAGGTCCAGAACAGGACGGAAGAAGGACCATTAGGTACAGACAAAGACACCATTTCTGCCGAGAAAAATGTTTACCAGAATTCAAAAAATGTCCACCAGAATTCAGCTATCCCAGCTACCACCTCTTCAGTCAGT
>ULGQ01000011.1:0-58942 GCA_900519045.1 Yarrowia divulgata | reverse complement strand
CAAGTTGGTTAAGGCGTACGACTGTTAGTCACCTGAATGGCCGCCATCGTAAGATCGAGAGTTCGACCCTCTCCGAGGTCGTCCGTATTTTTTTGCGGGTGTGTATTTTTTGGCCTCAAATCGGCTCTACGAGATGCCATTTGCCAGTATTAGCACGTCTTTTGATTTTGCTAGTCCATGCGACACCGATACCCCGAGCTGGGCTATTTTCCAACGCTAGTTACCCTACCTCCATTAGGGCTAGGTTTCAATATCCAGCCATGTCTCACTCTGTTATGCCGTCGTATAACTTATACATGGTAAATTGAAAGTGTATATGACATTTCGAGCACCCCTAACCCTATGCAATATCCACGGACATGTGCAAATCACGCAAATCGTTTGCGCAGATCTGCCAATCCCAAGCGGGGTTATTGTTATACGAGGTAACCACGACATTTGCCATGTGGTGACCACACTGGCCCTGTAGTGACCACACTGATTATGTAGTGACTACGCCATCCAGGTAATGACTACACCGCCCATGTAATGACTACACCGTCCATGTGGTGCCCTCGACATGACCTCTGTAACAACCACATTGTTCATGTACCCACCACACCCCACAGATCCAATGTAACACAAGTTCCGCCTCTGTCAGCGGCAGCATCATCAACGCAGGAGCATGCCATTAGGCTGATAATTTTTTGGTATATTTGCATGGGTGGCTGGTCTACCCCGCCGTGAGAACAACCCTAACCCACAAGCGACGAAATTCACGGCCGGGTAACTGTTGGACTTGACACAAAGTGTGGAGATGAGGATTCAACGAATTGCAGGGTTGGGGCTGATTGCAGGGTAGGGACTAGCACACACTGTATGTAGTCACGTGATACTCGGAGTATCATCCGTTTGTCTATTTATTATTTATTATTTATTATTATTTTCAAATAACCAAACCTTAAGAATTTCGAATTAAATCAGTTGTGTTTTGTTTTAGTTGTGGATGATGAAAAAAAGCTTGAGGGGTATAGAGAGGTGAATAGAGGGGATAGCATGGGCTTGATTGATCGAACAAACATCTCAGACTACCTGTTGACGTTCTAAAACAGTTTCTGACGGCTCTATCTACGCATCCCTTCTACCGTTGGTCATACATTCAGAGTCACAGAGAGGTTTAGAGAAACTGCTGGAGCTCGAAAGTGAGATGGATGGATTCCCCCGAGCCAGAGAAACCGCTCGAGGTCAAAATCCGAGGTCAAAGCCGGTTTAGATCGGAGTTTCAGCTGACGTATTGATGACATATAGACAAGCGGAGGTGTAACTCACGCTAACGAAGTTTCATCGAGTCAGGTACGAGCAGGCAGTGGAGTCTTTCGTGTGGAGGAGATTGACAATTGATTTCAGACTCATGGTGACATGTCATACCAGCTACGATGATTAGTATGTACGACCGTTAATAGAGAGTCCTAAACCATCAAACTATTTCGTCGGCGGATATATCGACAAGGCGACGGCACATTTGTACTGAAACATGGATACAGTGAATGGATTGGTATATTGGTTTGTGGGTTGGCAGTGTAGTTGTTGAGTCACTCTGTATGTAAGAAAACATTCGGGTGCATCTAGATTCCCCTATAGAATCACCTACCATCACTGTGAACGTCCTTACTATCTTACTTACTATTAAACAGACCCATTGATGGTCATACGCGAACTCCGCCACTCGATCAGCCCTTTAGCAAGACGCTCCCACAAAACCAACTACATTTACAGCATCAAAAGTGCATCAAAAGTGCAATAAATAAATTACCTGGTCAATCCGCCAATCACGTATCGTCTTCCGTTACTCCTCCTCCCCCTCCTCTTCCTCATCATCACTGTCAAGCTCAGCTTCAAGAAGAGCATTCTTGACGCCGACATCTACCAAATCACCCAGGAGACCCTTCCATCGCTTCTCCAGGTACTGCAGGGTATCTGCCACGTCATTCTGTTTGCGTTTTCGACCCACGTTGACCGTTTCCAGCGTCGATTTCGCCGCCAAAAGCCGTCTGTCCACCACCTTGAGCTCTCGATCAAGCTCATCGTTACCCACCAACCATTGCACCCGTCCGTAATCCGACAGAGCTGCAACGGCGTCCCGGCGACCTAGCGTGTATTCCAATGATGTGTATGCCATTTTCAGGTTGATGTTGCCCTCTGAGTCCTCCAGATTTGCGTATCGCGAAATGTCGATTCCCTTGGGCCGTTTCCGGTCACTCACATACTCCTCCATGGCCGCAGACAGCAGCGACTTTTTTGATTCGGGAATCGACGTGTTCAACGGACCTGTTTCCGCGGCAATCAGAGCCTCAGCGGCTTTTACCTGCTCACTGGAAGGTGTTTCGTCAATGTATGGCAAGGAAGGGATCGTTAAGGTTGCCATTTTGTGTGTGTCTGAGTCGTGGTTTCGTCAGGTTTTTTGTGTCGGTTGGTTTTAAGGGCTCTAGGAATGCAAAAGAAAGAAGAATCACGTCGATCGAAGAGCTGATGCGCCGAATATCAATGTTGTCGTGTACACTATAAGTGGTGATGCAAAAGGTGGATTTTTTGTGCATGCATGCGAGAAATTAAGGTTGTAGAGGTTGAAATTGGGGGTCGATGCTGAGCAATATCGAAGCGAGGTAGACGATCAGAAAGCTGATGAACATTCCGAGACAGCGTAGAAGAAGAGGATCATGTAATATAAGTACTAGGGTATCTCACAAATAGCTGTGTATTTTCTCATGTGACCTTGAACCTTACACAAGATTGGTCACGGTGTGTTTTCAGGTATTTGCGACTAGATGGGGAGTTGGTATATTAGTCACCATGTCATAGCAAGAATTATCTATCGAATGATACCAATTTTGCCATGGATAACAGCTCTCCACGATGTCTTCTGTGTGGTTGCATTGACGTCACATTAGTGTGTGAGAGGTTATTCAAGAGGTTGTTTAGTCAGGGTCTGTCAAAACAACACATATTGAAACTGTGAGATATTAAAAGGTACCACGACATAGAACTGATCGTGACGACCACAGTCATATATTTAGATTCCCGTTGAGTTGAATATCGCACAAGTTCTCCGTACTCCCCACCGAACAGCAATATCGTTATCTAAAGTTATGGTGGCGATTTCGACGTTTTTTTTGGGGGCATAAAAAGTGGCACACATGGGGATATTACTGCTCACAAAATTAACAGGCTGATACTAACGACTCAAATATGTACCACTGGAAGTTTCAGCTGGATGGGCCGTGCATTAACATTTTCTTAAATCCCGCCCAACCCCGAATCGAACTGCGGAACATGCATATCGCCACATTTGTGGACCCTCAACATGACCACAAACACATCACCATAGCCAGACAACCATGTGGGGATTCTTCGGAGGCGCGAAAAAACAGGATCCCAAGGACACCATCATCTCCTTGCGGCAGCAGATCATCGTGCTGAACAAGAAAAATGACAATCTGATTGTGCAGATCCACGAGCAGGAGAATCTGGCCCGCAAACATGTGACCACCAACAAGCTGATGGCGAAAAACGCTCTCAAGAAGAAGAAGAACCTGGAAAAGCAGCAGGAAACCGTGCAGGGCTCCATCGACTCGCTGCAGACCTCCATCAACACTCTGGAGACTGCCAACCTCAACCTGGAGACCATGAAGGCCATGCAGGAGGGAGCCAAGGCCATGAAGCAGATTCACGGCAACATGAACATTGACAAGGTGGACAAGATCATGGACGAGACACGTGACCAGGTCGCTCTGTCGGAGGAGGTTTCGGAGGCCATTTCGCGGCCCTACGCCAACGCCTACGACGATGAGGAGCTGGAGGACGAGCTGGAGGCTCTGGAACAGGAGACTCTGGAGGGCGAGCTTACTAACGCGGGTCACGTGAAGCAGGACGGAGTCCAGGTGACTCCCCATGACCTGCCTGCGGCTCCTAACCAGGTGCCCGCTGAGGAGGAGGATGACGAGGAGGAGGAGCTGAGACGGTTGCAGAGAGAGATGGCTCTTTAATCTGAAAAACGAGGTTTTTGAGGTTATGAGCAACAGGATCAGGAGCGAGCACTGCAATCAGAGCGATTCAACAGGCTACACAAGCTAGAACGTGGCTACCTCGCTGTACGCTCCTGTTCTCAACGGTTAGAGTATACGATACGTAGCATAATGAGTTTTTATTTGAGCAGACACAAGTAGGCTGTGGTTGAAGAGGTATTGAGGAGTGTTGAAGTGAGTCGACATTATTGACTGTAGGAGTTTAACTGTCTCTAGGGTCGAAAATCACCATACCACTTGATCCAGCGTCTTCTGCTGAAACGAAAAGTATCAGTACATACAAATATTCGTAGATGTACACGCTTTTCAATTCTGAAACTTGATAGTCAATTTGTTCTACTTACTGTAACTGTAGTCGAGATATACTGAAAGTATGAGCAGCCCCTGTGGCCCAGTATGAAAGTCTCATACCAGGGCTACTGGATGTCTCAGTATATCATATCCTTTGCTGAAGCTACACAAGGATATCTGAATGTCGTGAGCAAACCGAAGAAGACTGCAACGTATTACTGATCAGTCTGTCGTAATGAGCCTGTTTTCTCACATGGAAAGAGAAGATGTTTGTGCAACAGGACAAGTCACCAGACCGTTGCATTATGTACTTACTGCGATTGACCAAGCAACCCTTTCGTGAAGTCATACTTCTCTTCTCAAGACTCTGACCGTGGTTCTTGATGCATGGTGGATTCAGGAGAATGTCTCATCGTGGTATGGGATCGCATCGTGGTAACCGTGGTATCTGTGCAAGCCGTTACACAAGTGCACCAAAGGCCACAGACAGTCAATCATGTTGATAATGACAGTCGCATGTTTGAAGTGGCTCTTGGTCTTGGTGCAGAACAAATACGGTGTGATGATTGTCAGACAAGAATGACTGAGGATGGTCCAATCGCTGTAATCATGTTTGTAGTCAGACAAGGTTAAGATACAGTAGGCTAGATGGGTTCGATAGTCTCGAACGTTCAGTATGGCATCGTCTCACAACCCAATACAACACAACGGGGGATCAAAAAGAAGAGAACAACGACAGCTGAAAGCAGGAGAGGCAAAAAAAACTGGACGACACCGGAATCGAACCGGGGACCTCGCGCATGCTAAGCGCATGTGATAACCAACTACACCAGACGCCCACGATGATGCCGGGGTGGCCAGGGGGTAGTTGGCGAGAGCTTTGGGACTATTATCCCGCGAAATAATGCTCCGATTAGGATGAAATTAGTTCCACAGGATCCAGGGAGGCTTGGAGAGCCTTTTGATGTAATTACTTTCCAGATATTCCTTGTGTGACAGTCTCTGGAGGCATAGTTAGTAGGGCTCATTGTTGCGATGTGAAGCCACAAAGAAGTTGACAAGAGGTATCGTACCAAAAGCCTATGGGTCATGTGTTTAAACAGCCGTGACATTGTGTAAGTACCGAATGTACTGTTGGAATCACTATGAGTAAGTGGGTATCTTTCTATGCCAGCGACTAAGAGGGTTGCCTGACTAAGCTAACGAACAAACAGCTATTCCACCGAAATTGATACGACAAGGCTCCTTGAGACCTGCTGGTTACAATGGGAACATCAAATGGTTAATTGCGAGAATTGCGAGGGTTTCGTGATGCCAAAATTCGACACCAGCATGAAATTATCGTGTAATGGCCGTGCGTAAATAGGGGAGTCGAGGTTTGCATAATCGGCTCACAAACGTTGCACCAGCCACCAAACCAACGTCAAACGACACGTCTCCTGTCACTCACAATCCGAATCATTTCCGTTTTATCCACAATACTCACATAGACCGCTCACTAGTCACCAGCTGATGCCGTCTAACCACCTCCCCACAGCGGCTATTGGACAAGGTTCATGTGGGGTCCGAGGAAAGTGTGCATGTTTTCGCACTAACCATTCTGCATAGCCGCATAAGAGTGGACTACAAGACCAAGTGTATTTATATCGCGGGGCCTCCCAATATATATACTTGCCAACCCACCACACGCATCACGACACAGCTTCTTCCAAGATCTGTGCCCCCACGCACATCAAACACAAACACAAACACAAACCCAACCTCCACAACCCCCCACAATGGAACTCTACAGCTACGTTGGAAACTCGCGGTCTTACGCCATCTTCTACATTCTCGACAAGGCCGGCGTCAAGTACACCCTCAAGGAGTCGCTCAAGGGAGGCGTGTTCCCCGAAGACATGGACGCCCGGTTCCCGCTCAGAAAAATCCCCGATCTCGTCGACGGAGACTTCCATCTCAGAGAAACCATGGCCGTCACCACCTACCTCGGAGACAAGTACGCTGACAAGCTGGGCAACTTTGTGCCTCTCACCACCATGGAGAAAACCAAGGCCCTGGAGTGGATGTCGTTTGCCAACACCGAACACATCCCCACATGCTCTCTGTCGGGTCTCATGGTGATGGGCCAGCGGGAGTTTGTCAAGGAGGTTTTTGACAAGAACGTGGGAGCTGCCAACCGAAACGTGGACGTTGTTTTCGAGCCCTTCCTCAAAAACAACACGTTCCTGATTGGCGAGCGTCTCACCTACGTGGACCTGTTTGTGGCTGGAGCCACTCTGCGGGGCTTCACGCAGCTGTGGGACAAAAAGTGGCAGAAGGCGCACCCCCATTTTACTCGATGGTTCACGACCGTGGTCAACCAGCCCGAGTTTGTCAAGCTTTTTGGCGAGACCGAGCTTTGCGAGGTTTTCAAGGCTCCCAAGTAGAGCAGTGGTACATACTGATGAATTGTGATGAAATGTGAGCACAGTACATACTGTAGAGTAAATTCGATGGTACGAACAGAATCAGCCGGGTTGCTCTAACCAAATCTGGTGATCACTAGCTGGCCCTTTCTAAGTGAAAGTAGCTGGAAGAATCACATTACTACACATTGATTCGTCGCCGAAGGCAACACGGTAAAATCATGGGAAGAGTCGACGAATGAACTTCTCTGGTAAGAGTTTCCTAGAACAGACCCATTAACCGACTGACTAAGAGTGTGTTGATGAGGTTTCCACGGTCTCAAGATTTTTTTGCTCAAGTTACCAAAACTTGCAGGTGGCTTTTTATGGAATCTTCATAGAGCTGAAACTACAACAACAAGCAGATGAGACTACGTAGACAGATGTGATATCCTTGATAACTAACGGTTTCGAATGTTGGCAATTTTATTCGTGTTTTTATGGGGAATGTAAAACATTGGACTGTACTACAGTACAATCGCATGGATCACAACCAACAAAATCCAAACATTTTCGGTAAGCTGCCCGACAATATCTTCCGATTAGTGGCTCCTTAACAACACCTCATTTCAGTTGATGACGATACCATTCGTGGTTCAGTCGCAGAACTATGATATTTCCGTCACTAATAATCAAGCGCGTCGCGTGAAAAAAATCTGGAAAATGTCAAAACTGTCATGGTTGAATGGCGACTGGCTTAAAGCTTTTAGAAGTTCTTTACCTAGGGTTGTCGCAATTTTATTGGATTTTTTCCGACGATATTCAAGTTTTGAAAGAGGTGGAGTCAACAGGTTGGAGACACCACAGAACGCAAGGGCAAAAAGGAAAGACGATCCGCTTCGCGAATGGANCATTCGTGGTTCAGTCGCAGAACTATGATATTTCCGTCACTAATAATCAAGCGCGTCGCGTGAAAAAAATCTGGAAAATGTCAAAACTGTCATGGTTGAATGGCGACTGGCTTAAAGCTTTTAGAAGTTCTTTACCTAGGGTTGTCGCAATTTTATTGGATTTTTTCCGACGATATTCAAGTTTTGAAAGAGGTGGAGTCAACAGGTTGGAGACACCACAGAACGCAAGGGCAAAAAGGAAAGACGATCCGCTTCGCGAATGGATGAATTGCAGCACCCAGGATTCTCGTATGGTCTCCCACTACAATACTAACTGGGCTCTCTGGTGCTTGACTATGGCTGATCGGACGGGAAGCCGTATTTTCACCAGGATATGGCCGCAACTGACAAAAACGGGTGCTGGGGCGTTTTGCGGGTACGAAAATGTCACGTGTCCGCCGAAACTCGATTCAGATTGATCTTCCGAGTGTCGAGGTGTTTTCGGCTTTCTTCTAAAGTCTTTCAGTGCTATCCTACACCAATACAGTCTAACATACTACCATGAATCGAGTCCGAATGACATGGTAAAAACGCCGGTGATAGAGAATAAAACAGCTTGACCCATCAGCATACAGCCGGGGACTGATGCTAGTTGAATTAGTATTGTTGCAGCACCCGAACTGCGCCCAAAAAGACCTATCTTTTGAAGAGTGGGCTCAACCAACACTCTGCACTAAACTTAGTCTCCCAAGCAATTTTACTTACTGAAGAGGTGACGTCAAAATATTCGATACCAAATCCACAATTATCTGCAAATCGTGCTTTTCAGAATGGTGTGGCTTCAACACTCATTTTTCTAGAGCCACCACAGAGAACTCTACAGAGCGCTTTGGGACGTACTTGTACTGAGACTGCGGTACAAAGCACTCATACATGATCCTGTCACCCCTAATTGCCTACTGTACAGTAGCTCAGGTTTCGGTACATTCTGATATGCAGCTTTTTTCGGCTTCTATGCCGGTTGGGGACGCTGTTGGTAAGTACCCGTGCTGTGTATTAGCTCTACAAGTAAATAATCCTTTGGCACTGTGGACTTCTGCAGAAATTTTGGAGTGTCAAGTAATTACAGTAAGACTTCCAACGCAAGGGAATGATATGTTGCACTCCAAAGCAACCACTGCTGTCTCTGAAATCTCAGCAATTCTCGTTATCACTTGAACAAGTCTGAAAGGCCAAAGGGCGATTCTACCCATAACCCTGAGCTAGCTCCGTTCGACACTAGAAGGTGGTCTAGAACGTTGAAACTAGTTGGACGTGCCTTAGCGGGCCGATGTGCTAGCTCTGCTCAACAATAGAAACGAGTCTAAAACGTTGAAACTAGTTGGATGTGCCTTAGTGAGCAGTAGTCCACGGCACTGTTTTTAGCCGAAAATTGTCAATTTAGTTCAACTCCCCGGTGGCTTGTTCATCCCTGAATAATGGGCCGAGCACAAGTTGATGCAATAGATTTCCTTTATTGATACGGTTCTTGTCGAAACGATATCTGGGCTGTTTGGCATACTGTACACCGATGATTTGAACTATTAGACGCAAGAATGAGACTATAAATATGTGATACCATTAGCACATGTTTGAAATTCACGCGATCATGCCTCGCATTTTTTTTCTCCACGGGCTAACTCGTTTTTCGCCAGAAGAGGAAATATTTGTTCCACCTACGGAATCCCCCCACCCCTCTGTTCATCTATATAACCCCCTTTTTATCTACTCCTACGCTTCCAACAAACCACCACTTCAACTCCGCACAATCAATGAAGTTCTCCGTCGCTGCTATTGCTCTCTTTGCCTGTGTGTGCCAAGCCCTTGGGTTGAAGTTCACCGACGATCAGGCTGTTCTGGACACACTTGGTCAGTATCGTTATGACGAATATCTGAATGTCCGCAGACCCCGGGATTTCATAGGTGTTGCCATTGCCCTTGCTGATCATGATGGAGTCGATCTCGATATCGATGAGCAGGCTTTTGGCCTCACCCTTAGTAACGAAGTTCTCACCAATAGTGAGCTTCTTGACGCCCTTCAGCTCGAACTGGAGTATGCCACGGAATATGCCCGAAAGGATTTGGGGCCCTATTGGTGGTATGCAGTGGACGACTATGACTATGACGTTACGGTCATTTCTTTTGCTCTTGAGCATCTGGGACCCGAACCTCATGCCGCCAAGGACTATGAGGATGCCGCCAGGCTTGCCTACCGCATGTACGTGGCTTCGACCGCTGGCTGGGTAGCTGAGAGCGAAGGAGGAAAGCTTCTAGTTGTCGACGACATTTCTGACGACGACATTTCTGATGGTGTTGAGGACGATGACTTTCACCAAGAAGTTGACGACATCTTGGAGCAGATCAAGCAAATCCAGGAGGAGCAGAAGCTCATCGAGGAGAAGCTCGACTCTCTCGACTCCAATCTCGCTTCAGACGCCCAAGCTTCTTCCCAGATGCTCGACGATCTCAACAAGAAACTTGACGGAGCTGATAGCAGCTGACACCAAGCCTGATGATCCTGTCGTTGGTCCCATTATTGAGCCCCTTGTGCCTGATTCCAAGCCTGAAGACAAGTCTGACCCCACTCCTGCTGTGATTGAGGTTTCTCTTAGCATTACCAACAACACCTATGCTATCTGGATCCAGCTGCAGACTCTGGCTGACAAGACTGCCCAGTCTGCTGCAGAGAACCAGTCTGCGGAACTCATGGCTCTTGCTCAGCAGATGCAGACCCAGGCCACCGCTCTCTATGATATCTGGAAGCAACAGCAGGGATGGGTTGCTGTTGATGTTCCGGAAGACCAGACCGCTACCAAGGTTGAGCAGCAGACCATGTCTCACTCCAACTCATTCAATAACAGCACCAATGTCAACACCAATATCTACACTGTTGGCAACTCTGGAAGCTCTGAAAACTCAGCCGTCCAGAACATCAACGCAACTCTCACCACTGCGTATGTCTCCGATGTGCCCATCACCTCTGTTGACACCGTTCTCACTCAGTCATCTATCACCGATGTCCCCATCGCCTCCACCCAGAAGGCTGAGATTGCCGGAGGAGCTGATCTTGTGACTGTCTACGTCACCGACTGTCCTGTAACCACTGTAGGAGCCAAGGGAGTGACTCGAGTTGGCACCACCCAGTCCACCGTGACTTCCACCGTTTGCACCAAGTGTGTTCCGAGGGAAACTGGAGATGTCAAGGAGTCTTCTGCTAAGCCTGCTGACAAGCCTGTTGCTGATAAACCAACTACTGACAAGCCTTCTGCTGACAAGCCCGCTAAGCCTGTTGCTGATAAACCAACTGCTGACAAGCCTTCTGCTGACAAATCTGCTGTTGACAAATCTGCTGTTGCCGACAAACCAGCTTCCGACAAGCCTTCTACTAGCACTGAAGGCACAAAGTATGGTACCACTGACTCCGCCGTGTTCTCCTCCGCTGCTCAGATCCCCATTCACGCTACTGCCCCTGCCCAGGCCAACAGTGCTTCCAAACTGGTTGCTGGCGCCTCTTTTGTTCTTCCCGTTCTTGCTGCTTTGTTGTAGACTTCTAGAACAGTTGATATAGTTTGTTTAATTGATAATTGTGTGTTCCAGTGTTTGTTCAAGTACTGTAGTCCGTCGAGGGTCTCTGTGAGAAGATGGATGGAGAGTTTGCTGTACTGTAGCCAAGAGGGATGCCGGAGTCTAACAGTACAGTAAGGTTACAAGAGAAGTCTGAGACAAACGCGTCTTTGCGTGTATCGTTTTGGTCTGATGGTGGATTGATTGACCTGGCAGTGGAAAGTTATATTACAGCACAGCAGAACTATTTGACCCGGTTTGTACCGGTACACTCCGAATAGTTCTAATCACTCTCTTTCATTCTACAGTATCTTCAAATACAGTCATCAGGTTTGATCAGACTAAGTCCAGATAATCAAGTGGCCCAAAAACTTGTAGAGCCGCAACTCTCAATACTTTCTTGAGCTTTTGTTACGCCACTCTTGACCCTCAACTACTCTTACCCACCTACAGACTACGTTTCTCGTCTCTACAAGTCAATCAATTAAAAAGGTAACTAATTTTGTGAAAGAAATCACGGCTAGTGGCTGCCTACACCAACAACCAAAGGGTGAGGGCTGCTGGTGTTTCGAAGCTAGCCGTGAGAGTAATCTCATCAGGGCAGCCATCGACTCCGGGTGGAGCCGGCTCGGATCTTTGGAATTCAAGAGTTGTGTGGCTCCGACAATGACGACCTTCAAGTCTCGTCACCGCACGCAGTGATCGTAGACGGCTCGTTCACCGCAAGCAGCAAACGAGATTTCTAACACGGTCGCTCAGGACCTTAGTCAGACAAGGCCAGAGACACACAACACCATCCTTCCTCCGATCCCCAAAGAAAAGAGAAGAGTGCCTGTAGTTAGTAGGTCAAGCAAGGTCGAATGAGAAGCAATATCGTTGGAGCGAGATGAGCAAGTAGCAGAGTAGTCGAGCAGCAGAAGCAAAAGCAAACGGAAAGTGATGGGTCGTTGTAGCGAGATAGCAGAACAGCAAAAGCAATGAAGCAAAGACGAATGTCAGCATGAAGCAAAGAGAGGTCCTTGGCGTGAGAGAAGTGAGAGGTCCTTGGCGTGAGAGAAGTGAGAGATCCTTGGCGTGGTGAGAAGAGAACTTGTTGGTGTGAGAGAGAAAGAAGAGAAGTTCTTGGCGTGGTGAGAAGAGAACTTGGTGTGAGAGAGAGAGAAGAGAAGTCCTTGGCGTGAGAAAAGTGAGAGGTCCTTGGCGTGAGAGAGAAGTAAAGGACATTGGCGTGAGAGAAGTGAGAGGTCCTTGGCGTGAAAGAGCGATGAGAAGTCCTTGGCGTGGTGAGAAGAGAACTTGTTGGTGTGAGAGAGAAAGAAGAGAAGTCCTTGGCGTGGTGAGAAGAGAACTTGTTGGTGTGAGAGAGAAAGAAGAGAAGTCCTTGGCGTGGTGAGAAGAGAACTTGGCGTGAGAAAGAAGTGAGAGATCCTTGGCGTGAGAGAGAGAAGTGAGAGATCTTTGGCGTGAGAGAAGTGAGAGATCTTTGGCGTGAGAGAAGTGAGAGATCTTCGGCGTGAGAGAGAAGTGAGANGGCCGGGATCCCCTCTTGGGACGCGAAGGGAGACCGCATGGTGGCTGTGAAGCTGTCTGTGGTGTAAGCGTCGTGCCTGCTTGCGCGATTGGCTACGCAAGAGCACGGGTTGTTCGGGGCACCCCCTATGACACTCGGTCCCGGGTGTCATTAGTATGCTTGGAACCTTGAGCATGGTTATCGCACACTCGGGCATGGTTATCGCACACCCCCCTGTTGTTGTTGTTGAAAAATCCGCCTCGGGTTTGAGATGCCCCCGTGACCCTTAGAACCGACCGTGCATGCTCGACACCCTCGCCCACATGGGACGGTCTTCTGGTTCTTAGGCCCTCAGGAACAGCCGTCATTCGAAGAAGTCAGCTACTTGGACTAGCTGGCCTTCTCGACTTCCCGCTTACGCCACCACGGGATGTGTGTGGCATGAATCGCAGCACCTCTTAGTCGTTAGGGCGCGTGTGTGTGGTGTGGTGATCGCCTCGTCAGGCGACCGAAGACTCGTTCCGTGCAGTGTTTGAGACGTAAACACGACTTTCCGAGGGTTGACGATCTGTTTGTGTGTGTTGGTTAAGAAGAAGAGAGGGAGTGGGGGATAAGGTGGCTATATATGTGTTTTGTGTCCCAGAAATAAGCTATAGATAATTAAGGTGGATGCCTCCTAAAAGGGGAATATAAACAATAGCTTAAATGATGACCCTGTTCACGTAACAGTTTTAATCGCCTGGATCTCTCAATCGCACTCAATCAATAGGCGCAAGACACTTCTTCCAGTGTAGTCGATGCTCCACTCTTTAGGTTCGGAGTAGTAATACTAACTTTCGTATATCGCCATGACCCTGCATAATCAACGCTAGCCAGATCTGTTGAATAAATGATAAATCTCATGTAACAAATACATTGACGACTTACACATGACTTGCTAGGGATTATTCAGACACCACAACTCCCCTCTCAGATTCCTTAGGGAGTTGCCTACACTCTTGGAGGAGTGCAGTGGAGCATACAACTGTGGATTTACCATCACGAACGGCAGAACAGTTTCTCCGTTCAGAAATTTGCGACAAACAGCACGAGTTGCGTGTTTGTGGGCCGAATAAATTCCTAAACTTGTGAAATATGATATGGTAGTAGTCTAGCCGCTCAGAAAAATATAATTGCAACTATGTTTTGGCTTTCAAGATTTTATTGGCAAAGTTGCCACGATTTGTGAGGACCAACGTAAGGAATACTCTTAGAGATGAAAAACTACGAACAAATTCCAAAACACTTCAGAAAGCAGATGAAATTACTTGAATTGATGTGCTATTTGTCATTCCTAATGGTTTCGAATGTTGGCGATTTTATTGGCAACTTTTGTCAACTGTGTAGAAACAGTCAGATGGTTTATCACACTAAAAATGACCGATAAAACCCAATAATTTCAGTTGAGCCATCTGATGACATACTCCGTGCAAAAGCCCTTCAGTAATTACTCTTATCAGTCGAGATCAATTATATTCATTCTCTAGTCACAGTATCAAGGTATGTGTGGTATGAATACTCCCCGTTCTGACTGAATAATTCCCAAACGGCGTCAAAATGATCGCGGCTACATTGTGGTGTGCTCAAAGCCTCCACTTGATTTTCCTCTGGGATTGCAGCGATTTTATTAGAGCTCAGACGATAGCAAAACTCTGGGCGTGTCACAAACTCCAGTATTTGCAGAGCCTGTAACAGCGAAAAGCTTTTCAGACATTATAGATAGCTTCTGAAAATATCAGCCTCATCAATGTGCTCGATCCACTTTCATAGACTAAGTACACACAATTTGAAACAGAATCCCTGGAAAAATTCCAAACCAGGATTTGGACGTACAACCTGGTTGATACAGTGCGTACAAATAGCACGGGCTGTACAACTGCTATGTTCTGCTGTAAGACGAATATGGTATTTACATGTGAGGAACGGTGAAATTCTTGTTTCCGTTCGTAATGGTATATCAACCGTGGTAGGGGGATTTCACTAGGCTTAAGTTTCCTCAGAGAGTGTAGGCAACTCTTTGAGAAATCTCTACGACTGAAAAGTGTGGAGTTGTGGCGTAGGAGCAACCCCTAGCCAGTGATGTGAAATTCGTTAATGTATTGACATTTAGAATTTAGTTACCATTTATTCCACAATAAGCTGTTTAAACGGTGTTGCCACAAGAGCTACAGCCACAGTGACGCACCACCTCATCTCTGCCGTAAAACTCGAGCGACTTTTTGTCGTTCCACTGCAGAGGGTGGTAGTTTTTGTCCTTTTCCAATGCTTGCTGGTAAGTGCGACACTTGTCTGAAGAGAGAACTCTAGGCAGAATAACGAAAGAGACGACAATCCATCCCAACATCAAGACAACCCACACAACCGTCAACGTCGTTTGTAGGTATTTTGCCCAGGGATGTTTTTCATAGTCGTTGGGATAAAGCGTTTTGCTGAAACACACGAAGGAGATGTAATGGGCATCCCAGAAAACCCTGCGTAGGGTTCTCCAGAGGGCTCTTTTCAGCAGAAAAAGCACATTCGAAGATTGGTCTGTAGGTGTGCGAGGACTGATAGTACTAGTGGTCCACTGGGAGTCAAAGTAAGCCTGGGTCCATTTGACTTCATTGATCAAAAGAGAAGAGGTGAATAGGTACAAGCCGGCAAAGTAGATGTCAAGGGAAGGATCTGTATTCTGCGAAGACCCCAAGTAGTGAAACAGCCATTGTTGAAGACCGTAGATGACCAAAACAACCAGCCCCACAAACTGGCTAGGATGAAGATGAAGGGTGTTGAGCAGCTTTGAGGAGGTCAGAGGAGGGAACAAAGTCAATGGGACAAAAGTTGCCGCTAGGCAGAGCAGAAACTGAGCCATTGTTCCAGTTCCAAATATTCCATTTAACAAACCGAGAAGAAGACTGGGAGTCACCACGAAAATGTAGCCCATGTAAATCGGTCCTAGCGTTACCATGTTCAAGGAAAGAATGACCCCAAAATCGAGGTGGTTAACCGGAGCAACCAGGTCGTCCTGTTTTCCAGTCGCTCCTAACCCTTTCTCTAGTTTGTTCACTTCTGTCATGTTGTCGTTGATGTCGGTGATGTGTGTACAATAACCCCGTACATACTCGTATTGTGTGGGATAAGGCACGATTTAAGGTTATTTAGGGTTAGGAAGGGTGACGTCATAATAGCAAGGGTTATGGAATCTCTAATAATGCTCCAATCTGATTGATACGATCAAGGGAGCTCCAAAATCGCTGCTACTTTGAAGTGGGAAAATACCCAGCTCGAAGCATACATATTCATCTAGCAACGGAAAAGCCTCATTAACTAAAGTTTTGGTATTAATGAAGTAATAATATTGGTACTGTAATGACAGCACGAAGCTGCTCTTTCTTTTGATTGCATTTTTAGCTATCATAGATAGATATGTTAACCGCTCTGTAGAGAATGGTGTCTGGAAACCGCAAAATTAAGGTCGGTGGTACAATTTAGAGTTTACAGATAATAAGCCGCACACCTGATGCCCAATCTAGTAAGTTCCAAGGGTTAGGGTAGCATCCAAAAGCTTTGATGACTAAGCAAGAAATTTGTGATGACTAATCAAAAATGGCTGTGAGGCATCAGCCAAAAAAAAAGATATGACGCCTCCAGGCTCTACAAGGTAATAACAGATGTACAGTTTTGTCGCGTCCTGGCTTACATAACACGTGACCAGACTGGCCCCAACCCTGGAGGCCCAATACGTGCCTAATGCGTCCTAACCCTGCTCCTGGTCAAAATTCCACAATAAGGTTTTCTCGAGAACACGTAGGGGCAGCGTAATGAGAGAATAATATCGCGTTTCGCGTGTTTTTCATCACATGAGGTGGTATATCACGTGATAATAAGTGTCAAATAATGTCTCGCTAACGTCCTGCATCAACCAGAGTGCATTTTTCAGCCCTTGGCGCATAACCCTAACCCCTGTGCAGCCCTGCAGACGCGTCACGAACATGTTTCGAGTTTCAGTCTCCACCCAGCACGACCCAGTGACGAGATCCCGACAATGAATATGGAGAAGATGAAGGAGGAGGGTGAGTGTTGTTTTTGAGAAGAACAAGCGAGTGTGACATGGCTGGTGTGGTGGTGTGACATGCAGTGTGTGACGGGCACGACAGGGTGAATGTGGTGGTTGTGACATCGGTGATGTGATGGGCACAACGTGACTGATGTGGTTGGTATGACATGACTGATGTGGTTGGTACAACGGACTGATGTGGTTGGTGTTACGTGACGTCTGTGCTGAAGACGGGTTTTGATCGTGCTGGTAGCCCTGTTCTTGACTCTGTCTGTAGCTCAGATTCGGCAGATCTGCTGGAGTCTGTGTAGTGGATCAGAGTTGTGAGGACTGTCTTCAGCGGTTGTGTGCCTTACACACCACTTTGTGTCTCATTAACAGACGTGGCCTTATTCCACTAAAGACGATATTATGACATTACCAGGAGAGACACAGACAGACACTGGAAGGTGACAACAGACTCTTACTTTCACCTCAAACACAGACACAAACAAGACACAAACAAGACACAAAGGCTGTGATACTCCAACATGACAGTCTCTCAGAGCTCGGCTCAGACATTCAGCCTACGGCTTCGTGTCTCGTCACACAAAACTGAAGCAGGATGCCATGCCGCGGACTCTGTACGGTCTCCAACTCACAGTATCGATCGTGGATGTGAAAAGGTCGAGGCAGGCAGGACTCTGTCTGTCTCTTAGGGCCTGTGCGTGTGCGAGATTTGAAGCCGAAGGCTGAGTGTTTGAGCCGAGTCACAAACCTGAGCTGTGTGCTCGCTCTTCGGGCTGTCAAGTTGGACTTCGTCACAGACCTTGTGTCTCGTTTGTCTGCTGATCTGTCTACCGCAACAGCGTCTCTATCGTCACAGACCTCGTGTTGATTCTGTTGTCACCCCCACCACCGGTATGTCACCCTATTGTTGTCACCCATCCCCCCACACCTCAAACGCGCCACGTTCATGGCCATGTCCGAGCACTGTTTGAACATGATCATGACGTCGTTCGTTGATGAGTGCTTAGCCTACGCCACGTGATTCAAGCCGTCCACGATGCAAGTTGCTGTTCTACGGTCGAGGGCAGAATTCGATGTGCTTCTGGTGCATGTCTTAACTGGCATTGATGACAGGTCGCTCGCTCATCACTGGCAGGTTGTCCGCTCAACACAACCGATGCCATGCACTGGCTCATCACAACCGATGCCATACCCTGGCTCACCAGGATGTCATGCACTGGCTCACCAGGATGTCATGCACTGGCTCACCAGGATGTCATGCACTGGCTCACCAGGATGTCATGCACTGGCTCACCACAACCAACTCGCTTCGCTCGTGGTTGTTCCTTGCTCCGCTCGTGGATGTTGCAGGTTGTTGTCCGCTCATCACAATCGATGCCATACCCTGGCTCACCACAACCAACTCGCTTTGCTCGTGGGTTGTTGCAGGATGTTGTCCGCTCGCTCATCACAACCAACTCGCTTCGCTCGTTGGTTATGCTTCGCTCGCTCCCACTAACCCAGGACTCTCCCTCCCCATCTCCACCCCCTCCGCAGACGTGATCATCATCGACTGCAACTCGCTGTGCGACTCCAAGCTCTACACAAACCCGTCCGTCATCTCGACCTCCGTCTACATGGTCGGCTCGGACCCGCTGTTTGGCCCCATTCTCGGCATAGTGTACAAGACGGACAAGTCGCACTCGTGCGTCATCGTCTCACGCCACGGCGCCTCGGGGTTTGTGGATATGACGCTCAGCCACAAAAGCCGGTACTACGGCGCGGTCAAAAACCTGGAAGACAAGTCGTCGGCCGTGTCACGAGCGCTGGGCATTGCGCTGCTGCGGGCCTACGTCACCATGGACAAGAACATCCGCACATATCTGGCGAAAAACGCGCTGCAAACCAGTTTCCTCTACGACTACGACGAAACCTGTGCCGGCAAAACGGCCTCTCAGCTGGTGGTTGGCGACGGACACGGTCCCGAGGCGATTGGCAAGCTGGTACTCGAGTCTGGTGTCGTGGAGCCCAAGTTTGTGCGTTCCAGCGCGGTGGATATCGTCTACGAAGACAGCGACGAGACGATTGAGGACAACAACCGGCTGGTGTACCTGCTTGGAGAGCAGCTGGAGCAGCTGTTTGATCCTCTGAGCGAGTACTCGCCCGAGGGAGTCGAGGAGGTCTACGAGCCTCCGAGGGAGGACTCCAGTGGGACAGCTGAGGGGAACCGGGGTGATGCTGTCGACTCCGAACCCAGTCCAACATACTCCGACTCGGCAACGCTCACGTCCGTGTGCTACGAGCTGATCACGATCCAAAACAACTTCCGCGACGCGCTCATTTCGTTTCTGCAGTCGTATCTCATTCCGCTGCGGATCCAGGTCATCAACGGCGCCATCCCCTCGCTCAACATGACCAAGCTCAACTCCATCTTCCCGCCGACGATCGACGAGATTGCGCGGATCCACAACCTGTTCCAGACGGCGCTCAAGGCCGCGACGCCGTTTGGGTCGTCCGAAATCGTCCGCGCCACGGGCATGACGCTGCCGTACTTCTACAAGCCGTGCATGCGTCACGAGGCGGCTCTGCGGTCGTTTTCGGACCTCTACGGCGACTATTCGGCGCTCATCGCCGAGTCCGGCTTCGTGCCGCCGGTGCCGTACTCGCAGCAGCGCATCCAGTCGGTTCTGGCGGCGTCTCAGAACCTCACCAAGATCAAGCTGCTGCTGGACCGGATCGTGAAGCTCAGCAGCTGGGGCGACAAGCACGACGCCACGATGATGTACTACCACGCGGCCGTCAACACCATTGAGAGCTTTGCGCGGGTCGAAAACCACGTGGTGTACGACAAGCGGGTGTTCACGCCCACCGGCAAGATTCTGGTCGAGTTTGCCTCCGGCTGGCCCCGAGAGCTGCAGTACGGCTGGATCAATCGGCGAGTGGTGAGCATTTTCGACGTCACGAGTGTCTTTGAAACCCGTGACGACACAGAGTCATCTCCAAAGTCTCCAAAGTCGTCATCGTCGACCACCAAAGACTCGATTCTGATCATTTTCACCGACCACATTCTCTTACTGGAGGTGGAGCCGTCGTACTCGTCGACGATCCAGACACAGACGCAAAAACGCATCGCGTCCGGCGTGTCGTTCCACTCGGTGTCCATCGCCGACATGCTCATGCACTCGCTGATCAACGAGGTGGCCGTGCCGCAGATCCCACCGCTGCGAGTCAAGTTCTGGGCGCCCATCTCGCACGTGTTTGCCTCCGAGTACAACTTTGGCCACAACCTGTCCTTGTTTGCCGTCGGAGGCTTCAACACAGCCGAGTCCGGCAACGAAGGGATTGTCCCCAACAGCCTGGCCAACGCCACGGGAGGCTCGGGCAGCTCCACCACAACGCTGCTGTTTTCGCTCAAGAACCCCGTGGCGCCCAAAATCGTCGAGCTCTGCACCAAGGCGAAAATCATGTCGAAAACCCAGCCGTTCCATCTCTTCCACCACCAGAAGACGCATGGGCTCAATCTGTTCATGACCGTGCACGAGATGCAGGGCTACCTGTCCGAGCAGCGCAAGTCGCCCATTGCGATTTTTCTCAACATGTCTGGCGACTTGGGCGGGAAACAGCTTGCTCGAGAGCTCACCAAAAAACACGAGCTGGACGCAGCTTTCTCTATCTCGCTGCTGCCCAACGAAAGTGCCCACGTGACGCTGCATTCCAAGTTTGCGTACACGCTGGACCGGCACGTGGGTCTGGACGCGCTCGCCAACTTCATCAACACCGAGGTGTCCAACCTGTACACGCTGTACCTGTCGCCGGCCAACCCCGAGATGGTGGAGAGCATTGTGCGGGGCAACGAGATGGTTGCGCAGCAGCTGGTTGATTTCGCCACGCGCCAAGCGTCTGCCCAGCCCGCCAAGCCCGTGCCAAGCCGCAGCATGATCGACGACGCCGCGCTGGTGGTGACCGGCGTGAGCAAGCCCGTGCAGGGCGTGCATGCCAAGCCTCCCGCTGTGGGTGCCAAGGACGCTGCCAAGACGCCCAAGACGCCCCGGACCGCCGCCAAGCCGTCGCCGTCGCTCAAGTCGAAAAAGTCCGTGCTGTCGCTGCTCGGCAAGTCGCCCAAAAACAGCCCCAACCCCGAGCTCAACCGAAAAGACAGCATGTGGATGAAGCTCAAGGGCAAGCTCAAGTCGCCCAGCTTGAGAGAGGAGGATGAGGAGGCAGATGAGGACGTGGTGCCCAGTGGACGGGTGCCCGACGTGCCCCACAAGATCGACGTGCCTCCTCCCGTGCCTGTGGTGCCTCCGACAGGTGAGATGCATGGTCTTGGCATTTCTGCCTCCAATGCCAAGACTCCCGAAATGGACGGCGCAGCGCACTTTGGAGCTGCCGGAGAGACTCCTCGGCCGGCTCTGGACAACGATCCCGAAGCCACTCCCAAGGTTGTTCGGCGCAAGAAGTCGTTTGCGGCGCTCCGACGCGGTATTCAAACCAACAGTGACGAGGAGGATGGTGCAGATGTTGGTTATGGAGACGTGGACAACCCCAGGGTGAATTCGGAGTCCACTTATGGAGGCTCCACTGGAGAGTACGCTGCGAGAGGCGTTTCTGACGCTACGAGAGGCGTTTCTGGTGTTTCTGACGCCACTAGAGCCGTTTCGGGGGTCTCTTCCGACTACCGGGCTGCTTCGGATCCCGTTTCAGAGGCCCACCGAAACTTTTCCGGGATTCAGGGCGTCACTGGCGATCCTCGAGCAGCCGAGTCGTCACGTGCAGCGTCTGGCGCGTCTGGCGCGTCTGGAGTGCGTCCCCTGCCGGTTCCCAACGCCGACAGAACGCCCTCCACGGCCACAGCCATTTACTCTGGCAACGACACGTCCGCCTTCAACTCGAGTTCTGGCTACAACTCGAGCTCCGTGGCTGCAAACACCACCTCCTCTGGTGTCTACGATCCCACCGGAGTGTACGCCAACAACAATGGGGCTCTCCCCGATGCCAGCACCAGAGCTGTTTACAACAACTCTTCTTCGGGATACAACTCCTCGGGATACAACTCCACCAATCCCGTGGATGCTCTGGGGGTGTTTGGAGCCTCTGGAGCTGCTGGAGCTGCTGGTACCGGCTCCATTGTGGTGACTGATTCTTCTGCTGTCGACTCCTCAGCTGGAATCACCTCCAACGGCTCGATTCGGCCCATCAAGAAGGATCCCAGCCATCCCGTGTTTGAGTCGAATCCGCCCATTCCCACCTCCCATTCCCACTACTACACATACTCGGGATCGGAGTCCGACGGCAACATCACCACCAACCAGAGACACACGTGGAACGACTCGTACGACTCGGAACTCATGGGTGGAGGAGGACACGGCCGCAACCTGTCTTCTCTGGAGAGCCTGGACTGCGGCGAGTCACGTGACGCCAACGCTTCCCGCGCATCCAGAGACTCTCGCAACGACGTCAAGCTGTTTGATTTCATCAAAACCAACCGGTCGTCGGCAGCAGACCCCGACGGAGTCGATGACGTCAGCGAGTTCTCGTCGTTCCACTCGAGCGAAGAGTCGTCGTCACGTGGCAGCGATTTCAACGACTCGCGGCGGTTCGACGACTCGCGGCGGTTCGACCAGAGCCGGGAGTTCATGGCCGAGTCACGTGGCCAGTCGCGCGTGTACCCCGCGGCGGCGGCGGCGGCGGCGTCGCAATCACGTGACCAGTCGCAGTACTACGACCAGTCCCGGGACTTTATGGCCGAGTCGACGTCGGATCTGCAGGCGGCCCGCAACTACCTGGCGTCACGTGACTCGGACGAGTCGCGGGACTTCATGGTGGATCATCCGTCACGTGACATTCTGCCTCCCGGGACGTCACGTGACGACTCTGCGCGCCAGCTGCGGCACATGAAGTCGTCGTCCATGGCCCAGTTCAAGTATCCTCCTCCTCTTCCTCCCGTGGCTTCCGAGAGCAATGCGACCGAAGACGAGTTTTCCTCCTTTTCGTACCTTGCTGGCATTCTTCAGGGCAAGGTTGCTCTTGGAGAGGAGGATGGAAAGTCTCTGGAGACTGCGCATGCTCGACGGACGTCCAAGAGCGCTCGGGTGTACTCTCGAAACCCCATTGACACTTCTCAGGTGCCTCAATCGGAGTCTTTCACCTCGTCCATCGAGAGTGGGTCGACAGGTGGAGCGCTATATCCCGATTTGCGAGATTCGTCCATCATGTTTCTCGGCAAGTATGTCAGGGATCGGAGTCCGGTGAAGGGACAGACCAGGGTCAAGAAGGAGTGGGTGGATGAGTATGAGTGAGGGCTGGGCGGTAGTATACTAGAATAAGGACAATAGATATAATAATAATGCATGTATTGCATGATGTTGGTGTTGATTTGCTGTACAATACGTACTCAACCGAAAGTCGAACCTGCAGCACACCGTTTTAACAAACTCTAATTGGTATAAGTGCCGTACTCGTACCTGCCTGATGCACACACCGATATACTCTTGATCTCATCATCAGAAATTGGCTGCAGCACAATGAAGTGAGTATGGTGGTTTGCGAGAACTAAAGCGGTACCAGAAGATGACGGGAGCAACTGAAACTCGTGGCTTTTGATTGGATACTTTTCTGGCGACATTCACGGCAGGTGGAGTAAAACGACAGTTGTGATGGTATCATTAACAGCCTGTCTCTGTGTCACCATATGTCCATGTCTGTGTCACCATATGTCTCTGTCACCACCATATTGTGTCCTCCCCACTAACTCAGCGCGATACGCAAAACTACGCAAATCAACAACCAGGAACTGGCGGAAGGAACGTCCATCTCGGCGTCCTGGCACAACGACTACAATGACACTGCATACATCTACATTGGAGGCCTGGAATCCAAGCTGACGGAAATGGACATTGCCACGGTGTTTTCGCAGTTCGGGAACCCCACCCACATCAAGCTGTCACGTGATCCCAAAACCGGCAAGTCCCGCGGCTTTGCCTGGCTCAAGTACGAGGACCAGAGAAGCACGGTATTGGCCGTCGACAACTTTAACGGCGTGGAGCTTTTGGGGAGAACGGTGAGAGTGGACCACACGTACTACGAGTCACGTGATGAGGAGGGTGACGCCAAGGAGGTGGATATGTTGAACAAGGCCCGGGATCAGAGGTTGGGTGGGGGAGGAGGGGGAGATGGGGAGAAGTCACGTGACGGGAGTGATAGACGGCCGCAACGTTCATCACGTGATATATCACCTGACGCACGTGAGCGACGTTCCCATCGTTCATCACGTGACAGATCACCTGACGCACGTGATGGTCGTGATCGGCGGTCCCATCGCTCGCCAGAAGACCGAGAACGGTCGCATCGTCGGTCTCGACGGTCACGTGACGACAGGGAGGAAGGAAGGAGTTCGAGACGGTCACGTGATGATAAGGAGGATGGTGACTCCCGACGGTCACGTGATGATGAGAGACGCTCCCGACGGTCTCGTGATGACGGTTCACGTGAACGGCGAAAGCGAAGTCGGCGGGAAAGATCTCGAGACGGGTCACGTGAGCGGGGTGCTGAGCCACGTGAGCGTGGTGGTGAGCCACGTGAGTCGACCAAGTCTCAAAGCACAGCCAACCAGGACCCTGATTTGGTCGATCCCATGGCTGCTTACTTTGCCGATAAGAGTAAGTGACAGTCGTACGATACATACTGTAACACAATTGCATTAATCTATAGACGATACAAGACGGAAACAAGCTGAAACAGTGGTCGTGACGAGGCTGCCGCGAGTGTGAATCTACTTCTTGCTCCTGTCAGAAGCTCCCTGTATTTGTTACGATTTGTTTCTTCTTTTTTGTATTTTTTGTATTTTATCAAGTTATGAAAATGTTCTACAAGTAGCTAATGGGGTACTTGCAATTTATCGTCTTGTAAGAAAAGTCCTTGTAGGCTTAGTGCATAAACGTGTACTTGTACTCATAAGACTGCTCCATGTACTTATCGCGAGTCGAATCCCTCACATACCTCGCATGGAACTTGTCGTTCATGTAGCCCAGAAACAAGTTTTCTGCTCCGTCGTTTCGAGGAACCTCGACTGTGTTGACAGTTGCTGAATCCAGATCGATGGCCTGAAAATTAGACGACTCGGTAGATCTAGTGATGAAGCGGTTGTCTCCTTCTCTGACGAAACCCTCAGGCATCTCATCGTCCAAAGGGTCATCATTGCTGTCTTTGGCCACCGTCAAAATTCTATCTTTTCGAATATAATACTTGTCGGGGTTGCTGAGGTCCATAAAGGTCGGGATAAGACTCCGCTGGTTGACAATCCACCAGACAAGTCCGTTGTAGGACGCCACGGGCTTTGAATAGGAGTCCCTGGCGTATTGAACAAACTGTTTGGTGTGAGGATCGAACAGATGGTAGGAGAATCTGTAGCGTTGATCGGGAGGAGACTCCTTCTTGACGTAGATATCTCCAAGTAGAAACGTTGTCATGTCCTGGCCATGTTCCAACAGAAGGTGCTTGTAATGACAATTGTTTCGTGGGAAAATGTAGGTTGTGGTATCTCCTTCAAGTACAACCATGTCCTTGGCGACCTTGACTTCAATACTTTCGATATTAGCTGAGACTGGAAGCGTGATTTTGACTCCGTCATAGTCGATCAGAATTTCGCCGTCTGTCTCACTGATCACCCTGTAACCTGGGGTTTCCTCCTCCTTTCGGGGGTCGTCTGGAAGGTACTCCATTGTCTTGAGATTGAGATCGGCGTACTCGAAATGTAGACATTCACACGCGTATCCACAGTATCTGCCTGTATGGGGATGCAACGGGATGAAGTTTTGAGGCAGCTTTTCGTCTCTTTTCAGCTCCATAGCTAGAACTCCCTTGATTGGGGTTTCTTTGCGACGTTGCGTGAGTTTGTTGAAATCGTTGGCAACCGTCCATTTCTTGCTCTGGAGACGAGAAACAAACACCAGAGCACAGTCTGCCCAGGAGGAGAGTTGATATCCACTTTGGGGAGTGATCCAAGGGCATCGGGTGGACAGGTGAGACTCTAGAACGCTCTCGTTGTGGTTGTAGAACGAGTACCAGGTTGAATTGACTTGACGGAGAATCACACAAGATTCCAGGTCGCAGTTTGAGAAGATGAGGCTTGCCACGGAGGGAGGGAGGGCCATCTTACAGACTCCATTGTTGTCTTCCAGAACCGGTACCTTCTCACTGATCACGACCTTTTCCTTCTCCCTTTTGTCCAAATGCTGCCAGGAAGAATTGTTCTCAAATAGACACCACTGCTTCAGCTCCTCGCTCTGCCCCTCCAACATCTTGCGAACGCTCAGCTGAAACATGGCCGAATCATTCTTCCCCTGGGCCTTCTTGAACTGTTTCTTTGTCTTTGTAGCCACCTCGAATCTCTTGTAAACGTAGCGGAGGAGCTTTCGACATTTCCGCACCTGATCCTCAGATAACCCTAGCAGGGCTCCCTTGTTCCCAAGCCGCTCAAACTTCCAGGCTAGACGACACCGGTTTTGGAAATTCTCCTCGGCCTGTTTCTCCAACTGAGCCCGACGAGGTTTGAGCTCTCGAAGCAACTTGGCGAAGTTCTTGGAGAGAGTCTCGAGAGCAGCAGTACATTGGCGTTGAGTTGCTGGAACAGCTAGAGTTGGGGTGGCATCTTCGAGACCCGTTTGAAGTCGTTTGCAAAGCTCCTGACACGTCTCCACCAGCTCTTGTTCTTCGGCAAGAACTTGTGTGTGTTGAGCAAGAGCTGCAGCGAAGACATCTTCACCAGACGGAGTGTTGATTGGCGCGTCGTTGTCACTTGTTTCCATTGCTGTCAGTTCGTTTTTTTTCTCGTTCTGTTGTTGATGACGTGTCCTGCAAGTTTTTCTACATTTTTATTAACTCTGCCCACATGGCCTAAAGGTCGGGAGGTAACTTCGATATTTACAAAACAGATTTAGGAGGTTGCATCGTAAAAAAGGGAAATTCTGCAGCAAGACCACAACGAAACAATAAGTCCCAAAGATAAAGTGAAATTCTGCAGCATAACCACAATGAAACAATAAGTCCCAACGTAACGGGAAAATCTACAGCATAACCAAAATGAAACAACAAGTCCCAACGTAACGGGAAATTCTACATGATAACCAGGATGAAACAATAATGTGTATCAAAGATAAATTTGACTGAAAAATCCAAACAATTCAAGTTACAGTGACAAGAGGACTAGAAGAACGCGCGGTCAGCTGTAGATAAATAGTCATTGGAAGAAGGTGGTATCTCGGTGACAGATGTCTTTCGAATAAACAAATTATTAAAATAAAAACATTAAAAATTCTTAAAAACGAGTCTCCTCCAAACAATCGAGTCTCTGAGATGTTTGTTGTGCAATACAGTGCTCCACCCAGTCTCTGCTGCTATAGATACTGCCGACACAGACACAAACACTCCTTATTACCATTGCTACCAGTACCTATACATGTAAGCCTCCTCCATGTACCCGGTCCAAGTCGTGTTGCTCACATACCTGGCATGAAACTTGTCGTTCTCATATCCCACAACCACCTTGTCTAACTCGTCTTTCTCAGTAGTACCACGAATGTGGTTGACTGTTCCCGTTTCCAGATCAACAACCTGAAAAGCCGACAATGTAGGTCTCGTGACAAACCTGCCGTTTCCTTCTCCAACGAACCCCTCGGGCCGCTCATCATCAAAACTGTGCTGCGATTCGTCCTTGGCAACGGTCAGAATCTTGTCTTTGCGAATGTAGAACTTTCCGGGGTTGTCGAGATCCATAAAGGTCGGAATAAAACTGCGTTGGTTGACCAGCCACCAGACAAGTCCATTGTAGGAGGCCACGGGCACTGCGTAGGACTTTGCGGCGTATTGGACAAACCGTTTAGTATAAGGATCGAACAGGTGGTACGAGCGAGGGCAATATCTTTGATCGGTATTAGGAGGGTCTCTTCGTACGTAGAGATCTCCTACTACAAACATGGACGTGTTCCACCGCTTGAGATGGACCAACAGAACGTGTTTGTAATGACACTTGTCTCGTGGGAAAACAAAAGTTCTTGTATCTCCTTGAACGACGACCAGGTTTTCGGAAATATCGACGCTGATGGAATCAATTTTGGCCAACGCGGGAAGCGTGATTATCGTCCCTTCCCAATCAATCACTATTTCCTCGTCTGTTTCACTGAGAACATGGTACCCTTCTTCGTCTTCTTCCTTTCTGGGATCCTGTGGAGTGTATTCCATTGATTTGAGGTTGAGAAAGGCGAATTCGAAATGAAGACATCCGCACGAGTGTGTACAGTATGAGCCTGTATGGGGATGCAAGGGACTGAAGTTCTCGGGCAGTTTTTGGCCCTTCTTCAGCACAACAGCAGAAATCTCGTTGATTGGTGATACTGTGCGAAATTGATCGAGTTCGTTGAAGTCGTCGGCAACGGTCCATTTCTTGCTCTTCAAACGAGAAACAAGCACCAGAGCACAATCTGCCCAGGAGGAGAATGAAGAACCTGTTTGGGGAGCGATCCAGGGACATCTGCGAGTGAGAAGAGACTTTAGAACTGCCTCACTCTGGTTGTACGCAGAGTACCAGGTTGAATTGACTTGACGAAGAGCAACACACGATTCCAGGTCGCAGTTTGAGAAAATGAGACTAGCCACAGAGGGAGGTATCACGTGCTTCGCAATACCGAGAGTGGGAATCCTGCAACCAACCGCCACAGTCTGCTCTCTCCTCTGTTTTTTATCCAAATGCTGCCAAGACTGGTTATTCTCGAACAACCACCACTTCCTGATCTCCTGAGGCTGACCCTTCAGCATCTTGGCAATCTCCGTCTGCAACATGGCCGAATCAAACTGCCCCATGGCCACATTGAGCGGTCCTGCGACACCACTACTCAAATTCTGTTCAACCAAGTTCATCTGCTCCAGAGATAACAATCCCTCCAAAATATCGCAAGTCTCAAGCTGCTGAAGCTCATATATCTCGGCCAAACTCTCCAATCTAAGTCGAAGAGGTGCTAGAGCAGCAAGAAGAGCGTTGTACTTGTTGGTGAGCGTTTGGAGAGCATCAGCACACTCTTGTCGAGTAGCTGGAACAGTCAGGGTTGGAATGGCTTCCTTGAGACCCGTTTGAAAGTGTTTGCAGATTTCGCCACAGAGGTCCAGCACCGCTTTTTTGGTGACATGAGGGCCTGTTCGCGTTTGATCTGGGGTTGGTTCGCTCATAACCTGTTGCACGTGATCCGCGTCTGATTCGTTTGTTTGTGGTGGCACGTGATCGGATCCGCTTTCTTGTCGTTCAGTCATTTCTGCGTCGCACTGTGATGACGTGTCCTGCACTGAAATCTTGCTACAAGTTTTTCACCCTCATGGCCTAAAGCGCGGGATTGACCTATAGTCGCACTTACGAGATAAATCACCATCTGGACACTTGCGAGATGAGCTTAAAAATGATCTGGACACTTGCGAGATGAACTTTAAGCCATCTGGACACTTGCGAGATGAGCTTAAAAATTATCTGGACACTTGCGAGATGAGCTTAAAATTGATCTGGACACTTGCGAGATGAACTTAAAAATGATCTGGACACTTGCGAGATGAACTTTAAGACATGCGAGACGGTTTCGACGCTGTGCTAAGGTTTGGGCATTATGTAATCCATATCTAACAAATACCACAAGTGGTAGGTGGTGACATCATAAATTAATAACTAAAATGAGCGACCATTGAGTCGGGCGTGCTGGCTCGTTGTTAGCAGTTGAGCAAATTGAAGTGTGGTCGTGTGATGGAGGGCTGAGGAGTTTGAGCGATTGATGGCTGGGCGTAAACACGGTCGGTACAGTAGTATCATAGGTGAGGGGAGCAATGGTATGTATGTGGTATCAGTCGCTTGGTATCAATCGGTATCTGTCGGTATCTGTCGGTATCTGTGGAAATCAAGATGAAAGTCGTGGCACAAGTGCACCACACCCCCCACTACTTTTTCCGCCGCTTGGCCGTTTTCTGCACCTGTCTCTGCGCCTGCTTCTTTCCAACCTGAGAAGTAAGCCCGTAATCGTGCATCACATCTCTGTACCGCTTGAGCAGCTCTGCAGTGACAGGGTCAGGAACACCCTGCATCTCACTGGCTTTCATGGGCCGGTGGTGGTACCGGTAGCAGGCATGGCAGGTGCAATCGGCGTCGCAATCGGGGGCTGTATCGCTGTCAGAGTCGGAAGGAGGACCGTAGAGACGGAGATTCTTGCGATCGGCAGCGTGATCGGTGAAAGGACACGTGTCGCTGTTGCAATCGCTGTCACCGTCACAGTCGTAGTTGTACTTGCGGGGTGGGTTACTTGCACGGGATTGAGGGACAGCTCGTTTCGGGGTATTTGGGGTTTTTGTGTTCTTTGCGATCTTCTTTGTGTTCTTTGTGACCTTCGAGACCTTGGTTTGCTTTCGGTTGTTCATTGTGGCTGTGGTTTGAATATCAAGTCAAGTTCCAAAGTGGCGATGAGAGCTTCATATACCCTCACCCACGCACCACTCCACCAATGTAATGGCGATGATACAGGTCGAAACTGAAAAATAAGACTTCCAAAAGAATCAGCTCGTGGTGAATATTCTTTTGGTGAATTCCTTTCGACAGCTCTGATGTTGTCTACGGCGTCAATCACTTTTCACTCACTATAAATTACGATGTTTCAATTCTTAGTCTTGAAATAATTAATATTACCACAACCACAACCACACCTCATAAATTACCATGGTATACATTCAAAACTCTCGTCTCTTGACCTCCTTATCCAAATTTATATCACGCTAGCTACAGCACTCTCCTATAAATTACTACACATTAAATACAATCTTTAACTCTTGTCTTCCTCCTTGACCTTGTCACTCTTTTTGTTGTCCTCCTTCTTGGTAGACTCCTCCTTGGCATCCTTGACATCCTTCACATCCTTCTTCTTCTTGCCCTGCGTCTTGCTATGCTTGACCACCTCCAGAGCAGGAGTGGGGGGTTTGGAACCGACTGGATCCTTGTGGAAAATCACCAGGCGGAAATAATCCACCATCTTGGGGATCACCAGCTCCAGACCCTCCAATCGTCGCAAATAGTACCGAGCCTCATCAGCAGAAATATCGCTGGCTTTGGGATCCTGGTTTCGAATCACCTGCGTGGTGAGCTTCTCCTGAACCTCGCTGGCCCTTTGGATCACGTGCTGCAACAGCACCACCTCAGGACACTGCAGCGGCAGCCAGTGCGACTGCAGGAACACCTCCTCAATCTCCTCCAGACTGGGCTTGTAGTCCTTCCACTGCGTGGGCACGTGACTGTCGCAAATGTGGCAGATGAACTCCTCCTGCGACCGCGTCTTGACGCCAGCATTCTTCAGACACTTGGAATGGTACCATTCCGCGCACTTGTCACATCCCACCATGACTCCGGACTCGCGCTGACGACAGAAACAAAAGAGCTTGGATTCGGACGCCTCCAACGGCTCTCCCTTTTCTTCGGCAGCCAGGGCCTTGACGTCTCGCTCGTAGGTGTCCTCTTCGGAACAACACAGATTGAGCGACTTGTAGATGGACTTGAGACGCGTCATCATGGCCCGATTGGCACCAGAACGACGGTAAAAGGTCGCCTTGCCTCGCTTGAGCCACTCCTCGTTCGTCTTCATGCACGTGAGAAGCGTGGGAAGAGACACGTCGTCCTCGGCCTCCGCCAAAGCAAGCAGCTCCGCAGCAGCCTTGAGATCCGGACGCTTGTCCACAGACTCACTGCCCAGCTGGATGCACATCTCCGAGTAGTCGATGGACAGAGACCCGTCGCCAGCCGTCTCCAGCTCAGTCGACTCCTCCAGAGCAGCAGCGGTATCCACGGGTTTGTGAGACGGCAGGTGAGAAGCTGGTCGGGGGATGATTTTCGCAGCAGCCAGAGGATCGGCCACAAACAGCGTGGGAATGGAAATCTCCGGCGGCTCAATGTGAGCAACCAGATGCATCTCCACATGCGTGTCTTCAGTGTCGGCGGTTCCCGTACTAGGAGACGTGGATCGTGTTTCTGTGGAAGATTCGACTGCCACCTCCGCCTTGACCTCCTCCTTGACCTCCTCCACCTCCTCCTTCACATCCACCTCCAAAAAATGAATGTTCTTCTCCTTGGGCTTGAGAGGAGGCACGTACTTGGGTCCCTGGTTGATGACATGCTGCAGATGAGCCATGAGCTCGCGGTACGCCACCTCGGACATGTTGAAACCCATCAGATCGCCCTCTCGCAGCGTGCTCTGGATCGTCTCGGCACACGCCCGATCAATCAGACCAAGAGCCTTCTCACACCATCGCAGCTTGGTGCACAGCTGGTAAAGCTGATCGGCATAGGGAATGGCCACAGAAGCGTGTCTGACCTCGTGAACAAGCCGAATGTACTCAATGGGGGTGTACGTGCAACTGGGGTCGTGGAGAGCATACTGCACGTCTGAAGCCAGCTGCTCCAGGTTCCGCAAACACTCAAAAAAGTCGTCCGCTTCAGAACACGAAAACGGCATCTGGTTGTATCCCTCCACTAGAAGTGTAATCTCCTCTCGCGAGACTTGCGGGACCTCGGGCTCTTTATCCACGGGCCCCTCGCGGTCTTTTCGATCGTAGGAACGCTTGCCCTGGTCCAAAAACGCCCGTGCCCGTGTAACCCAGTGTTCACAGGTAGCCACAAACTGATGCAAGTAGTACAACTCGGTCATTTTGGGGTTGATGTTTTGGCCGTCAAACAGCAGCTCTCGACAATGCAGCAACGAGGGAGCAGGAGACTCCATGGTCTCTGCAAGACGACGCATCCACAGGGTCTCGCCGTAATCCTCGGTCCGCATAATGTGCTTGCAATTCTCGTACAGGCGATCGAGCTCCTTGTCGGAAACCACAACCTTGAGACTCTTCTTTTTCTTGGCAGAGACGTCCTGAGCCAACGAGTAGGTTGTTTCCCACGGTCCAATCTCGTCGTCGGAAAGCACAGAAATGTAGGAAAAAATGAGAGGCTGCAGAGTGTTGTCGCAGAAGACCAGCTCCTCGGAAGGCTCGACTTTTTCCTCAACAACACCGCTGTCTCTCACCGTCTTGCGCAGGTTTCGCTCCCGCTCAATCACGTCGGCAAAACGAGCTGCTGTCGCCTGTTTTTCGCACAAACGACCTCGTTTGGCAATGTTCAAAAGCACCCGCTCGTACGAAAACGCAGGCAGCTGGCCGTGCTTGGCGTACAACGACGCACACTCCTGAGCAGGTCCGTCGAGCCACGACAAAGGACACAGATTGACGCTTTCGCTCATACTGAAGCCGTGGCAGAAATGCGATCGGTACGACTGCGGGAACGACACAACGTACTCGCCGGGCCGCTGGTCGCAAATGTACACGTCGATGCCCTCATCGCGAAGAACCTGGGGCGAAATCATCAGATCGGGCTCCAGAACAAACTTGGACCCGATTTTTTTGCGCCCGCCCTTTTCGACGTACCGCTCAAGCAGCTTCTGGAACTTGTGGTAATGTGCTGGGGACACGGAATACCACGTGCGAGTGCTGCCGAAATGCATGTAGTCCAGCGACCACAGCATCATGTCTTCCACGGCCCACGACTGGGTCGAAAACATCATGCCCACGTGCAGCCAAGGCATGGTGATCTGCAGAGCGGGCGAGTCGTCCACGTACTGAAACATGCCGTCACGCATATGCGGAGCCACGTTGAGATTCCACTGGTCGTTGACGTTGCGCAGCGAGTTCTGCTCGGGCATGGCGTTGGTGGACCCGTGGACGGACGAGTGGATGTTGCTTCCATACTCGACCTCCACGGCCAGCTCCGCGTTGCCCAGGGCCTCCCAGTACTCGTTTTCCACAAAGTTCTCGCCCTCCTGGCCCTTGGGTTTGTCGCGGGTGCCCAGAAAGCTTTCGTCGAAGCGCTCGCACTTTTGCTGGAACTGCCGCAGGTTGTAGGAGGCTGCGTTTTTGGAATCCGCCGGTGTCAGCTCGATTCCCGAGTAGCCCACCTTATGGGGCACTCTGGAGCTCTGGACGGCAAACTCGTCAATCTCGTCGTCCATGGACGCAGACAGGGACACATCGTAGGGCTGAAACTTGCCTTCCCGGAGCAGGAGCAGGTTCGAACCAACGACAGGAGCGTTGCGTGGGTCGGAGGCAGACGCCTTTTTGGCTTCAGCGACGCCTGTAAGAGCACTGGCAGACGACAGCTCGTAGTTGGCCAGAGGCATCACGGGCCGGTACTTTTTGGGGCCCTGGCTGCTTTCCAGATACTGGTCGAACGGATGCAGAATCTTCTGGTACGACGACTTGAGCGAGGTGCTTAGAGAAGTCATGATTTTGCCGCTGTAGCCCAGTTCACGCCCCACCTGGGCCCACAGCTTGCGTCGACACACTTCGACAAAGCCTCCGCGCAGATGCACACAGTGGTACAGGTGGTACACGTCGATGGGCCGCTTGTCTATGCTGGGGAGCTTGAAAATGGGCGTCTTGTGTTTCAGGTGGAACTGGAACAGGTCGCTGAGAAAGCTCTGTTCGGCCGAGTGGCCTTGCAGCGTCGAGTTGAGGTCCTGTCGGCGTGTTTTGAACCAAAACATCTGAGTTAGCGGTGGAAAAATGAGGAAAAAAGATGGGGAAAAAGATGAAGAAAAAAGATGAAAAAAGACAGAAAAAACAGAAAAAACATAACGAGAATGCATCATGACAATCTGTAGCTTGGGCAATCCTCTCTCTCGTAGCAAACGCTCTCGACTATACTCGCTTCGCTCGTATAGTCGCTCGTATAGTCACTACTCACTTCAGTATCCAATCGGAAAGGAATGCTGCATCTCTCGGGAGGCACAATCTTGACCATGCCGTACTTGCCGTAGTACTTGTGCAGCATCTCCATGTACTTGGGCCGGTTCTGGTAATCCTCCATCGTCGGATACACGGTGGGGATGCGTTCGAGCTTGAACCGGGTGTTTCGGACCGCGCTGACTCCGTTCTCGTACTGCAGCCGTGTCGAGGCTCTGGAGTCGACAGACCCCATATCCAGCGGCGGGTTGGCCCGTGATCTGCTCTGGGGATACAGGAACGGGTTGTGTGGTGGCTGTGGTGGTTGTTGCGGTTGTGGCGGTTGTGGTGGTTGTGGCGATTGCGACGGCTGGTCATTGTAAGCGAATGCCACGTGGTTGTTGTTGGTGTGGTTGTGATTCTGCGTCTGCGTCGGTGTATGTGTCGTTGCCGGCGTGGCATGACCATTCCGCTGATCCACTCGTGCGACCTTTGTGGGCGTCTGTGCTGGCTCGTCGTGGGGCCGCTTCTGAGGCACGGAAGAGCTGGACGGAGAAGTGCTCTGCGAGTTCACACTGTTGTCACATGTCTCTTTAGTGGAGCTGTCCAGCATCGGGTCGATCTGAGGTGTACTTATACTGGCTGTGGTGGTGGAGGAGATGTCAATACTGCGCTCCTGTGCTGTACTTGTACTGTCTGTGGGCTTCTGTGTCGCACTTGTACCGTCTGCGGACTTCTGTGTCAAGGTTGTGGTACTGGTCTCTGGTGTCGTGATTGTCATGTCCTTCTGAGGCTTGGTCAAGTGGGGATCGATACTCGACTGGGTCGAACTGGAGTGTGTGGACGAATCTGCGGGCCGCTCGTCGACACGGTTCATGCTGGTAAAGCCGCTCATGGTGCAAGGGCCGGATCTGTAGACCGCTGATGTGGAAGACAAGTGCCAGATTATAAGATTTTCCAAATGCCGTCCGTCTGGGGGAAGCACAAGAAGGGGAGGCTTGGAGACGGGGTTGGAGAGGGGCTAGCGACAAGAGAAATATATGGGTCGACTCGTGGGAGCGTGCAGATTCCAATGGATGTGGTGTTTTCGTGTTTGGGCTACTTCTACTCTTTTCCACCAACCTACTCCATGCACCCTCAGCATCCTCATGCTATTTTGAGACTTATTCATCACGCTCGGCGAAGGTAGATTTGGCAGTGCACGGACAGACGTAAAAAATCGAAACCTTGTTTGGATAAATGAGAAAAATCGGATTAATTCGAATTAATTCGGATACCACAGTATAAGACCAAAGATGATACGGGACTTGAATTAAATACATAGTCCAACACCAATCATTCGTCAAATTTGGTTGACTGATTGACATTGACAGACAATATGCGAAATCAGAACGTGCTCAAATATCCCTGCCAACGAAGCACCATATGTTGAAATGACAGATAAGTGCTTGACCTTGTACATACTGCTCACAGCACCATATACTTGTCATTCCCAAGATCAGTCGCGTTTCGTCTGTCATAAGTTTCTCGTACAAAGGATGCAACCGTCAAACACATGTGGTAGTGCTCTTAGCAGCCTCCCCGATCCATGCTACATTAATTATTTGTGTCGAGCGATTGTTAGTTGGCCCCCGAAATCACTGGAAGACGTTCAGAGCATTCAAAGGAGGATCTCACCAGTCTCGCGAGCAGTAGATGAGCTAGTAGAGAGTCGTGTGGACGTATCTAAACACTGAACACGACTTCCCCAACCATGTGCGCACCAGGCCATCCACATAGCCACTCGCCCAACTATTCGCCCAACCATTCGCTGCGCTCATGGTTGCGCTCATGGTTGCGCTCATGGTTGGGGTTACGTAAACTTCCCCACCTGCCTCTGAGCATTCTTCAACCTCGCTCCAGTCAACTCCACCTCCCCGTTCAACTCGTCCAGCCGCTCGTTCTGCAGATCCACCTCCTGCCGGATCGCCTCTCCCAGCTCCTTCTGCCGCTGAATCGTGCCCAGCATCTGTCTCAGACTCTCATCTTGCTCCTGGAACGAGTCTTTCTGCAGCTGCACCAGTCCGGTGTTGTTGAGCTCTCTGGTCTTGTCAGTTTCGCCCAAAACCCGTCCTCTGCGTCCAGTGCCTCGCTGGCTGCTGCTCATGGTCCCCGTGAGAGGCGTAGACGCCCCCGAAGACGTCTCGGAGCCCGTCTGAGCACTCAGCTGCGTCACCACCTGTTTCAGCAGCTTCTGGAGATCCATGAGCTGGGTCCGCTTACGCCGATGCTCATTATCGGAATTCTTCTCTCCGACTGCGCTCGGCTCGTTCAGCGACTTTTCCAGCTGAGCGTACCGCGTCTGAGCTGTCAGAACCAGCTTCTGGTTTTCGTATCGCTCAGCAGTACCCGCCACCACATTGCTTCGAGCAGTCTTGAGCATCTGGGAGATACTAGCGACCTGGTCGTCCCACGACGCTGCAGCTGTAACTCCTCCTCCAGCTCCGCCCTTGGAAGAAGGCCCCACCTTTTGTAGTTGCAAAAACTCGAGAAGAGCTGCCGACGAGTAAAAATGGGGTATCTTGACCAGCCGACGCAAAAAGACCTCCAGGCCTCGTCGCCGGTCGTCCAGAAACTCGACGTTTTTGCTCTTGAACCACGATTTGGGCGGAAGAGCCACCTCCACCGTGCGTCCCACCTCGTCTTCCAATTGAGTCACCAGAGCCACAAAGTCCGAGTACCGTTTGGTCAGGGTGTATTTGTTTTCGTCGCCTCGGTGACGCACATCGCCTCCTCCTTCCAGATCCACCTGCACCGTGAAACTCGTTGGAGACGACACTGTGTAAGTCGGTATTGAGATGTCCATGTTGTAAATATTGTTCGTGGTGGTGGTGGTGGTGGTGGTGGCGGGCAGATGTTGGTGTGGTGCACCTTGATGCATGCATATGCATGTTCAGCGATTTGGTGTGCAGATTGCCGTTGGTTTCGAACATTTTTTTGGTGTTGACGGAATTCACCAAGAAGAGGTTCGATTTGGATAAAAATCAGATTGGGGGCTTCTTTGCGTCGACGGGAATGGACAGTATCAATTTGGGTCACGTGGCATCAACATTGCGAGAGTGAATCTGTTTTGTTCGGTACACGTAGACGAAATGCTGAAATGAAAAACGCTATGAAAAACGCTTATAAAGCAGCCAAGTGACCTCAGACGACTTTGGAACAGTCTCCAAAGCTTCTTGTAGCTGACCTTGCTCAGATTGCTCTCTCGTTGCGCCTTAAAACGTCAAGTAAGCCAACTAGTAAAGCCAATCAAACCCCAAGTATCGTCAACTAAACAAAGTCAACTCCAAAGCTAGCTTCAAAGCCAGCTCCAAAACCCGATTGTGCAAAACCGTCATACACCATCTCACCGACTCACGTGACCGCAAATCTCCCTCGCTTGCTCCCAATGGCAGCCTGATACATATACAAGCGTTTGTATAACTTTGTGTATCGACTTTACGACTTGAACCACACCGCAACTGAGCGAACAAGCCAGTAGCCAAGTGAACACCAAGTAACCGCCACAAACACCGCCACAAACACCGACACAAAACCAAAACAACACCTACACCAACAATGCGACCTCTGACCCGCGTCACACCTCTTTTGAACACGTCATCACGTTCTCTACTCTCCCGCTTTGTGTCACATCACCCAAGCTCACCTCTAATAATCCCCGTCCATGCAAAGTCAAACTTTTTCTCAACCTCACGACAACGCTTACAAAACTCTTCCAGAACGCACAAAATGAGCACCCTCGCCCCCATCGTCATCTCGGGCCCCAGTGGCACCGGCAAGTCCACTCTTCTCAAGCGACTGTTGGCCGAGTACCCCGACCGATTCGGCTTTTCCATCTCCTACACCACCCGAAAGCCCCGAGACGGAGAAGTCGACGGAAAGGACTACAACTTTGTGACGGTGGACCAGTTCAAACAGCTGATTGAGGACGGCGCGTTCATCGAGTGGGCACAGTTTGGCGGCAACTACTACGGAACCGCCGTGGAGGGCGTCAAAAAGGTGGCCGAGAAAAACCAGCAGTGCATTCTCGACATTGATATGCAGGGAGTCAAGGCCGTCAAAAACTCGGATCTCAAGGCCCGGTACCTGTTTGTGGCGCCCCCGTCCATCGAGGAGCTGAGATCTCGACTCACGGGCCGAGGAACCGAGACCGACGAATCGCTGGAGAAGCGACTGGCTGCTGCCGAGGGAGAGCTCGCCTATTCTAAGGAGCCTGGAGCCCATGATCTCGTTATCGTCAACGATGATCTCGAGAACGCCTACAAGCAGTTCAAGGGGTTTATTGTCGGAGAGTAGACGAACTGCGCAGCAGTGAGTCATGTCATTTGGACATGCCATTTGGACATGTTCACGATCAGAAAACGACCCATTTGATCAATTTCATGGTCAACATTTTTATTTGTATAATACAGAACATTATCATAGACTGGTCTTGTCGCGTGTGTGTCTTTGCTGTTTGTCGTTTCGAATTTATTCGAATTATCACAATTTGTTCCAATTATCGCGAATTAATTCAAATAAATTCAATGATTTGTTCTCGTGTCACCCCCTATAAAGTAAGGTTCAGGGTTAGGGTGCAGACAAGTCCGGCTAGTTGTTAAGGTTCAGGTTAGGGTACACATTCGGTCACGCATTTAAAGTCCAGCTGCCACCGCCACAAGTCTATTCGTTCCAGCCACGACACCAGCCACAAGACTACATAAAGCACTATAATGACCGAGATGATAGAGAGTTGGAGATGGAGCAACACAGTAGAATATCGCGAGCAAACATTCGGGAGCAAAAAAAAGACGTTTGTGTAGGACAGAATAACTTGCTCGTCCCCCAGAAACGTTAGTTCTCTCCCACTCTCCCCTGCTGCCCCCAAATGTCTCCACTTTTGTGTTATAAATTTTCCCGTTCAACTCACTCACCCAACTTTTACCACTCCACACACCACACCACACATAACCACAACACAACATGTCCGATCTTCCTTCCAGTTTCGATAACGGCAACAGCGTTGAGTGAGTAAGAGAGAGAGTTTGGACGGGCGGGGGAGGACGGTATTTATAATGGGGAATGGGTGGCAAATTACCTGAGCTGTGTCATAGACGGGGTGGCATGGATTGGGTGGCCCAAGAAGGACTCTAGGTGACACAGATGAGGTGACGAGGGACAGATGAGGACGCTGTGACACATTGACTGCTGCAGGAATGGCATTCACGGCGGAGTTGCTCTTTCAGCAATGTCCAGAGGAGGCGTTTGTTGCAGCAATGTTGGGGGTTTGGCAGTTTGCAGAAGATAGGGACATGGGGTGAGGGGAGTCACTCTGAAGGATGGTTTTTGTGTTACTTTGTGAGCGTGCCAGCATTGCCTACGCGCAGAGGAACTACCTGACTGACTGCTTCTTGCCGACCGTGCTTCTGAACTCTTCTGCCTCATTCACATCGACAATGTTCTCCACTCTATCATACTGTCGTTAGTGATACAGCCCTGGTTCCCCCATCGGGTCCGTTTGAGACCTGCGGCCTCTCACTACCGTCTCTCACTACCGTCTCTCACTACCGTGCTAACCCAGCGAAAACGAAAAGTCTCCCGGATACTACAAGATCCTTGAGCGATGCAAGGAGCAGCCTCTCGTCCCTCTGGGATGTCTGGCTACCTGCGGAGCTCTGATTCTGTCTGCCCGAGCTCTGCGAGTCGGTAACAAGCGTCAAGCCAACCGAATGTTTTTTGCCCGAGTGGCGTTCCAGGGTCTGACCGTGGCCGCTCTGATTGGAGGAGCCATGTACTACGGCCAGGACCCCAAGCAGAAGCTGGAGCAGAAGGAGCGGGAGAAGCTGCTTGCTCGACACCGAGAGAAGCTGTGGATCGAGGAGCTCGAGCGACGAGACATGGAGGTCCAGGAGCGACGAAAGCGAGCCGCTTCTTTCCGACAGCAGGAGGAGGAGAAGTAGGTGGAGCAGGAGCGTGTCGAGGTATCGAATGGTACCAGTTTAGTTTGTGTATATAGTTAACGTCATTTTGAGAACAGGCCTGTAGGCAGTTTGACAGCCATTATAACTACCAGCATGGTCTTGGAGTTGTCAGAATGTTAGTGAGCAATCACTCAGTGTACACATAGACCGCTCAGTGTGCTACTATTCGAAAAGTATTTGAGCCATTCAAACGACTGTCTCGTGAAATCGACTGTGGACGGTAGACAATGACCATCTGTCTTCCCAGCTATGATTCAGCATACTTGTAGAACATTTTACTAGTTCAATACACCACAGAGGAAATCGTGCAGCTCGTGTACTGACATTCTTACCTTCTATCGGGTTTCACAGAACGACACGAGTAACTCAGCATGGCACAAGCTTTCAATCTCTGATGAAAGCATTGAACCAACTGGTCTGACTCAGCAGCTCAAAACATTGACACAGATGCTCCTTTACCAGTAGTCTGAACTCCTACCAATGATCCTGAACTTGCAACTACACCTACTCCTCACTCACTGCTGACTCACTCACTGCTGACTCACTCGTTCGCTCTGCTCACTTGTTCGTACGCCGTTCGTTCGTCACCCCAATCAATCAATCATACCTTATGCTATGTACATTTTGTGTGGTTAGACGAGCTGCTGGATCGTGCCAGCCCCGTCTCCGTCTCAGTTCCTCCTCCACTACTTCTTCTCCTCTGCAGCCTTCCACTCGGAATCCCAAATCTTGGTAGGGGGAGTCTCGGTGGGAACACGCATCTCAATGGGGAACTTGTTGCCCTTGACTCGCAGCACGGCCGCGTTGAACAGAAAGCCGTCCACCTGTCGCAGCTCCTCGCACGTGTCTTGCAGCATCTGGTACTGCTGTCTGTGTTGCTGCTCCCGGGCCAGCTTCTCGGCCAGTCGCTCCTCTCGCCACGCCACCTGCACGAGTCGGTGTCGAATCAGATCCTCCTGGCTGAGCTCCAGCTTCTTGGGGGCCATTCGCTTGGGCGACATGGCGGACATTTGGTTGACGAGCTTTCGGGCTCCGGGGTCCAGGTCGCCGGCGGCCTTGGTTCGCTTGGTTCGCAGCGCCAGCCGGGGCACCTGCCGGGCCACAGAGGTCGTTCGCACGGTTCGCAACATGTTTTTTGTGTGTGTGGTGTTGGTGTGGAGTCTTTCAGATCAGGGATTTTTTCAGCCAGCGAAGATACTGAACCTGCAGTGGTCGTGAGTTCGATTCGGAGTGGTTACACTGTATTTAAATAAGGTTCGGTCGAGTAGTCGGTCAGAGCTGCATGGGGAGTGATAGTTTGACAACAGTGTACCGATACAATTAATAATTTACTCCGTCCAAGTACTCGTACTTCTCTCTACGATTGATCAGTTTCTGTATGCGGCCTGCGCTCCTCGGGGGCTGCTATAATACAATAAATAATCTACTTCTTTCTAGTAATAAATATCGAGCTGGGTTTCTGTCTCCGGGGAGGAGGAGGAGAAGCTCGTGTTAGTGGTGGTACAGGCGGCACTGGCGGCGCGTTGGTGGACGGTAAGGGCGGAGAAACGTGGCCGGTGATTGGCGGAGGCGATTGTGGGGGAGTAGTCGAAGTGACCACGGGTGCAGTTTCTGGTGGTGGCGGTGGTCCGCGTCGAAAGATACCCATATCTGTCCTCTGCACCTTTGTGGGTGATGCACTGCCACTGGAGTGTCCGCCGTTTCCGTTGCCGTTGCCGTTGGTGGTTGTTTTCGGCATTGGAGTAGGTCGTTTCAAGGGACGTTTCAACGACGTTGTGCCCATGGCTTCGACAGGAACGGGAATGGAAGAAATGCGAGGGTCAGAATTGAAGCCACCGTTGACCCGCACAGTCTCACGTGGTGCTGAAGGAGCAAGAGCGGCGGGAGATGATGGGTCACGTGGCTGGTTCCTGTTTGTGCGGTCGAAAAACGACTTGCGGTTCGTCTCCAGAAACGTCGGGTTGCTGGGAGAGAACATGCTGCCCTTGGAGCGCATCTCCAACCTCAAACGGCCCACAACAGACGACTTGGCGCGCTGAATGTACTGCCTTCTCTGGGACGACTCAGCACGAGGATCCACGTCCAGCTGGGTAATCATGATTTCCGACTTGCGTTGTTGTTCTCGTGCAATGTTTCGTTTCAGCCGATTGCTGCTTTCTCGCAGACGCGCCTCCTTTTCCTCCTGATAGCGCAGGTACGTTTCCTTGAACCTCTTTTTCGGTAACGGGCGGTCGGAGAAGTCGCGGCTGATGAAGTGTTTCCACACCGGCTCCGAGTCGCGAGCAATGTGTGGTGAGATGGACTCAATGTGTAGCATTTGTCGGCATTTGAATTTGCGCAAAATCGGTTCGACTAGATGGTAGGGAGTGTCGCCGATATCTTGGATTTCTGGGTTAGTACATACGTTGGACACGAGTGGACAGCAACAGATGAGCGTGTGAGCGGACTAATAGAGCGGCGTTAATGCTCGGAAGCTCCGGACAGCTGTTAACGGGCTACGAACAGGTTTCAATGAGCTGGCAGGGGCCAAGATTCGATTCCATCTGAGAAAGTCATATCAGAAGACGATTGAACAGCTGAACGCATGAGCTTCAGAACTGAACACTCACAGCCAGGCTCAGTTCTTCACCAGTGGACTGTGGCAAACAGTTCAGGGACTCTACACTGTGATAGAGCGTCAGAAACAACCAGTTGAACTGCGCCACACCACCGTATCTGATAGTGACGTCACAGAGCGCATGTCAGTCAATCCTCACAACTGGTATCTCAGAAGCTGGAATCGATGTGGAGACAAGACCGTGACACAGACGATATAGTAGATCTTGCCCATCGGCTGTGAACTAATATTCGACCAGCCACACACCCTCACCCAGTCATAGGCCCAAAGGTTAACCAAACCGTCTCGGACCTGCCCCCTAACACCAGATGTGTAATAATGACGTGTCCATAGCCGCTGGTTGAATCAAACTGACCACAAAGTGACTCCACATCGTCCACCACGGGCACAAACCCCCACCTCCACCCCTGCCTGTTTGTGTTTGCCACCATACTCACGATGACTATGCCTCTGGCATGTTTTGCGGGCCAGCTCGACCAGGGAAGGGACTCCCCGTGAAGACCGAGCTTCCAGCTCCGATAACGACTGCATGGGATGTGTGTTTGCAGCCTCGAAATTGTGTTTGGCGAGATATAGAGGATTTCAAGTCGTTTCGGTCTGGTACCTAGGTCTCCTCAACCAGATATAAATATGCGTCTTAGAGTTTGCACGTGACGCAATCAAAACATGGTGAGAGGGCAAGATCTCAAAAATCGGAATAAGAAGTTCTAATGAGTCTCGAAAAAATATGGACAATTCGTCACAATTAATGGGTAGCTGATTATGATTTTCTCAAATTTATTTAAATTTAATTGAACATTTCACAGCCCCACCATCCTAACCACCGCATGATCGCTATCGGCGGTTGCTGCAGCAAGGGGAAATTAATGTGCATTTAAGGCGAATTTGAAAGTATTGGTTTTTGGAAAATTCGTAACAATGTGGATTAATTGTGAGAGTCCCAGGTGAGAGCACGACTGGTAATATATTACTTGGCAAATAAGATAGAATATATTAATACACTTGATTGTAATACCAGACAGGGCAGTACCTATAATACCGCTCGCTCAAATGGTACAAATGATGAATGTGGAAAGAGACGCTACAAATATGAACAATTGCTGACAAGTGAGCCTCTTTTATCTCTTTGGCTGTTTATTGAGCAGAACAACATAGCGGTGAGACTGCTGTAGCGTCGGGTAGCTCTTTAACAGTTCTGCGTTCATGATAGTGGAGAGTTTTATTAAGTTTTATTAGCCAATTTTTCAGGACATTTCAGAGTCAACAGGTCTACAACTGTAGTACAGATACACAAAAGAAAGACTCGTATCTGCCCCTTTTGAATCACCTGGCCATCTGTAAGTACACAGCTACCCTGCCTACTGTGCAGTTTCGAGAATTATATCGTCATGAAGACAACGTTGGCAGTTATTATCGTAATAACCGATAGAGAGAGCCACAGGCAGTTGTTTCGATGGCGAACCTACGAATGGTATACATATCTTTATTTGTACATGAATGATGAAGTGCACCAAAAAGACGGTCGCCCAGCCTTGTCTCAGCAGTTCCTGACCCTTGGTTTCCACTTGGCATAGCTTGACTGAAGCGATCGAGTTTGAAGCCTTTTTGATGTCGAAAAGCTGAGGATTTCCGCATTTATTTGAGTATATTGACTAGACTTGGCTGAATGTAATCTACTACTTAACCCATTAGCTAACCTCTTGGTGGTGATATGACTGGAGTTACAATGTCGCATCTCATGGTGAAGGCATGAAGATTATAGAACTAAACTACCTGTAAGAAATCCTTAGATAGTTCTGATGATGTAGCTGTCGAACTAACACAGCCATCAGTAGCCGCAATCTTACAAATTTACCACGTTTCTGAGTCGCTATCTGCTGTTCCTGGCTTCAAAGTCAGGATGTCCGCTACGTTCCATATGTACTGTGTGTGCATCTTAAGAAAAAGCACCTCTTGGGGACTCGTCTTCGCCCCCCAACTCCTTCCAAGCAATTCCAATTTTAACGAATGCTTCAAAGTCTTGCTTGTTCTACGTCATAATTAAGTCATCCGTTGTGGGCTAGCCTTTAGACCCATCTCGAAGCAGCCTACTGTCTCACGCTAACAAAGGAGCCCAAAGGGAGCCCAAAGAGGATACCGCTGGGTGTGTACAGCAGGAGTCAGCTGGGTAAAAATGTCTTGCTCAACAGTCGTACCGCCTGGATATGAGCCTTTATTGCGGTACCCTCTCTACCTCTCATTCTCAAATCATCAGAAACCCTCTCGCCATGGACAGCAGCAGCATCTGAAGAATACACACACCATAATACCAAACGTGCTACCGTTGGAATGTTTCACTTTTCAGGGTTCAACAGACGTCCCGGATAGTCCGGTTTTGTCCGGCTGACTGGTAATAATAGCCAGAAGGGACTCGTATTGGAATCTTTGTGTGAGCTGCAGATAGCCCCCTCTAGCTACCACCCAGAACAGGTATGTGCCACTGAACACATCTTTGGCGGAACAGCCTCCGAACTCAGCTCCAGCGGAACCCGATCAGGAAGCCTTGACGAGACCAGGTCCTCGAGTTTAGGAACTGCGGGGAAGTGGGTATAATTTTTTGTGGGGGCACAACCAGGACTGGGTTTTATGCATAGGCGGACGAGAGTTGGAACTGTGAAATTGAAAATGTGGAGCTAGGACATTTTGGGAATGACGTCAGCTGGGAAAGACGATCTTTTGGATCTTTCTTCGACGTTTCCTCACTTGTATCTCGGCCCTTCTGTCAGAACCAGTGTTTCTCTTCATCGCCATCCCGCCAAGACGGGTCATGCAGGCTTCAGCTGTTTTTTGCATATGCGCACAGAAGCCAAGCCTTACACGGCTTTGTTGTGCGCGACGAGTGTTTCATTTCCGCCGAGTCTAACTTTTGGCGAACAAGGACCAAAACGGGGAATGATGAATCCAAAATAATTTCCGGGGTTTAGAGCGTAAGTGCGGTGGCACAACCGGAAGAACTACGTACTGGGTTGAGGGCCTAAAACCAGTCTTTCTTGTGATGCTCTTCCTGGTAGAAAGCTGCAGAAAGCCTTCCTTCCTCCCTCCCACAGACTCGTATTACCCCAGATAAAGAAGCAAGACTATGATCGTCGCTCGCGGGGTAGAATGCAAACTTACTGACGCCGTGTGTAGGTTAAGTGTAGTACGCTGTCTCATGGGTATAAGCGGTTACCACTCGTTGCAGCAACACATGTCAATTTCTTTCCGCCAAGCGGTATGTTCCTTGCTGTAGACCATGTCATCACGCGCTAAACTAGGGTCGCTGCAGCCACGTCAAGAAACAAGGACACCCAGTATTTTATTATTACCTTCAGCTACGTCATCTCAGCCTCGGCGTTTTACAGACTGACTTTGTCAACATCCCTAACACCAACAGAGTTTCTCAGCCTACCAGTACCGGTACGTACGTGCGTAGTACTCTTTATTCCTACGTCATCTGCCGGTACTCTCAAAAGGGATCCGCAACTTTGCAAACAGGCTGATACATGCCTGGTTCTAGCGTCTTCTGTAGTGGTGCATTGTTTGTCGCGTGACTTTTACAACGTCTCCTGTTGTAGGCACACTCCAACCCTCCAACCCTTCACTCTTCTCGTTTCTTACTCCAAGATTCGACGCCTCTTTCTCCAGACTTCACCGCCTCTTTTCTTCTTCCTCTCTTCCTCTTTTCTTTAGGTCACGCTTGCCCATACGCGCTTCCTAAAAGAGAAGCCGCGAACGGCTGTACCTTGCGCGAGGATAGCATTCGGAAAAACTCTCATTACAGATCAAGAAAGATGGGGGAGTATATAATGGGGCGGTAGGGATGCCGTATTACTATTTCCAACAACTTCTCGCGTGGTCAATCTTCTCTTCACCTCAAGATCAACTAAACGCGTCATAAAAACATCAACATGAAACTAAAAGTGCCAGCCTTTGCGCGCTCCTCGTCTGAGGTGAAACCCTCATTCATGGGAGCCCGAGGCCAGAAACTTCACAATCTCGTGGCAGCTATTGCTGGAATAGGTTTCCTTCTCTTTGGGTACGATCAGGGAGTCATGGGAGGTCTTCTGACTCTCGACACCTTCATACAACGGTTTCCCCAAATGGACACCTCCGACTACCTGCCTCCAAAGGTCAAAACTTTCAACACTACTATTCAGGGCACAGCTGTGGGCATCTACGAAATTGGATGTATGATCGGAGCTCTTTTCACAATGTGGGCCGGAGACAAGCTTGGACGACGATACATGATCTTCTTTGGCTCGATTATCATGACCATTGGAGCTATTCTTCAATGTGCTTCTTACTATCTGGGCCAGTTTATTGCTGGAAGAGTCATCTCTGGAATTGGAAACGGCTTCATCACTGCTACTGTGCCCATGCTTCAATCTGAATGCGCCAAACCTGAACGTCGAGGTAAACTGGTCATGTTGGAAGGAGCTCTCATCACTGCTGGAATCGCTCTTTCTTACTGGATTGATTTCGGCTTCTTTTGGGTACACACCAACGACTCAGATTGGCGATTTCCCATTGCCTTTCAAATCGTCTTCTCCTTGTTTCTCACTCTCACAATCATGTCTCTACCCGAGTCCCCCAGATGGCTTGTGAAGAAACAACGGTTTGAAGAGGCCGCTGGGGTTTTTGCCGCTCTTGAAGATGTACCTCTCGATGACCCATACGTGACCAACCAAGTCAATTCCGTCAAAGAATCCATCATGATGGAACAGCTGGCTCAATTGGGTGTGGATGGAGCAGACGCTCGACGAAAAATCAAGTCTGGAGACTTCAATATGGACCAGGAACTTGGGTTCATTGGCCAGATGAAACTCATGTTCACGTTTGGCAAAAAGAAGAACTTCCACAGAACCATGCTGGCCTACTGGAACCAGGTTATGCAGCAGATCACAGGCATCAACCTCATCACCTACTATGCAGCCTACATTTACCAGACAAGTGTGGGTATGAACGCCGTAAACTCGCGAATTCTGGCAGCCTGCAACGGAACAGAGTATTTCATGGCCTCCTGGGTCGCCTTTTACACCATTGAACGTTTTGGACGTCGAAAGCTCATGTTGTTTGGAGCTGTGGGTCAAGCATGCACCATGGCGATTTTGACAGGATGCGTTTACGCCGCTTCAAAGCCCGAAGATGGAGGTCTCGATAACCAGGGCGCCGGTATTGCGGCAGCAGTATTCCTGTTTGTGTTCAACACCTTCTTTGCCATTGGCTGGCTGGGAATGACCTGGCTGTATCCTGCCGAAATCTCGTCTCTGGAAATTCGAGCTCCTGCAAACGGTCTTTCTACATCTGGTAACTGGGCGTTCAACTTTATGGTTGTCATGATCACTCCCGTGGCCTTCAACACCATCAAGTGGAAGACTTACATCATTTTTGCCTGCATCAACGCTTTCATGGTCCCTATTGTCTACTTCTTTTACCCCGAGACCGCAGGACGAAGTCTCGAAGAAATCGACATGATCTTTGCCGAGTCGAACCCCAGAACTCCTTGGGACGTGGTTGGCATTGCCAACAGACTACCGAAGAACTCTGTGGCTTCTTATGACGATTACGAGGCAGGAGGCCAGGAAGAAAAGGCCATTGTTGAGACTGAGGACAGTGTTTCTCATGACTCTGCCGAGTTTCAGTGAAGCTGGAACGAGTAGCTGAAAGTCGCAAGTGGACAGTGAAAGGTCGCCGTCTTCAGCTAGCTATTTAATTTTATTTAATTTTATTTGTAATGCCTTGAGTTGTGTAGATCGTGAGTGGTAAAGGTTTGGCTGTACTGTACCTGTACAACCACAAGTATAACTATTTCTTGGAGTGATCAACTAATAGTGCACAAAAAATCCCATTAATAAGAGCCATAACAATTGGTGCTCTGGCTCCAGCTTCCTGGAGGCTCCTTCACCAGAAACTTGAAATCACCAAGAGGATAGTCCTCTGGCGGTCGCGGAGAAAGAAGTTTGAAAGAAGTGGCTGGAGGAGGCGTCTCAACAGGAGGCTGGGCAGCAGAATTGTCCTTGAAGACACATTTTTTGAGTGACCAAAATCCAGGTTTGGATTTTTCGACTGTTTTGGTCTTGATCTCAGGGGACTTCTTTTCGTATTCTTCCTTGAGAGTACTCTTTGAATCAGAGCGTTCTGAGTCTGTTGGACACAAATTGTTCTTGTCTTCCTTCTTTCGTTTGAATCCTAGGAAGCCCATTTGTGCGGGGGGATCGTGGTTGTGAAGACGGTGTGTAAGTGTGTGTGTGTGTGTCAGTGAAAGAAGAGGATTGAGTGTGCTAATATTACTTTCGTTGATACTTATACAAGAACGGAGTCGGTGGGTATTGTAACCCCGAACTTACTAGCTCATACTCAGGCAATGTTAACGGCACTCGTATTGTTGTCTGAAACACTCTAGGCATCACGGCAATTGGCTGGATCGATCCAATCACTGCAAGAGCCTCTTATCTTTCATTTTATTGCCGACGATCCGCAGTGTATCAACGTGACCACCTTTTTGGCTCAAAGTCATGCATAATCTGGTGCATAAATCCATGCGGCTAAATGCTTGTTTGGGGAGGTGTGCACACAGCCGTTATGACGTCAAACCCCGCAAAACCTGGACCGAGTATAATACGATCGGAAATGTCGGTTATCGGCTTGGTGATGCACAACAGTTCATCCTTAGGCTGAACATGTGTAGTCTGCTCCGACTCGGCCGTTGAAACAATAAAATAAAAAAGCATGTTGGTTATGAAGTTCAGATGTTGAAAACGTGCTATCATAAGGCCGTGTGAATGGAACGAGATACTTAGAGCTGTAATTTAGAGCAGATCTAAGAAAATGTTAGCTATTACTGGATCTACTTGGCACATCAGCAAGTACTCGTACTGTGCGCAACAAAAGAATCTTTAACTAATTAAAACAACGGAGCTCTGGCTCCAGCTTCTTGCTCTTTCACCAGAAACTAGAAATCACTGAGAGGATAGCTTTCAGGAGGTTGTGGAGGCAGAACTCTTGTATACTGGAGGAGGAGTCTCGACAGAAGGAGTCTCGACAGAAGGAGTCTCAACAGAAGATTTGGAAGGAACCGTGTCGGGGTATTTCTTGAAGACACATCTCTCGAGTGACCAGAATCCGGGTTTGGATGCTTCAACTGCTTTGGTCTTGATCTTAGAGGAGGTCGCTTCGTACCCTTCCTTGAGAGTACTCTTGGAATCAGAGCGTTTCGAGTCTGTGGGGAACAGCTCGGTTTTGTCGTCGGTCTTTCGTGTGAATCCTAGGATGCCCATGTTGTGAGTGTTGTCGGTGTGTGTCTGAGTGTGTCTATGTGAAAGAAGAGCCTGTCAGTTCGTTTCTTCTATACTTATACAACAACGGAGTCGGTGGATGTTGAAACCCCGATCTCACTAGCCATATATATTGATCACATGAACAACGTTAATGGCACTCGTATTGAACGTCACATCTCTAGAAGCCACCACAAGCGGCTGAGCTGATCCAATCACTACAAAGAAGAGTCTCTAATCTTTTGTATTAATTCCGACGGTGGGCAGTGTACCAACGTGACCCTAGTTTGGGCTTAAAGACTATCTGGCGCTTAACCACATGCGGCTAATGCTAAAGGGAGGTGTAGGACGGAGTATAATACGCCCAGGACTGTCGGCTATCGGCTTGATGATATGCAAGAGTCCTTGGGCTGTGCAGCGAATCGGCCGAAAAGAGTGCATTCAATAGAGCATGTTGGCTATGAAGTTCTGATGTGGAGAAGACGGTGAGTCTAATGGAAGACATGCTTACAGTCGTAATTTAGTACAAAATTTTGGAGATAGCACTTACAACACACACACTCATCTCATCTAATCAATCAATCATAACATTATTTTCTGCTTATTTTTATGGTTTAGTAGTAATACATCTAAGAACCCCTCATTTCATCAACAAAAATCCTTCCCAATCAACACCGAAATCACTTCTTCTCCTTATCCTTGCTGTCGCCGCCAGAACCAGAGCCAGGAGAGTAGCTAGGGCTGGTAGGAGAGTAGCTGGGAGACGTGGGCGAGTAGCTAGGGCTAGTGGGAGAGTAACTAGGACTAGTAGGGCTGTACGAAGTCGAGGCGCCGGCGTTGAACTTGGGAGACGAGGGGCTGTACGAGGGCGACGTCGGCGAATAAGAAGGCGACGTGGGACTGTACGAGGGGGAGGTGGGGCTGTAGCTCGGCGAAGTAGGCGAGTACGACGTGGGGCTGTAGCTGGGGGAGGTGGGGGAGTACGAAGGCGACGTAGGAGAGTACGAGGGCGACGTGGGGGAGTACGAGGGCGACGTAGGCGAGTACGAGGGCGACGTAGGTGAGTACGAAGGGCTCGTGGGGCTGTACGAAGGGCTCGTGGGGCTGTACGAAGGCGACGTGGGAGAGTACGACGGAGACGAGGGCGAGTACGAAGGACTCGTGGCAGCAAAGGCAGGGGACGAGGGAGAGAACGAAGGAGACGCCGCTCCAAGACCCATGCCGGGAGACGAGGGGCTGTAGCTGGGGCTGGTGGCAGCGAATCCAGGCGAAGCCGCTCCAAACGACGAGAACGGAGAAGTGGGGGTGTATGCACTTCCGCTGCCGTCGCCTCCATGGCCAAATCCACCGTACTCGGAGAAACCGCCCGACATTTCGGGGGCTCCAGAGGTACCAATGGGCGAGAAGATGACATCGCCACCGCCTCGGGCCTGGAGAGCGTCGTAGGCAGGAGAAGCCGAGTCGTAGGGAGTGGCAGCTCCGTCGGCAGAGCCCATTTCGCCATGACCAGCGGCAATACCGGCAGTCTTGGAGTAGTCTGCAGGCAGAGTGGACAGCTGGTCCTCGTCGAGCATGACGCCAAAGTTGCCGGTTCCCAGGGGAGCCAGCTGGCCCAGCATGATGTTCTCGGAAACGCCTCGACAGTCGTCGAGCTCGGCCACGGCAGCAGCCTCCAGCAGAATCTCGACGGTTTCCTCGAAGGAACATCGCATAAGCGCTCCAGTGTCGGCTCGGTTGATACCGTGTCGAGTGATGGCCATGAGGTAGCCTCGAGAAGTCATGACGTCGACAAGCAGAGCCATGTGTCGGTAGTTGACGTAGGAACCATCAAAGGCAATGACGTTGAGAATCTCGCGGTACAGAGCCGATCGAGTGGCCTCGATACCCAGCACAGACAGCACCTCGACGAAGGAGTTGGAGTACGTTCGGTAAGGATCCACACCCTCCACGGCCATGACCTCGGACAGGTTGACACCGTCGGTTTCAAGCACCCACTCCATCTTGGTCTTGTAGTCGCCGGTGACCTCATCGGGAACAGACATCTTGTGCTCCATCATGAAGACTCGGTCAATACCCTCGATACCTCGCAGAGAAATGGAGTCGAGCATGTGACCCTCGATTCGCTTGAGCATCTGGTCCTCCTCGGCGTCCACGTCCTCCTCCAGAGTCTTGGGGTCTCGGACAACTCGACATCGGATAATCAGCTTGTCGGCGTTATCTTCGGACCACATGACAAACAGATCTTCGCCGTACGACGACGAAATCTTCTGGGCTACCTGAGACATGGTCAGCTGCTTGTCCAGCATCTTGGCTCGGTCCAGCTCCAGACGCAGCAGCCAGGGCGACTGGTTGTCCAGAGTGGCCTCCACGGTTTCGTCGGGAATCGAAAAGTAGGCGTCAACGGTGTCGATATCCTCCTCGATGACGGTGGTTCGCGGGTCGGGATCGTAGTAGATCTCGGTCGCGGCAGTCACGTTCTTGAGCGAGGTGTGCTCAATGGCCGACTGCACCACCTTGGCCTTTTCAATGTCGGCAGCAACCTCGGGTTCCAGGTAGACGGTCAGCGCGGGGGTCTTGATGTTCTTGGCCACGTTGAGAATCTCCTTGAGACGGGGCACTCCGAGCGTCACGTTCTTGGACGACACACCGGCGTAATGGAACGTGTTGAGGGTCATCTGGGTGGCGGGCTCTCCAATGGACTGCGCGGCAATGACACCGACCATTTCGCCCGGGTGAACCACAGACTTGGCGAACTGGGTCTCAATCTCGCCCATGACCCACTCAAACGCGGCTCGGTTGAGCCGGTACTCCTCAATGACCCGCTTGGTGGGGAACCGGGATCGCACCAGACACTGGAACAGCATGGTGGCGTTCTCCTGGGCCTCCTTGGCCAGCGACGAGTCGCCTCGCACAATGGTCAGCCGCTTGCACAGCGACTGCACGCCCTCGACAATCTCGGGGATGGTGAGATCGGACACCTTGGACTTGTCCACGTTGAAAATCCGCTGCGAGTTTTGCACCACTCGTCGAATGTTGACGGGCAGAGGCCAGTTGTGGTCGCCGTTGATAAACACCTCCTCTCGCAGAAGCCGTCGGTCGGTCAGCAGCTGGTTGTACTCCTCGTCAAGCACCCGCTGGACCTCAATGTCGCCCACAATGTCGTTGCCAGACTCAATGTTGAGAGGCTTGGTTTTGGGGTTCATGAGATCGATCTTGTAGCGTCGCTCGAACGACTCGTCGGAGCCGGGAATGGTGTCCACGGTCTGCTTCTCCACCTGGGAGCCGTCCAGTCCGTCCTCTCCATAGACGAACTGAATGACGTCGCCAAGCGAGTTTCGCACCGTACCGTCGTACTGCACCATGACGTCCTCCAGAGCCTTGACCAGACGTCGCTGAATGTATCCAGTCTCGGCGGTCTTGACGGCGGTATCAATCAGACCCTCTCGACCGGCCATGGCGTGGAAAAAGAACTCCTGGGGGGTCAGGCCTCGCAGATACGAGTTTTCAATGAACCCCTTGGACTCGGGCGAGTAGTCGTCCTTGCAGAAATGGGGCAGGGTTCGGTCGGCAAAGCCAAACGGAACTCGCTTACCCTCGACCATCTGCTGGCCGACACAGGCCGACATTTGCGAAATGTTGATGAACGAACCCTTGGATCCGGCCACCACCATCTGCTTGACGTTGTTGAGGTCCTTGAGCGACATTTCCGCGGATCGGCCGGCGGTGTCTCGAGCCTGGTTCAGAACTCGCGACACGTTGTGCTCAAACGACTCTCGCATCGTCATACCGGCCTCGGCAGACAGAGTGTTTGCGTGGGCCTCGAGGATGATCTCCTTGACCTTCTTCTTGGCCTCCTCAATGGTCTCGGTGACGTCTCGCATGGTGGCAGAGTCGGCAATGGTGTCTCCAATTCCGATGGAGAAGCCGTAGTGCAGCAGCCAGAAGTTGACCACCTTTTGGATGGTGCCAAAAAAGTTGCAGCACACGGCCGAGCCCTTTTCTCGCATGATGGTGTGCACCAGACCGCCTCCAGTGGCGCCAATGGTCTTCTTGTCAACCACTCCCCACATGATCTGGCCGTCAATAATGTACATTCCATTGTCCTTGGGGCAGGTGATGGGGTTCTGGTCGTCGAACCGCTGCAGGTGGATTCCCTTGGGGATGCACATGGACACCATCTGCTTGCCGGTCCACAGAGGCTTGGGCTTGAGAATGGCGGGCGTGGGCACCACTCCGTCCCAGTTGGGGATCCAGAACAGAATGTTCATCACCATGTCGTAGTCAATGAACGAGTCTCGAATGGTCATCTTTCGCACTCCACACAGCGTGTCCTGCACAATACCCATGACGGGCTTGTTGGACTGAGGGGACACAATCTGCAGAGGCACCATGCACAGCTGCGACAGCTCGGCTCGAGTTTCCTCGGACTGCGGCACATGCAAGTTCATTTCGTCTCCGTCGAAATCGGCGTTGTAGGGCGACGTCACCGACAGGTTGAGCCGGAACGTCGAGTACGGCATGACCCGCACTCGATGCGCCATCATGGACATTTTATGCAGCGACGGCTGTCGGTTGAACAGCACGGGATCGTTGTCCATCAAGTGTCGCTCCACCTTCCAGCCGTACTGCAGCGCAATGTCGCCGGCCCGCTTGTGGTATCGCAGGTCGATTCGCTCGCCGGTGTCTCGAATCACGTACTTGGCTCCGGGATGCTCGTTGGGGCCGTTTCGCACGTACTCGGTCAGCTTGTGGATGTTGAAGGGCGTCACAATCTCGGGGTAGGTGAGCGTTCGCGCAATGGACCGAGGCACTCCGACCTGGTCGAGCTCGAGGTTGGGGTCGCCGGTAATGACCGTTCGAGCGGAAAAGTCCACTCGCTTGCCCATCAGGTTACCTCGCAGACGGCCCTCCTTACCCTTGAGCCGGGCTCGGATCGACTTCACCGGTCGTCCGGACTTTTGCAGAGCCTGGGGCTGGCCGGCAATGTCGTTGTCCATGTAGGTGGCCACGTGGTACTGCAGCAGCGACTCAAACTCGTTGACCACGTGGGCGGGGGCTCCTTCCTGCTCGCACCGCTGCACGTTGGCGTTGGCCTTGAGAATGTCCGCCAGCTTGTATGTCAAATCATCTTCTCCTCGGGCTGTGTCGTTGATGGCGATGGAGGGACGCACGGGAGGAGGAGGCACGGGCAGGGTGGTGATGATGAGCCACTCGGGCCGGGCGTAGTCCTCGTTGAGCCCCAGCCGCTGGCAGTCCTCGGACGAAATGTGCTTGAACACGTTGAGAATCTCCGCGGGGGTCAGCAGACGCTTTTCGGGCGAGTCGCCCATGTCGTCGCCGTTCTTGCCCCGCTTCCAGGTTCCCCACAGCTTGAGGCCGTCTCGACGCACGGTGGGCTGGATGTTGCCACAGCCTCCATGGGAGTGCTTGACCACGCCCGAGCCGTCGTCTTCGGTGGGCACGTCGGTCTCGCAGACCATCTTGGTCTTGCACAGCGACCAGACGGCGTTGAAGCGACGCTTGGGGTCGCGGATTCGGATCGCCTGGGCAAACTGCTTGTTGTTTTCGTCCAGCAGCACCTTTCCACAGTGGAAACAAACGGATTCACAGATTTTTTTGATTTTGGCAATGAATCCAATGTGGAAGACGGGCTTGGCGAGCTCGATGTGGCCGAAATGGCCGGGGCATTCTGCCATGCCTTCACCGCACTGAGTTAGTATGTCATCACGGGTGGTAGTCGGAGGAGTGAGTGTCCCATGTAACGTGATCACACGAGCTGATCGTTTTATGGCGTGAACAAATCTGATCACCGCTCGAAATGCTCCACGCAACCTCGCTATTGCCATCCACTTTTCCTCCCTCATTCGCCACTCATACTCACAGTCTGACACTTGAAGTTTCGGTCGATGGTACCTAGTCGGGGATCGTTGAGACCTCCCACTCGGGGACGTTGTCGGGTTTCGTCCATCGTCTCAGGGAACTCGATTTTCGCGACACTCATGGCTTTCTGGGTTAGTATTGTTGACGCGCACGTCGGATGATCACATCAGGGTTGTCGTAGAGCGCTGTGTTTATGCGAATCACTGTTGTGGCAAGGAATCACATCGGGCGCGGGCAAATGTCGTAAATGAGCCGTAGAACCCGCATCAAAGCCGCGGATGCTCCTTCTGCGCCGTCTGATGTGTCTGTGTCGTCGGTTGTCGTCTCTGGATGTACTCACAACTTCCTCGGGCGAAAGAAGACCAAATTGGACCTGGGTTAGTATGGGACACAAAAACGGTAGTTGTCGTCGGATAAGTCGATGATTCTCACCTCCTCCACTGTCCGCAAGGGGGCAGACGAGTACGGGAACTGCGCGCCACTCATGTTGGTTCCAATCTTTTCCACAAGACCCAGTAAACAGAAAAAAAGTGGCGGTTGCCTCGATCAGTCGGTCGGAAAGAAGTAGAGAGAAAGAAAAAGAAAGGGGCAGTAACTCGGGGCTATCGACACTCAACAAAAAGAAATACCGGGGTTCTGGATCGCAAAACCGGGGCACAAACAGATGTATGAATGAAGATGGACGATGTTGGGGTGGTGGTGTTGTATGCCTTGACGCGCCGAGTGAGCAGTGAATAAACGATATTTGTCACCCTCCGCTCCCAAATGGGGGGTTACCCGGCCCAACCTCACACTCAAGGTTCGGCACTCTCTGCACTGCACACTCACACAATACACACACGCTACTAAATTTTCACTCAGAGTTCGATCCCAACCCAAGCAAACGGATTTATGGCATAACAATTTAGTCGATAGTTTATGTGAATGATCTGATTAAATCGGTTTTAATCGCAGTAAATTCAGATAAAATTGGGATGACGAGTGGGAAACTTGAAAAGGGTACCAAAAGATAGACCTAGCTTGAGACAGTATTTACGTTATTTTTTCAATTTCTTCCGCTCATCATTAACCACTAAACAGCCAGTACAAAACCATTTGCCACCATCCAGGACCTTGGTGTGTTTATGGGATGATCACCAGCTACTGGTAAAATACCGCTGACTAATTCAGTCAGGGAGGCCATGTAACGCATCTCGGTCGTCACGTGATCAGGTCACGTGTCAAAACACTCCGCATTATCTACGGCTGGTACTTGTAAAAGGTTGAAGGGCAAAAGCCGATTGTTCCATCTCGGAGTTTAAGGTACGGAGTACAGAAATTTACCGGCAGTGCAATTACGACGTCCGATGAACTCTATCTCCAGTATAACGCCACATTCACAAGCGAGTGAACGGCAGTACCTGGTACACGCCTGATGACAACCAGAAGGGTTGAGGATAACCTTGGGATACCGTGATAAATGGCACAGAGTGATGCTTGGTGGATAATTCATCGTGCAATATTTTATTAATATTTACTATCATTCCAGGCATTACTACCATGGAAATACCCCGGAAACGCCCTAGAAATACCCACAAATTGATATCAATTCACAAGGCACGCTCTGGGAGTGCCGAGAGCAGTAGTTTAGTGCCTGGTCATGGCTACCGTCTCTCAAGGCATCATCTTCGAATGTCTCCGTTCTCCTGTGTACGAAACACATGTGATACTGCTTCAGGAGGATCAAGTCAAATTATGAGATGTCAAACTGATCATAGGATCTATCAGCCGACGCATTGCATGGTACTCTGTACATCTAGTTCGAGATGCTCTTGATTGGGATCGATTCTGTTCTTAAGAGGTCATCGTGTCATGAGTGAATCGACTAGTGAAAACATACTGAGCAAAGGGAACAGATTGGTTTCAAGCAGCTTTCATCCGTTCGACTACTCGGAATTGCTTGTGCGATCGGGTACTTCTCTCAGTCACTCGCTGAACTTCTCGAATTTTATTGAATTTCACCGGTTTATTGCCGACCACACCTCCGTCAATTTAGGTTGGGCTCATAATTAAAAAGGAACATCAGAACAATTCGTCATAATTCGAGCACAAGGGAGGAAACTACTCTGAGTGATTCATAAGATTTCCAACATTGCGGGCTAAAATTTGGTACATTTCAGGAGAGATTTCTCGCCCTCGTTGATTTGATATGAATTTTTGATTATTTGCAGCATATTTGCCTCTATTAATTTAGGTTGAATTGCTTGAAAATAATTCACAGATCAACGGCTCCTAATACACAATACGGCAGTATCGTGCGTCGTAGGCAAGCTGGTTACGCTCGAAGCTACGCCTGAGGTCCGGGATACCCACCTCAGTATAGTATAGACTAGAATCATTGTATTCGAGTTCTCTATATTGTAAACTATTTAGTAGGTACACTCCAAGTACCAAGCAGCCCCCACTGCTGGTACTTGGAATGTAGCCAAGTGTTTTTTTGACTAGGGACTGCCGACACACACAGCCCCCACTGTGGTGTTTCGACGCTAGTCATGGATTGAGTCTCCTCAGGGCAGCCCTTTTTTTTTTTTTGTCACTCTGTTT
>ULGQ01000015.1:0-21999 GCA_900519045.1 Yarrowia divulgata | reverse complement strand
TTTTCAGGGAAAACACGAGGTGGAAAAACCCTGAGAAATTGTGAAGTGGCGAACCAAGAAGAATCAAGACATATCAAAAGTCCTGACAAAAACTAGAAAGATTTCTCATGGGTCTCGTTCCTCTTCTAGTCAAATGAGAGACTAACTCCAGGCTCTTTCAACTCCAAGCTCCTCTAAGTGGACATATCTTGGTATAAAGACGCAATTTTTTACATTATAAACAGAGATATTGAATAGTTGTATCAGTCTGCAAAAAATATTTACTTGAATGTGATAAATGTTGGCCGTTTGAGGTCCTGTCGTGTGTACCGTGATATAGTGAGCTTACCTCAACTGATGTCATTCTCTGGTTGGGACATGTCAACTAAACAGGTGTTATCAGTCTCACTTAAAAAGGGGTCTACAGATACTCTACAGACACATGACTTGACACAGCTGTAACTGACGACTCTAATATCAATCACAAACACTCGCTATGCTGCTGCCATTTCTCATCGCCGTTCTAGCTTGACCTCCTCGATGCTCCCCATCCTCTCAACCCTAACCCTACGATATACACCTCCCCACAATATCAAGACACACCAACAATGTACACTCTAGAACTCGATTTCGACCCACGTTCCAGTTTCAGCGACTGGCGAGTGAGTAGTGTGACCATCTCCGGCTTCGACAACGACACGGGCAAAAGCATGGACGCCGTCAAGGGCGAGTATTTCGGCAAAGGTGTGGTCAGACTTTTTCGAGGAGGACGAGATATCAACGCCTCCAGCAGCTCGGCTGAGGTCGAGGAGGTGTCTCCGGTACCTTCTCTGATTGTGGCGATTCTGGCGGTTCCCAGTTATATGACTGCCTCCGACTTTCTGGGGTTCATCAGCTTGCATTCTTGTGAAAAGGACATTTCGCATATCAGAGTGATCAAGTCGAGTCGCGAAGTGAACCGAAACATGGTTCTTCTCAAGTTTCGCATGGTTGAACGCGCACAGGACTTTGTCGACAAGTACTCTGGCAAGGTGTTCAACAGCATGGATCCAGAGACGTGTCTATGTGTGTTTATCCACGATATCAGTGTGGGAGGCGAGGTTAGTAATAATACAAGTGTAGTTGGCGCAGATAACTTCCCGTATCTGCTGTTGGATCCGTTCACCAATGGATTCAGCAAGGGTAAGCCGCTACCTCCTCCTACTCCCGATCTGAGAGAGTTACCCACTTGTCCCGTTTGTCTGGAACGCATGGACAGCGATATCACCGGTTTGGCGACCATTTTGTGCGAGCACACCTTCCATTGCCACTGTCTGAGTAAATGGGCAGGTGGAAACTGTCCTGTGTGTCGCTACAGTGGCAGAAAGGGCAGTGTTAGTAATTCTGCGGCTCCTCCTGGGGCGTGCACAACGTGTGGAGGAACAGAAAACACCTGGATTTGTCTGATTTGCGGCAACATTGGATGTGGACGGTACGCTCTAGGCCATGCTCATTCTCACTTTGACCAGACAGGCCACGGATATGCCATGGAGATGTCTACCCAGCGAGTTTGGGATTACGTCAGCGACGGATACGTTCACCGCCTGATTCAGAGCGATGTTGGCAAGCTCGTGGAGTTGGACGAGTCCAGCAGTTCCAGCAACGGCAAGTTTGTGTATTCTGACGACGGCAAAAAGGGGGGAGATGTTGAGCAGCTAGCTCTGGAGTACACTGCGTTGTTGACGTCTCAGCTGGACTCTCAGCGGGAGTACTATGAGGCTCTGTTTGCGGACTCGGCCAAAAAAGTGGAGGAGATGAGACTGGAGGTGCATAGGGAGAAAGAGAGGGTCAGGAAGGAGCTGGAGGCGAAGAAGGAGGTTTCCAAGCTCGACGACGCGCTATTGTCGGAGAATGAACGCCTCAAAAAGGAGCTGGCCAAGTGCAAGTCTGACAGCGACAAGCTTGGCCAGTTGAGTAAGACGTTCCGGCAGTCGCTGCAGGACGAAAAGGCCATTTCGGAAGCCATGATGGCCAAGGTGAAGAAGCTACAGACTGATAAGTTGGCAAAGGAGGCCCAAGTCAAGGATTTGGAGGAGCAGCTACGAGACGTCATGTTCTTTCTGGAGGCTCGAGATAAGTTGAAGGACGCCGATGAGGATGTCAAGGAGGGAACCCTAGTGATGAAGAAGAAGAACAAGAAGAAGTAGGTGGAGGGAAAGAGTATTTATTAATCTTATGAGTTACGACTATCGAGAGTGGAGTAGCGGTTCAGCGGTGTAGTCCGATAGATCTGGACAAAAGAGATGATTGCCAGTTGAGGGAAAAGGAGGCTCCAGCTTCCGATCACCCGTCCAATCTGTTGAGCTCAATGTTTCGCTCAATGTTTCAGATCGGCCGAGTTCGCATCATGGACGTGGATCCAGAGTCGGCTCTCTACATGTGTGCATGGCCGTGATGGAATTTTCGTTCACAGGCCATGCCTTCCGTATGGCACGAACAGATATTGTACTAGTACTGCAGTGCTCTGCCCGTACAATTAGCCTTGCCACTGTTTGCTATAGGATATCTCTCAATCTACACCAGTTATCAGTTATTCTTTGGCTTTTCTTTGGCTTTATTCTTTTTATTTTTCACCATACTGTAGCTATTGTACGTAATACGGCTCAACAGCCAAAGTGAGACATTATCGGGGGCCGCAATTTCCACCAGATTAGTCGAAATTTCAGCTGGAATATTATTCGGCCAATGCCGGAACCCAGGTGGGAGACTTGCAGACCGATATTTCCCCGTGGGGTGACGTCACAGCCTGCACAGAATGTGTGTGCCACCACAGTTATTGGCCAATGAGAGGAGGATGTTTGCAAAGCGGATAAAAGGAGATTTGAGAAATGAGACGGAGAAAATCCGGGTATCGTAGACTTGATTACTGCGGTAATGTGTAGACCACGCTAATACAAAGACTGATAGGAGCTACGAGGCATGCTAAAAGAGCTTAGTCTAGCCTGGTCAGCAGTGATATGACGTCACCGTTGAACAACCTACTGAGTCCAGGGCACCCGACCTTTTCGCTCGTATTACCCCTCTTCTCAATGGGGCTAGTGTGGTGACTTTTTGGGGGTTGATATTGGTGTGGACTATTTTTTTGAGACTTTCCCACATTCTCGCACTCTTCTGATATTTTGCCTATCAAAGGCTTATTCTCTCTCTCTCTGGTGTTTTTGAAACATGGCTTGTGTGCATACGATACGAAAAAAGGCAGTGTTCTGGATGCACCAAATATGTATCGATACGGTTGTGGCTTGAAGGATAGATAACGGGTGATTTAACGACTGATTTGAATCCTTTCAACCATCTCAACCACCTCAACCACAAGCACCACCTCAAACCTCATCACAGCAACCTCGATTACACGCAAGAGTTTCCTACACCTGCAGCATGCAGCTTTTTTATTGCTGTGAATCGTGTGGAGTTGGCAGGGCTCTGGGAAAAAGCAGTACAAAAAAAGCAGTACAAATAAGAGTTTAAGAATCGGGGTGTCTTCTGAGAGATGTAAATCGATATCGTCTCACCTGACATTGTCTACGCGATCGCAGTCCGACACCCCAAAACCACAGCCCATTTTATTTTGTTTTATTTAGCCCATAACCTCAGTCTCCAGTCGCGTGCATTAACACGGGCACTTGGGGTGCATAGCCCCAAATGCATTCATGTGGGGAGACGTCATCGGTAATTAAATAATCAACCATCTCTTCATCCAACCACGAGTAATATCCGCTCAAAACCTCCTCAACCATTTTTGCAAAGATTATCAGTTTTCCCTTCATCTCATACAGTTGTCACATTCACCCATATCTTTCTAAACCTCTAATCTTTGGACCTTGTTCAACACTCTAAACCCCAAAGTCTAAAAAACCCTACTACTACAAGCCACTAGTGCGTATCTTGTCCCAATTGACCTCGGCTGTCCGAATTTGGAAGCCGCGTGGCTCTGGTCATACGCAGATAGGACGGGCTTGTGAAGATTATACGACATTCAAGTGATCTGAAAGGCACACAAAGTCGTGATGAAAACCCCCTCTCGCTCACTCATCTACCGCCAAGGGAAACACTAAAAATTTTCTTGTCCATACGGCTCTTGTACCTCTCGAACTGTAATCAGCCGACTGCAATGCGTCGAACTATATTCGAACCGAGTGTCAGTGAGATGGGGTGGAATGAGGGGGTGTTTGGGGGGGGTTCTGAAGAGCTTTTTCAGGGTTTTAAAGACTGGAATCGATTTCTCCACGTCGAATAACCCCCATAATTGCTTTTTCTCCACCTCTCCCTCCCCCAAACACTCTCTTATAGTGTACCCCTACTACACCCCAAAGACAACCCCAGAAACTCTATTGAAATATCCTATATACTCAAGCCTTCCCACCCCCAGATATGACTGCACCTCTAACAACCTCCTCTATCAGCATCTAATGGGCGGCATTTGGGCGTCATTGACCAACAAGATCAGCCAGAGCGCTGACGGCAAAACCCAGGTGCGAAACCGGGGCGACGGCGAGATTGTCATCAACCGAACAGACTCCACTGGACTCTTTCAAACATCTTCCCTAGTCTCTCTGCCTCCGGATTATGAAAAGACACACGCTATCCAGACGACGAGCGGAGAAGAGTCCGAGGAGCCCCCGCGGTTCTCGGAGCAGTCGTCGAAACCCCCGTCATACCACTCCACCCAAAGATTACTCAAGGCTCGTCATATCCAGCTGATTGGAATCGGAGGAACGATTGGAACGGTTCTGTTTGTGCAGATTGGAGCCGCTCTGGTCAAGGGAGGCCCCGCGTCGCTCTTCCTCGGATTCACACTCTGGTGTATACCCATTCTCATGATTACCATGACCACCGCAGAGATGGTCACCTACTTGCCCATTTCGTCTCCTTTTATCCGGTTTGCCGGAAGATACGTTGACGAGTCGTTCGAAGTCATGGCCGGCTGGAACTTCTTTCTGCTTCAGGCCGTCCAAGTCCCCTTTGAAATCACAGCCGTAAACATCATTCTGCACTTTTGGATCGATGGATACTCCGTCGCCATTCCCCTAGTCATCCAATGTGTGCTCTACGCCGTCATCAACGTGTTTGCGGTAGGTCTCTACGGCGAAACCGAGTTCTGGCTGTCGCTGGGTAAACTGCTTCTTGCTGTGGGTGTCATTCTCTTCACTTTCATCACCATGGTTGGAGGAAACCCCCAGCATGACGCCTACGGATTCCGATACTGGAACAACCCCGGAGCCTTTGCCGAATACATGGACACCGGCAACTGGGGCCGATTCCTGGGCTTCTTTGCCTGTCTTGTTCAGGCCGCCTTTTCCATTGCTGGTCCCGAATACGTGTCCATGGCTGCTGGAGAGGCCGTCAACCCTCGAGTGGTCATGCCCAAGGCCTACAAGGCTGTTCTCTACCGTCTCTCCTTCTTCTTTATTCTCGGAGCTCTGGCTGTCGGCATCATTGTGCCCTACAACGACCCCGAGCTTCTGGACGCCATCAAAAGTGGAAAGCCCGGAGCTGCTGCCTCTCCCTATGTCATTGGAATGCAGCGACTCGACATCAAGGTGCTCCCCCACATCATGAACGGTCTGGTTCTCACCTCCGCCTTTTCTGCCGGAAACTCCTTCACTTACTGTGCCTCGCGAACGCTCTACGGACTTGCCCTTGAGGGCCACGCTCCTCGAATCTTCGCCAAGTGCACCAAGCAGGGCGTGCCCATCTTTGCTGTCGCCGTCGTTCTGTGTTTCGGACTGCTCTCCTTCCTGCAGCTTGGAAACACCGCCCAAGTCGTGCTCAACTGGCTGGTCAACATTGTCACCGCCTCGCAGCTCATCAACTTTTGCATTCTGTGCTCCACCTACCTGCGGTTCTTTTACGGACTGCGGGCCCAGGGCATTTCGCGTGACTCCCTGCCGTTCAAGTCTTTCTGGCAACCCGGATGTGCCTGGGTCGGTCTCACGTGCGCCTTTGTCATGCTGCTGCTTTCCGGATGGACCGTCTTCGTCAAGGGCAACTGGTCCACCGCCACGTTCCTCTTTTCGTACATTATGATTCCTATCGACGTGGTCATTTTCTGTCTGTGGAAACTCATCAAGCGAACCAAGTTCAAGAGCTTGACGGAAATCGACTTTGTAACCGGCAAGAAGGAAATCGACGAGTACTCCGACGATTATGTCGAGGCGCCGGCCACCAACATTTTCCAGAAAATAGGCCGGTGGCTCTTCTAAAACTAACACAGACTGTAGTCTCAGAGATTGCAAATCTCAAAAACTAACGCTCGCCCTTGTCGCGAAGAGATACATAGAATGAAATGGATGTTGAAAGATTTTAACGTCCGTCGTAGTTTGTATTGTAATATATTTATTGACCGAAGTGAGACCCGTAGTATTTGTACTTTCCGATGATAATCATTTTTCTATGTTTTCCATGCATGCACCCTCCCCTTGGATAATCGTCAGTCCCCGTTTGTCTCCTACAGGGAACTCACGAGATCCTCCAACTTCATGGCAATCACGGCAGGAGGCTCTTCAATGACATCTCCATGACAAGGAATGATTCGTCTGATGGGTAGACGCAACAGCTCATTGAAGGCCGTCTTGGCAGCAGGACGATCCGTGTACAGACCCTTCCACAGCCGCTTCTGCAGAGGACTGTCAAAGCCCATGTAGTTCATGAGGTTGGGGATTCCCCAGGAGCCCTTGGGGTTGACGTCGGAGTCCTTGTACTGCTCGTTGGAAGGGGTGTTGAAGATGGCGTCGGCTTCCAACAGCGTCTCAGAGGGCTTGTGGTAAAGCATGACCTCCTTGTTGGCGTGACTAGGCAAGTACACAGCATCAAATGTGTCGACCAGTTCCTTGGGGAATCCCACAGCTGCCAGAGCAGCACCTGAAAGCAGTTTGTTGCCCTCCTCGGGCTTGAAGGCGATGTCAATGTCAAGACCCTCGGCCTTCTTCTTCTCCTTGAGCTCCTCAGGTCCAATGATCAGAGCCTTGGGGAACTTATCCTTCCAGGCCTTGAGAGCCATGTGGTGCTCAAAGTCGGGGGCCACGAGATACTTGACGTTGGGCTGCTTGTCGCCAGCCAGAAGTTTGAGAGCAGCCTCCGATTGCTCGCAGACGGGAGTAGGAGCAAACATGACAATGGCGTCGTCGGAGGTTGGTAGCTTGACACAGGTCATTCGGCCTCCAAAATTCAGCAGGTAGCCTCGGGTGAAAGGACACGAGTGGATCACGATATCCTTGGTGACTTGACGGATGTTGCCGCCGACAGGGGTGAAGTAATGACTCATTGTGGTGTGGTTGTGTTGTAGTTGGTAGATGTCGATTGAAGAGAAGAACTCTGAGCCCTGTAGTGAAGCGTCCTGTGATGTAAGACTGGCTTGCTATCTTTGTGCTTGATATATGCACAAGGTGCATGATGGGTGTATGTGGAAGGTGTTAGATAGGTGTCTAGGACAGTTGGAATTGGGCTGGAGTATCTATGCGATGTATTAAAACCGTCTTTATGTCATCTACTCTCTTTTTCACACGTTCTTCATGGCTACAGAACCGTCCAGCTATTTGCAGATTCAGTGGCGAACAATGATAGAGTTCAATATCATTCACGCACACGAGGAGGTCTCAAGAGACGTAGTTTGCATGGAGGATGAGAAATACATGAGATTGCAATTGATTGACCCTACATGTATATGCTGGTGAATTTCTGAAGCCATTGGCCAGTTTTAATGGCCATCTCTACATCTCTCAAATGTGGACCCTGAAACCTAATCGTTGTGTGAGAAGAGAGCTATTAGTGACGAACAATTTAGCAATGTTCTTGAGCAGGAACAATCTGGTGTTACTGAAGGCCTCACAGTATGTACCGTATGTGACCGATATCTACCAATGGAAGCCTTTTTTCAGGCCAATATTGACTGCGTAAGACATGAACCCTCCTACTGCTGCCAATGTGCATTACTTGCTCCAAACCCGGTTTAATGAAATCAAAACTGACATCCAAGGCCAGTTGGGCTTCATTCATCTCACCCACTCACTTCTCATCTTACTCTCTCAGCTTTCAGTGCCTGTATAGACCTTCTCTCATGGGAGGCTCTTCTGCTTGCAACATGTTTAATCATGGTCATAGCCATTATAAAGCTCGTCGACCGCGTCATGATACCCACTCAACGATCCACTTCAACGGCCCCACTTATCTATAACACTGGACACAATGATCCGCCGTTATTAATACAACTCTATGGTCTGTCTAATGACGTCAGCCGATAGTTGCCACAGCAACGACGATTATGGGGAACATCGTGGAGACACCGTTAAGACGCGAATAGGCCAGATGGAGTAAGTAGAGTAGCCACCGTCGTGCTCATACTTCGTTGATCAGCAGATACACATGTGAAACTCATTTCCGCAATGTCAAAGGGCTGTCAATAATGTCGTTGACGTCATTCCGTATCGTAGACGAACTGTGCCTTGTTGTCAGCCAGTTGCTTATATATTTGGCTGAGTCAGAATATTCCGTGTTTACCGTCCCCCCGAGCTGTCTCATCGACCACCTCCCTGATGTTCTAGATTCAAAAAGCAATTTGAAAAAGAAATGTTTCAAAAAGATTCTGAACCTTGTTCGGTTGGTGGTGGTGAGGGGGGATATCTTGAATCCAAGCTTCAGAAGGCTGCAAGCAACTGGGGAGAGTGAATTCCGAATTAAGACAAAATTCCCGTCCAAACGACACCAAACACGACCCACTTTCATTCCTCTGAGACGTTTGGGCAGCTGCATGTTTTGATGTCTGGGCGTCTGTCTCGGCGTGTGTCTCGGCGCGCTTAGTTCAGGGGTAAGATGATGTGGCTGTAGAGGCTGGTCGGAAAAACTGGTTGTTTGTGGCAGTGTCATCATACGATGAGGCTCAATGGATCACATGAGTTCTTTTGGCACGACTTGCTGTTTCCGTCTTAGCACCGTTACTGTCGTCGAGTCTACTGGACAATGTGGGCGATGTGTGGGGATGTCACATTGGCAGATGTGTCAGAGTGACAGAAGCAATTACGTAGCTGTTACCCGTACCGGTACTAGTTCGGGGAAAGTGACGTTGCTAATATTGCCTGTATTCGTCGTTGATATCCGCCTGCTCTCATCTCCTGTTTCATATTATCTACAGTGGACGCAGACGACGGTACAGCCCCAGCAAAATGCTTACAGCATCCACCACGGCTGAGACAGTTTTCCGTGACACATTCCACAGCCCTTCTGAAGGTCTTCCGCCGCGCTTCTGCGCCTCGTCTCTGCACATTGCGTCGTGCCGCTACCCAGCTTGTTGTGACGTTTTTACTTGGTGACATGTTTTGACGTTCTGCGGCGGGTAATTGTCCACTGACACTTCCCAAACGGGTAGTAATAAAGCCAAGAAAAGTGGAGTCGCCCAAGTCGGTGGGGTCTAGCAGTCTGACGTTGCAGCCGTTCCATTGTTGTACCTGGCGCCTGAACCGTCATGACGTGAGCTTAGATGTCATAAACGCTGCTGGAACAATGAAATGATGGGGAAGAGATTACCTGGGCAATCAACCAATCACTGAATTGAAGGCGTTGCCGCCTGATGGAATGATGGCAGTGCTGCTGTACGGTCTCCACTCAACAATTTCTCAAAAGATACTGTAGACTCCGTATATCCTGTACAACAGGCCACCTGCCGCAGTTAGTCCCTGTGCAACGGTTGCATCCAATTGTGCCGATATTACCTACAGTGTCTCATTGTGATCTGAGACCAATCCACCGACCGCCTTAGCTACGTTCTACCATACTCGACCTACTCGTCTCGCAATCATCAAATATCTCATTCTATCAATAAATAAATATCAGGCAATCAGCCATCTAGTACCGAGGGAAGAACTTCTTGGAGCCCTCATCGGCAAAAGGTCGATTGGTTCGAGGAGTATCGTTGCCGTAAAACTTGGGGTTGAACTCCTCGTTGTGCTGGCTCATTCCACCGAGATGATCAAGGTCTCCGGCGGGATTGGTGTAGTCGTAGAGAGTGTCTTCGGACTTTCGAGCGTCCTTGGACAACTGTTGCTGGGGAGCGTAGTGAGCTCGGTTGTTATCAGCGAAGACGTTCTTGAAGTAGGCTTTGAGAGACATGTTTGTGGTGATTGTAGTTGTTGTGATGGATAATACCTATTTCTTCGGGGGAGACATCCCCTATATATACTCAGAAGACACCGTATGGGCCTCTTTGAACGACACCTGTCTAGACCCCAAACCGCCATCGACGTCAGTTGATATCACTGTACAGGAAGGGTGCAGAGCTTGGTCTAGACTGGGTTTGTAAGGGATGTGGGAAATGAGCAAAAAGGCAAAGATGCAGGCGACAAAGAGAGACCAGAAAAGGGCTGTAGCAACTCTCAACACTGTAACATTTGTTGAATGGGCATTTGTGGCCCCCTGACCCACATAATTATTGTGTCACGGAATTCTAGACCCGACAGGTGTTAAGGTTCAGGGATAAGGTTGTGAAATAATTAAGCTTCCAGGTTCCGCAGCCAGGGCTAGGGCACTTCCGATTCGGGAGCGCACTCAGATCTATCGTGAGATGTTGGGCCTGCATATCGCGTATGGGCGAGTCAGACATAGGGCTATTAAGGCAGTTTGAGGTTTGTCTAAGATGACGTTCTTTGGCGGTCACGTGACCTTTGGCTGCTGTATTTGGTGTTTGTATGTCAGTCGCCCTCACCCCCTCCCCCAAATTGGTACCCTTTCAACTACGTCATAGGGTTAGATTTGATACTGATTTGCAGCATAGATACTTGTAGCATGCAAAAACAGGGGCGATGAGCCGGAGGTGTGCATGGGTTCGATTGGCGGGAAAAAGTAAACATTCTGGATCGTGGGGGGAGGGTGGTGGTGGTGGTGGTGCTATCCTGAGATCTACGGGTAGTGTAAGTACAAGTAGATGAGTGGTCTGATGTTTTGTGGTCCTTAAAGAGCTCCAAAAGTCTTAGTTCATTTATTCGTAACGTCTCAGAATCACACTAATGCCCAAATAACCGCCTGTTTGTTCTCTCTCATTCTTTGAGCTGGCTTCTTGCAACTCTGTTGTGTGCTGTAAGGAGACCAGAGATGAGTTGTAAATAGAACATCAGGGTGAAGCGTCAAACGCGCTGTGTGGTAGCTATAAAGATGGGGAAAGTTGCTAGTCCTGGTAAGTCAATGCTGTAGATTTGATCCACGCAATTTTCCCATCATTTTGTCATACAAAATCTCGCCACATACCCCTTTCCAGCCCCCTCCCTCTCTCTCTCCTCTAGATCTACCTCTCATGCAAAGGAACCCAATGCCAGATCTACATGCCGAGTCCGATACCGAGTCTCACACCGAGTCTTAGATCGCGTAGCAGAACGTCTTTGGTGTTGAAAAGCTGGGTCACGTGACCTGTGAATTGTTTCTTCATTTTTATGGGTGACTACTAAAACTCCTCTTCCCTTGCTTTCTCGCACAACCCGATTTTACATAGACTCAACAGCAACAAGCAACCGTCCCTTTGATAGTCCCGAGATGAGATATTAATAGGTTGGGAGAGCAAGTCAGGAGTGGGCGTTAGTCAGAAGAGTCACCTGAGTCAGCTACGAGAAAAAAACAGCTCACAAAGACGCTGGAGGAAGAGATTACAAATTTTGCATTTTCTAGCTTACTAAAATTCTCTTAGTCATACAAATAGAAGGAGCTTATTTGCTGGGTCTAGAGTGAGTGGAGTATTGCTAAAAGCGAAAATTGTGACAGGTTAGGAGTTGTGTGAATAATGATAGACGTGATTGGTATCAATCGATTGAGAAAAGGGAGGTGGTTATGGTAGTGTCTTTTATATGATTTCAGTGTGTACCTGTCGAGCCGATGAAGCGTACCCTGTGTAATTGGTCGTATGGCACTGCTGGAGTGAGATTGAAATCATCATCACCTTCTACAGACTATGGGGAGTCCAACGGTACCCTTTCCATCCCTCTAATCATCTTAGAGCGTCTTTGAGGCGTACTTCTGGTGCCTTAGTTCTGGTGCCTTCACTGACATGCCACCAACATCAACATTACCCTCAGCCAATGTCGCACATACCCCGTTGGCCGCCTGTCAACCCCACACTCCCCCTTTCCCATCCTATCACTGTCGAACGTGAATACTACCGCCCACCTTCCTCTCCACTAATCACCAGTCTAAGCCCTCAAGGCTGCGAACAAATCGTTATCTGCGCACCTATCGTCTGTAACGTCGCTTCGACCATCTTGGCACTTGGCGATGTCTCAGAGACTTCCCAGAGAGCCCTTCGTATTGTGCTAGCTCCAGAATAGCGCACTCCACAATGCAAGCACTCCATGCTGTAGTTCGAATTCAGCGCCAATTAACGCCAACAACGCCAATAAGCGCTCGTAGACGTCCTTCAGGCGCCTCCATCAAGCACCACCAGCTATCCTCTGCCTCGTACCCAATCGCCACCTTCCTATATCAAACTAAAAGATCCCCGAGTGCGTGAATTTAGCGCCGTTTTGGAAGTTAGCCCAGAAGCTCATTTTAGCACGTAACGTCAAGCCCGCTAGCCTGCAAAAGTAAGCGTCCCCCTCTACACCGATTGCCAAAGTCGTATTCACTCAAATATACGGCGTGGTTGCCCCATATCGGAATGTTGCGCCGTTTCAATGTCGTAGAGCGTGCATCTTGAGAAATACCGCGTTTCAGCCCCCGGAAAAACGGCGACAAGGCTGGTAAGCTCAAGAACAAAGGCAGTGTACTTTTGTAGCCTCTTTGAGCGCATCGCATTTCCTTTTTTCCAAGCTTTAATGTGAAAAATATGACTTTTATCGCCTGCAAGCGTGACCATTAGTGGATGGGTCCGTACGGCATGTTGAAGGGAAGAGCGTGTTATAATTGTCTGAGCGAGAAGATAATTATACTGCCAAAACCGCAATCTTCCAGAGACTCGATTAGTCTCTTCAAACCCCCTGATTGTCCCCCGGAATATACCTCATACACGATATTTTTCACAGACTCGCAAATAATATCGCCCAAACCGTAAAAGTTCCGACAACCTAAAGGAACGGTCCAAAACGAGAATATTCAAGCCAAGCCATTAACGTACATACGAGACGAGTGCGCCCCTTAGCTGCCTCGCTTTGCTGGGGCTCTACTTCTCGAAATCCACTAACCCCCGCCTGTTAGGGCCGACACGAGTTAGAGTTGAAGGAGTATAGGAGAGATTTGGGGGCCGACATAACACGCGCAATATGTATCTGACTGGCTCACAAACTTGACAGTGTACTTATTACATCTTCACCAACCCCCATTTCAATTTTCAGCTCATTCTAGGCACTCCTTCACACGTCATACCCTCCTCCTCCTGACTGAAACTTTCATGCATTAGACTCCTAATTTAGCCCTTTTCGGCCTGTCATTATGTGAAGAATATTATCCCCCTTCCAGACGCTTGAGAAATGCTGGCTTCGGCAAAAGAAACACATCCCTGGCCTCGTACAGACGCGCTGAATACAGCAGTAGCATTTATTTTTCTATATCTCCTGTTTCGGACGAACCAGCCCCTAAATTCACCTTGCAGACGGTAGCGTGACTAACAAACCTACTCCCAGACCTTACGACATTTTGCATCTCCAAATCTGCCTTAATTGAAATACAGCATACGCCTTTCTGGTCTTGTGACCTTAAAACTATGTCTACGACTCAATTATGGGTAAGTATTTATTCCAGGGCGACCTGGGCGGTAACAGCCCGGTCTGTTAGTTGTTATTATGTACAAATAAATAGTTAGCAGCACTGGACAGACATGGCTAGTCTCAGTGTGATTGGGGGGGAGTGGAGAGTGGCAAGAGTATACCGGCAGTGGAGAGAAGGACAGTGGAGACTAACAGGCTGAGAAGAGCGTGGAGCGAACGGAGATCGTCCCACTCCATCTGGAACTGTTCGGAGCCGTTCGAAATTCTCTTCTGGAAGCGAAAATCGACAAATCAAAGAAATGGGGGATAGTCCAACCCGTCAGACTACCTGTATAGACAGGAATCTGTGCCGGGACACCCGAGGGGCTAGCCTACAAGAGATGGAAAGAGCAGGGGAAAGGCCGGCTGCTTTACAGAAGCATGGCCTGAGCTCGACCACTGAGAAACGACCGCTTGTTGATTCCGGGCACCACAAAGTGGGCGGGTCGCTTCTTGCTCTTGGTCATGCTGGACTTGACAAACGACTGGTACGAGTCGTCTCGCTGCAGCGAGTTTCGGAAGCCGCAGATGGGGATCGAGTTGTATCGCTCGGTCCACAGCGCCGAGTCGGAGGCGGACACGGAGTCCGAGTCCGAGCACGCCGACGAGTCGACAATGTCGTTGATGTCCAGCGAGGGCGTCTGGTGGAAGACAGGCTGCATCATGTGGTGGTTCATGTGGTGCATCTGCTGGGGCATCTGCTGGGGCATCTGCTGGGGCATCTGCTGAGGAGGCGCCACGTGAGCCACGGGCTGCACGGGAGAGACAGGCACGGACTCAACAGGCACTGGAATGAAGGCGTTGAGGGTGGAGAAGGAGCTGAGGTGCTCGTTCTTGTCGACCATGGGCCATCGCTCGCAGCACTCGTCGGCAGCAGCGACGGTGGGGGTGGTGACGGCGTCGGTGTCGTGGGTGTTGTCGGTGGCGAAAATGTCCATAAAGTCAGTGTTGATGTTAAGCTCCTTATGCTCAGACGACTCGGCACCGACACAGACGGCGGGAGTGTGAGAAACAGGAGCAGCAGCAACAACAGCAGCAGTGTCGTGATGAATGGGGGCGGTGGCGAGAGCAGGGAGAGAGTGCTCGATCTGCTTGACCTCCTCGTCACTCACGTCGGTGTTGTCAGTGTCTTCAAACTGCTCGTCCAGCACAGAAATGTCGTCTGTGAGAACATCCAGGTCCAGCAGATGGTCGCCCATGTCCATGTCCATGTCCACGTACTTGGGGACGTAATTGAACGAGGGCAGGTCGTCATAGTCGGATTCGGAGTCGTCCGAGTCCGGGAATGTGCTGTTGTTGTTGGTGACAATGTCCAGGTCGTGGGTCTTGTCTTCTTCGAGGGCGTTTGTGTCCTCAATTTCGTGAGTCTCATCCTGCTGGAGCTTTTGCTTCTTGGCCACGGGCTGCTCCTCGGAGAGCTCTCGCTTTCGCTCCAGACGGGCGGACTGTCGTCGCATGGAAGAACGTGTGGATACCATTGTGAGTATTGTGTGTCTTTGGTTTGTGAACCCCCCAGAAGCCAGGACTACGGGGAAGATATATGGACTACTGTGAATAAGCTTTCCTATTTTTTCTTGTCAGTGGATATGCAAATAAAAGCCAAAGCTCACCGGCTTCTTTGTTCCTCAACCTTTAGACTTTGCACCATGCACACTCTTAATGGCCGTTTGGGTTGGTCCACATCCAGAAGCTAATAATTAGGTTGTGTTACAAGAGGATGGATGGTCGACGATTTGGGGGGGTTTTGGGGGGGTTGGGGACACCGAATCGAGCTGAAAATTGCACCAACTTACTCGGCTTCCCCTGAAAATGCTGGCAATGACTTCACTTTGTTCATTCCGTCCAAATCCACCCCTTTCAACTGCCCCCCCTTCCGCTCTTCATCTACATGGACATGCAGCATGTACTTTTCCAGTCAGCACAAACAAACGACGTTGGTTGGCTGGATTTTCGACCTGCAATTGATTTTCCCGTGGCCGTTGGGGTTGCCCGCTGTTTCAACTGTCGTGTGGTAGCTCTCGATTTCCGTCCGTGCCTCTCCCGTTTTCCACACGTTTCTATCGCCACTTTGCACCACCTTCATATTTCGCTCACACCACTGTAGGTTGGGAGTATCAACCTAAATCGGGTGGTTGTATTGGCTGGTGCTGGCCGGTAAAAGCTGTATTAATTCGAGTAAATTTGCAACCGAAATAGAAACAGATTCGTTCGATTTGGCGTGTCTCGCTCCACGAACTGACACTTTCACATTTCTTGTCCCGCCCACAATCCACCCTCAACTCCACCCCCCTCTCCCACTAGGCACCGCCACAGGACGGCAAATACCAATGTTATCGCTCGGCAAACCGTGGCAAACCCTAGCCTGGGCCCGCCGCATCATCGCTCCACATTGCTGGAAGCTCCAGGGACCCACGCTGCCCCTCCCGCCTCTTCCGTATCTTGCCACCGCTTATCTCGAAGCTGCTGCAGGTGCCCAACATCGGGAGCAACCGATAGTGTACTGATGGACTGTCATCAGTCATAGACACGTCTCTGGAGGTGGAGGAGACTGGGTTTGGTGCTAGCTGGTATCACCGTATCTGCGATTTGCCGTTCTTCCGCCTGGTGGGTCTACTACGTAGACTACCCCTCCGAATGCCTTGCTACGCCTCAGAGACTCACACTCAAGCTCATCAACCTACTGTTTGTTCTTGTCTCACCGTCATCGAGCCCATCCCGGCTGCAGCCAACTCAGCGAAGTGGAGCAACGAGATACGAGGTGCGTGGAGCGCTCAGTAGATGTATTTGGATGTGGTATATGTGGTGTACGTGATGTACGTGATGTACGTGATGTATGAGCAGAGCTGTACATCCTCTACATAGTGGTCAAGTACAGTGCAGAGTATGTAGTCGTCCTTCAACTGTCACCAGTCTTGTCTGTTGCTACCAGCCGTCACCCGTCACCCCATCCTCATCACGTGACTCGCCCTCTCACTCGTACCCTGCTCCAATATCCTGCTCCACTGTCCTCCCGCCCTATCCGTCTACCCGTCCACGTGTATCCTTCTATCGGTCCGAACTCTGGCTTGCCAGCCGTCCAATGTGGGTCTGTAGAGTGGGGCGATAGTGCGGGAGGACGCTGTGGATTACGCAGGTTTCGGGCTCGTTTATCGTTGTCTATCGTCGGTTAGTGGAGCTGGTCGTTTCTGTCTCTGAACTACCCCATTTTTTCCCTTTTTCCCCCCATTTATTACTCTCCATATCTGCTATTATTACACTGCACTTCTCCCGTAGACAGACAGACTCCCTGATCCACCCTGTTAAGGCACCACTCTAAACAATAGAACCATATGCTCAAATGGGGGTCCATCAATTGAGACAGTGGGAACGCTACGAAACACAAAAGCAGCCGAATTACACAAACGAAATCGCCGCTGGTGACGTAGCCAGCAACATCGACCACGCCCCGCCCCACTCGTTATCATAGATAGCCATGTTGCAAGAGTAACCCCGCCATCAATGTCGCATTGGCTAATCCAATCGGTTCGGATTACGCAGACCTATAGCATTGCCTGATTGGGACAGCCGAGGAATGAGCCGAAGTGTCTCGCGTATCTGTGGTGTTTTGGTTGGCTCCATTTATTATTCTCGATTTTCCTGTATTTTCCGGGGAATTTTCTCATTATTTTTTCCAATTTTCCCGTTTGGCCCATTTGGCCCAATTTTGCCATTTTGCCCTTCCAGCCTCTCGCCACTGCAGCCCGTTGTTCCTCAACGCACCAGGTTTATTTTTTCCCTTTGACTTTAGAGCTTGTCTTTGAGTCTATTGGAAAATGGGTTTCAGACAACAGTCCATCGGAGTACCCCATAGTTGGTGTATGGGGGGCTTTAATTGGGCCAGAGATGGGCTTATTCGAATTGCCAGGTTGTATTTGATGACAATTCATCTCTTTTATGTTTTTAGCAATTTTCCCCGATTTTTTAACGCTCGTTTTTCTTTTCCCTTTTCCATTCCCATCCCTCTCCTCTTCCACAGCCATCGATTAACTCAATTGTATAGCAAATATATCGCCCGTGAGGCCCGCCAAATCAACTCTATTGCAAAGCTCCATTGCTGTCAGCGTGGCAGCCATCGTAGCAACTTGTCGCCGTCGATTTCGCAGTCCTGTGACCGTTTCTGAGGACCCCTTCTCTCACCTCGCACATTCCGGGACCCACATCTCCAGCCGAACATTTTGGGCCCGTGCCTCCATGACGTCGAGCTGTGCGTTTTGCAGCTGCATCTGCCAGTAAACTCCAACGGCACGGAGTGTCAATCCACTGACTGTCAGGTCAGGGTTGGCAGGATGAAATCAAGACGAAAGCGTCAACGTCAAAGCGTCAATTTAGAGCATTTGAGTGTGCCATTTTAGCGTGCTCGTTTCATGTTCAGAGATTGAGCATCAATACGTGGCTGGGATTTTGTCTTCTTTTTTCCTAGCCTAGTCTCCAAACACCTCCTTCTACCCAGCTGGTTTTCGCCCTGTTTTTGTACATGTCAGCAGCACCACCACGGACATGCCAAACGCACACACCGTATATTCTTGCTGCACCCTGGAGATTCGGGAACGTCGGAATGAGTGGTTAACAGTGAGTGGTAACAGTGGTGTGTGGTCAGGTGGAATATCGAGTGAGTGCTGTGGTACTGGTACTACCGCTAATGTGTTGCTTCCCCTATCCTTAATTTTGCGGTGTCCTAAGGCTCACCCCTACCACACCACTATCTAAGACAAGCCCAGATCGAGAAGGCAACGTAGCTGTACCAGGTAGGCTCAGCGTTGCACGTCAGAGATGGAGCTTTCCGGAGCTTTCCTGGAGCTTTCAACGTCGTTATCTGAGATGGTAGAGTGGACGCATACTAGTACATTTAATCACACCAAGCTGTGTTAAGTAGTACAACAGTCTTGGTACTGACTTTCCAGGTTTACAATTCTCATCTCTGTATTGATGGCAACTGCTGCTCACCTATCAAAGGCTGCTCTTTCTCGCCACTTTCTTTTTGACCAGGCTCCCTCGTCAACTGCCAAATCCAAACTGCCCGTAACTCGAAGTTCAACGTTCGAAGAAGGGAAAAAGAAACGACGAAAGCCAAACCGCTGGAGCAGAGCCAGAGACAGAGAGCGAGAGCCTATGGAGTCGACGTCACCAGAGCCTCGGTAGTAAGCTTGAAGAGCGGGTTTGTAGTTTTTTGCGGTTGTGGAGTGACAGGGTCGGTACAAGCAGGAGCAGATAGCTACTTGTATCAGGTAGGACAACAAGCCGGTCACTATTGGACCCCAACAATGGAGTGAGCACTTCTCCAACGATTCCATGCCTACCTATACAGATATGCGTTACAACCAGCCACTCATGTCTCAGCTGCTTGATACCGCTCTGTTTGAACCGTTCTCTACGCCATTAAACCTAGCGGTTGACCACGGCAAGTTTACGGACAGAGCAACAGGCATGACAAAAGCCGGCTCCGTATGTACTGTGCCTCCCGTACGTCCCGCACGTTCCCTACGCTATAGTTTAAATCCTGTGAGCGTCTCTGCTCGTCTGCTCGCTTGACCTCTTTTTGTCGATCATTGCAAGAGGCCGATGACACTCTGTAGAGATACAACGAGTAGGTGTGCACTGGTACCGGTGCAAGGACAAAGACACATGCTGTATGGACCTGACAGGACTGTATACGATCTTCTTGGCATACTGAACCCCAGATGTACGACCACCCAGATCTACACTGTACATACTCTCTACAAGTACACCGTACAACCACACTGTAGAATTCAGGCACACCAGGCACGCCTATGAGGTGCAGTCCAAACAGATTGTACAGCATTCTGAAACAAAACATAACACAGAGCTGTACAATCTGGGGCATCTACAGAGTGACATAACGTCGTACTCTTGTACTCTTTCACAGACCGCAAACCACTTCACCAACATCGCCTTAGTCCCTCTGTCTATGAGAGCAAATCAGAGACCAAAAAACCATGTCCCAAAAATTAGGTCTGAAAAACCTGCAATGTCGATCCAATCTGCACGTCGCTAATTACCAATTCGAACTCGCTAACCGAGAAAAGTGTGTCCAATATCATGTTCGCTATATAGAAAGAAGAAAAGGGGGTATCATCAAAATCAAAGGAGGCCTTCCAATGTGCATCAGTCTCATTAAATCAGTATAAGGTTAATGTTCATAGAGATGTCAGTCCCTCAAACAGTGTGAATATAACATCATTTGCGAGAAGGCCTCTCCTGACTACCGCCAGTAGCGATATCCAGTAGATTCAAAGTGCGACCGTCTAGGAAAAAACGGTCGCCATGGTCCCCACCACAGAGTGGCGGGTTTCACCACCACAAAAAAGAGTGCATAGCACAACCTGATGTTAGCGTACTCAAAAAGCAAAGACTTTACCATCCAACAAGACTCAGAAAAGACCGTATCATCAAGCACCAAAGGCCCACGCCACTGTACATTTGTGACGCTTTATGTAAGCCCCCAGCGTATGTCCGCCCGGTCGAGAAATCATCCTTGAAGCTGTCCAGTCCGACTGTTGTGTGTGTCTCACCTGAGGTTAGCAAACGGTCTTCGAACAAGTGACACAAAGTCGGTCGAAAAGTCTTCATAAAGGCTTAACGATGCCGGTTTATCTTCACAGAAGTCGGTTGGAACAATTGGTAAAGTTCTTAATCATTTGAGTCGCCACAGCTGTGGTTTGTGCGATACATACCTTTTCGTGTCGATGTGTGGAGGAAGAAGAGTGCGAAAGGTTCAGTATATATGGGGTGTCACTGGGAGTGCCGGGTAACCTAAACCCTAGAGTACTTCTGGGTCCGGTATATCTGAGCACGTTACCCTGTTAGATGACGGGTGTGAAGTGGTGAAATTGAGGGTGAGGGATATCTTACGGAATGATAGATGTTCGCTTTGGTGGTTTCTCGGCGGATTAAGCGATCTAAGGATAATGGCTTAACTGGACGGAGTATGTTGTGTTGGGTCAACTGAGTATAAGGTTGATTAAGTAATGCTAAGTAGATGGAGAGAAATACCGAGAAGAGGTAGGAGTGTATTGCTGGCAGAAATTCTGTAATAGCAACTGCAAGTCCGTTTGTGGCTGTATAGATGACCTCAGAAATACACTCGCGCTGTTGATAAGTCTTCATCTGGTATTTTTCATTTCGATGCCATACACTCTCCATTCAACTTTCACATTCGATACAGTACAATAGAATCACATAATCATTGGAGCTTTTGCAACCTTGTGAAATCAAAATGCGGTCGACAATCGACATCACAAGTCAGCATCATCAAGTACTCGCACCTTTACTCGCGACATCACTCACTCCTCTCACACTTTCTCTCGTGCCAAGCTAACTGAGCTAGAGCCCAGAATCGAGCCGAACACTGGGAACACTTTAACGGAGGAGCAACGTTGTGGCGATTGACCCAATGTCGGTAAACAGACGCTCGACTTTTGTACGCGAGTTTGCATTTGCCTTCGTAGCCACACACGTAAAGACCGTGTTCGTTCATGGTGATGCCGTGGCAGGTATCTGCCGAACGAGTACTTTCTTCAGTTATAGCATCAGAAACAGAAATCGTCAAAGTACTCGTCAAACCAGGCTGTGAATCGTAGTTCAACAACTGTAGATCAATTTTCGACTCAGATCGGGTACTTCCCTGTGTATCTCGAAGGGTGGTATCCGAATCCCCATCATTGGGGTAATCTTCATCAGAGTCTGTTGAACAGTCAGTCGAACAGTCGATCGAACACTCTGTCTCAAGATCCGACTCCTTTTTGATGAACTTCGCTGTACGTCTTGGCCCCTTTCTAACCACCCATTTCTTTTGAACACCCTTTTCAACTCCCCCCACTTTCCTCTTCGGTATCTTCGTAAAAACCCGCTTTTTGATCTCCTCAATCTCGCGGTACGCCTCGATGAGATTAGCCAGCGTCTGCGGCTTCATGTGTGCGAGAATCGCCACGGGAATGTTTGTGTTCATGTTGCACAGTGTTTGAGACTACAAGTAGCTACAGAATACTCCTCATATTTGTCACTTTTCCACGTCGTCAAAAATACGTCTTTATCACGAACCTCATGCATCATGTGGTTTTGGCGTTGGGGCACACACACGAATGGAGGAACGGAATCAATCGCGGGTACATCACGTGACTGGGGTATCTCGAGTGAGTCACATGACCGCACCAGAGGCTTCTACAAGTAATACCCAGGCGTGGATCGCTCTTTTTTTTTTTTTTTTTTTTTTTTT
>ULGQ01000016.1:0-21659 GCA_900519045.1 Yarrowia divulgata | reverse complement strand
TTTTTTTTTTTTTTTTTTTTTTTTGGTCAACCGTTTCTCTCACGTGACCTTACTAAGCACCCCTATACCAACCCTCCGCCTAAAACCTCCGAAAAGAAATGGCAGTTTGCCCGTAGCGAGATAATACGCCGACAATGCATGTCCGCATTCCGTTCAGGGGCTTCACTGGAATAATAATGCTGGATAATATTTAGCATGTGCAGCCAAAGTAAACAAGGTGAGTCGTAAAGAACTGGTGGGGGTAGTGTGGAGGTGGAGAGGTGGTAAAACAGCTACAGGGAGGTCGGAAGTGTCGATATCTACGCTCTTTTGATTTGTTCTGATTTAATCCGGTTTTGTCCGGTTTCGTACGATTAAATCCGATTTCTACGAATTGTTTTCATTGATCCGATTTTTTTTTTCTTTTTTTTTCTTCACTTCGGCTATTTCGTTCTAAATCCCAGCAAACCCAATTAAACCGCTAGAAAATATTTACGACATTTTCCGGGACTGCCCAGCGCCGAATAATTCATTTCCGGCAGTTTCCCATCGATATGGGCAGTTCTCGGACGTCTACGGTGCTTCTCTTTTGGACCTCAAATATACGCCTCAATTAAAACCCCACAAACAATCTCTTTATCCAACGCCTATTTATAAGACGGCAAACTTTGTATTTTTCAGGTTGCGTTTGTGCCGCAAAACCGGGGCTCGAAACAGCGTCCAAATCTCGCTCAAAAACGCTCGAATCAACCGGAACTCAACGGGAATACACAGCTGGGGTCGTGGAGAACACGCCGAGCTATTGCTACCAACTTTCACATGAAAACTCAGGGTTTAATGTCCACCGTTTTACTCTTTGAAATATCCAGCTTGGGACAAGGTTATTGTCGAGGGTGAGACAGAGGTCAAAGCAGTCTGCAATCCGTGCACATTCTCCAGGGTGACACATTCCACACATGGCATGCGGTATTTTTGGACCGTATTTTTGCAGCGAGACGGCTGTGACATGGACCTTGTCGTGGGCATGACATTGTTCGTGTGGTGCCCACAACACAACCCGTGTAATTGACCACAACGGCAATACAGTTTGGTTTCCTCTTTGGGATTCTCGTTCTGGAGCCGGGCAGCAAGCGAAATGAATATACGACCGAACGGCAGCAAGAATACCCTGAAAGAGCGACAAAAGAGCGACATTGGAACGATATTGGCTGATAAGAGGCCCCCCTTTTTCGTGTATGCCCTGGATCCATGTGTTAGGTACATGTTCATGCATGTGGCGTGCATGCGCATGCGGACGGTGGTGTTATCGATGGGTCGGAAATGTGGAACGCAACAAACATTCAGACATGGCTGGACTGCACCTGACTGCTCGGACTGCACCCCGCCTATTTGGGGCTTCTGCTACGAGTACTCGTGCGTACTAAGATGCCTCCACCGACCTTTGAGTGTTTCTAAATTAGCAATCTTTAAGCTCTCTTGCATGCATGCAGGCTGTACATGTGCTTTACCAGTGTCAGTCGATTGCGTCCAACTAGATGAAGCACTAATATAAGGAGGCGGGGGTTCCAGAATTCGCCCGTTTGCGTCCACTTGTTTTTTGCCACGAATATCGCCAGCTTTCGTTTCTCTCTCTCAGCACCACCAGCCGCTTCGCAAAAAAACACTCACTTTAGCATTTCTCCCAGCCCCTATTCTGTACCAGGGATACACATTGTCAGTGTTTCAGCCAGAGGACAGATATTCTGGGGTCTTGACACGTTACACACATCGCTCTGCTGCTCAGTCGCTACAGTCGCTACAAACCCCTGTTCATTCGTTACACAAACAGCTCATACACAAACACCGTCACAAACACCGTTCATTCGTTACACAAACGAAGTTACACAAACGCTGAACACAGAACCACCAGTTACACAGAACCGTCAGCTACACCACCATGCTCAAAATGTTCAAGAGACACAGCTCCAGAGAGCACAAAGAGGCTGGAGCACCACCGGTCACCTCGCCATCTATTTCCTCGCCTTCTGTGTCGTCAGACTCGCTCACGTTCAACAGCCTCAAAAGCGAGACTCATGTGACTGGCGTGGGGTCGCAGGCCGAGGCTGCTGCTGCAGCTGAGTCAGCATCCCACTTACCCCTCAATCTGCCCGCCAGTGACTGGGTGCTGCCGCACTTTGGCTCGTCCGCCAGTGCGTCAGACAACTCGTCGTTCAACTGGTCGCCCCAGAGCTCGCCTGTACAGTTGTCCCCCTCGGGGCTGCATGACAATGGCTTTGCAGGAGGTACAGCGCAACCTAAAAATAGGTCGTGGTCCCCGAACCTTGTTTCGCAAGAGGAAAGGGAAAAGCACACCAGACTCAACCCGGTGCATTTGACTCCTCTTAGCACAACCTCAGACTCATCACCAGTTGGAACGAACAACAAGACCTTTTTTTCCCACTCTCGGCACCAGCTGACGACAAAGACATTGACAAAAACCACAAAGGCCAGCACGACGCTCTTTCGCCAGAAAATGGACGCCTCGTTTGACTCGTCGTTCCACAGCGACGACTCCATCCAGCCCAGCCCACAAATCCAGCAGAGCGGCTTCAACACAACCTCCGCGGCGTCATCGTACACCATGCCCACGGAACACACATCACCCGAGCCCCCCTTACAGAAGGCCGGCTCGTCTCCTCCCGCCGAGCAGATTCTCGGCAAGGCCGCCAGCAAAAAGGACACGTTCAAAAAGTTCTTCAAGGGCCCGTACGACTCGCTGTCGGGCGAGCAGACCGAGGGCACGCTCAAGTACAGCCGGCAGGGCGAGGATGGGGAGTACACCGAGTCGTTGACAAGGGAGGTGCCCGAGACGGAGTATGATTATCAGTACAATTATGGCGATCCGTATGGGGGGGGAGGAGACCCGTACGGAGGTGGAGGGGAGGATGGCAGAAGCGATGGCGATGATGGAGACGGCAGAAACGACTCTGTGTCGTCTTTCCAGTTTGGAGACGATAGTTTGGGTGCTGTGGAGGAGCCGGGGCAGCAGCGACAGACCAGTTGGAGTGAGCCTTCCGCTCAGACTATCAAAACAAACAGACGGTCTGTGATGGGTGTACCCGTGGCCGTCGGGGCCGTGGTACCTTCCACCGAAGACATCTCGCGAGGCATGGCCAAGAGCGGCAAGTACCAGCAGCGGCTGGAGGACGACGCGGCCATCCGGCAGCAGGAGTACGAAGACACGTTCCGGGTGTCTGCTCAGGACGACCGCACGTCCTCGGCCTGGGCCCACGAGGATTCTCACAAGCCGTTGACGGATCCCGGCCACCAGACGCCTGGGTACCCGCTTTCTCCTGGCCAACAGACGCCCAGCTACGCCCTTTCCCCTGGGCAGGTGGTGAGCACGCCTGGCAACTCCGCGTCTCCCAACAAATTCGCCAACCCCCCGCCCAACGCGTACAAGCTCAACCTCCCTGGAGTCTCGGACCTCGAGACGTACAACCAGAAACTCGCGCAGGAACTCGACTTTGACAAGTACTGCAAGAAGGACGCCAGTCCACGTGGTCCCGGCCCCGCAGCCACGCCTCCAGCCGGACGGGTCGTCACCAAGGCCCAGTACGAGAATTACCGACGGGCCTCGGTTGATTTGAACGCGATGACCGGTGATTCTGCCGGTCTTGGGGCTGAGGCTGACGGCGCCAACTCGGACGACGAGTACGCCTACGACGACGACGAAAAACTCGAAAACGCCAAGATGCGCGCCAAGCAACAGGCCCATCTCGCCGTGTACCGGCAGAAGATGATGAAGGTGACCGGCGCAGCCTCCACGCCGGCGTTCAAAACGCCCCCCATGTCGGGCGGCCAGAGCTTTGGCGGCTCGGACTCCGAGGACGACCTCGACGACGTGCCGCTGGGCATCCTGCAGGCCCACGGGTTCCCTCGCGACGCGCAGCGGCTCAAAACCATGTCGTCCGACACCAACCTCGCGTCGCACATTGAGCTGGCGGCGTCGCCCATGATGTACTCCAAAAGTGCGTCCACGTCGCCCATGTTCAAGCCACGTGACCCCGACGCGCTGTCCGTGCACTCGGCGTCGTCGCGCAACATGCCCTTTGGCCGTTCTCGGCTCAGCGGCGTGCCCCATCCTCTTTTGTCGGGTCCCCAGCCTAATCGGGGTCTGGTGGCCGAGATTGCCCGAGAGGAGAAGGAGAAGATCAAGCGCAAGTCCGGGCTCCCTTCGGCTTTGGGCGGTGTAGGCATGGGTGGCGGCATGCGAGGATACGCGGGCTCGATGAACGACGGCAGCAGTATCTACGAGGCTGCTCCCCAGGGCGGGCTGCAGGCCCAGATGGCCCAGCTCATGCAGATGCAGATGCAGATGCAGATGACGTTGCAGCAGCAGATGCAGGGTGGAGGCGGGGGGGTTAGTCCTGGCGTCAGCCCTGGCGCTATGGGACCCCCCTCTTCGGCTGGAGCCACCACCGCGCCGCCGTCGATCCACGGGCTCAAACACCGATGGAGCACCAACGATCTGTCGGCGCCCAACGCGCGGTTTGCCGGTGACAACGCGTCCATCGCGTCCGGCGGCTCGGGAATGAGCAACCGCAGCCGGTACCGCCCCGGGTTCAACGTGCGGGCCTTCAACCGCTCGTCCACCGTGCCCGAGCTGGGCCAGCAGCAGCGCCGAGTCATGTCGCAGACCCACATGCCCGTGTACACGGAGGACGACGACGATGAGGACGACGACGATGGGTGGAAGGAGATGGCCGAGCAGCGGCGGGCGTTGCGCGACCAGTGGAGAGAGCGGGGGGCGGTGGCTATCTAGGGATGGCCGCTCTCAGGTTATTGACATTGCATATCATTAATATAAATTGAATTAGATACATTTATCATGAGGAGGTGTAGGAGGTGGTGAACGGGCCAGATGGTCAATTGCTCGTCTACAATACGAGCTAATGTAGCCTCTGTTTCAGGGTATTAATAATTTTTAGCAGTAGCTGAAATCTGTGTTTTTGAACTAACAAAAACATCGCATTTTTGGGGCTCCATTTTGAAGGGTTGGTTCAAGGGTGCTCAAGCGGGTACAAGCAGTTGCCGTACGCTATAGACGGAATCTGGCAATTCCGAGGGCAGCAATAGAAAGCCCTGAATGAGCCGATTACAATGGTGAAGTCCGCTTGATGGTAGCTTGATTACTGGGTGAGGTAGAGGGAGTGTGGCAGCACGAACTGAATACTGTACGGTGCAATACCAGGTACCAGTATGTGCTGTACTTGTAGCTACAAGCAAACAAATGATAATGAAGAGCTCAAATGGATATTGTGCGGTAGCTACAAGTAAACAGAAGATCGTTGTACAAGTACGTCGTAGAGCTTCGAACAGCTCCTTCACTGTATAATCCAGACAAGTGCCTCAAACTCATAGTACCAACGACAAGTTCACGCTACGAGTATATAGCTCCTGTGATATCAAATACAATAGTCCATAAAACGTTCCCATTATGTTTCCATCACGTTTGTATTCTCAGCAGCAGCCGAACAGCAGCCAAACAACAACCGAACACTCGTTGTACAGCCCACACGTGCTCTTGTTTGTTGTATACATCGCTGGGCGATCCGACGGACTGAGAAAAGATCGTCGGAAGAGGGCACGTGACACGCTGTATGGTTTCGAGCTAGTTTGAGGTGGATCTACTGAGACGGACTAGTGTTTGGTCTACACCCGTGTGACCCCGCAAAGTGGATTTCTGGGTACCAAAAGGACCGTGGCGTTTGCGCGGTTTTGGGGGTATACTCGGAACTTGGATATCGTTGATATTGCAGTGAGTAGAGATTCCAAGAAGATTGGGGTGGGCAAATCGTTCAAAACAGACAGTTACAAGTACAAGTGGAGGATACAAGTAGATAGACAAAGAGAGGTAGAGATCTCTGGAGTGCAGTCTTGTATTTGGACACAGTATTTCCTATGTACAAGTACATACTGTACAAGTAGCTGTGGTGATTGTACTGGAATGTCGAGATTCTGAACAGCAGAACTCGCTGAGTTCGATCGTGTGTTTTGTCGCCGTCTTCATAGGGGTCTAGAGACTGCTACGTACATACATACGTACAATCCGTTTGTCCTATTCTAGACTCACTCGTGTGAAGCACAGCAAAATGTCTATCCTGTATCCACCACCTCTGTTGATTCATTGTTAAATTACATAATACATAGATAAATAGATCCAGCGTTGAAAGACGGACTTGAGTCTTCCAGTCAGCGTTCGTTCCTGGGAGGCAAACCCTTTGGAGTTCACTCGTTGAACAGGCTTGATGTTCACGATAGTTTAGTCATGTGGTGCATGGCACTCCAACCTGTTTACAAGGTCCAGACCAACTACTCCGTACTGTACTCGACACAGTAGACACTTCAGTTCTCCAGTGTTTTCGCCCTCCCTTCGTGCCTCCTGGTTACACAAGCTGACCGTACAAATAGTTATGCTTGTAGACGTTCTCCGTCTCTCCTTGCTTGGTCTCGAGAATCTTCTTAACCACGGCCGGAGGATTGAGACCCAGTTTGCTGGCTCGTTCCCACCGCTCCAGCCGCGTCAGGCCAACCACGGGCCCGAAATCGACGGTGAAATCGAAGTTTTTGAGAATCTTCTCGCAGTTGTTGACCTCTTCGGGATGCACGTTTGCAGCAATGCTCTGGGCTGCGATTCTCTCGGCTTCCCGCGAGTAAACGGCTTCGTTGGGGTCCAATTCTGGCAGCGAGTTGATTTCCTCGGCCTCCTCTCGGTCCAGTTCATCGCAGATTGTGGTTTCAATCGACTCTGCTTTGGTGTGCACAATCGGTTTGGTCTTCAGTAGCTCCTGCTGAGGCTGCTTGACGACCTTGAAGTCGCGCTTGACGCTGGGCTTGGTGCTCTTGAAACTTAGCGACGACTGTTTGGCAGATTTTGGAGCCATGGCGAATGTGTAGATGTGGTGTAGACGTGGTGGTGAAGATGCCTTATCAACGTCAATTATGTCAGACTTGCCAAACTTTGTTGGGGAGGTGGTTCTATGGAGAATGGTTGTACACGGGCCAAAAGTGGAGGAAACAGCTAGGTTTTAGCTATACAGGTGCATGTTGGTCTGTGTATTCGGTCTATTCAAAATCTAACAAATCAGACCTCTATTGCATGTTGTAGATGCCTCTGTCCAAAATATCCTTACATAAGCAAAGTTCGAATCATGAAAATCGTGTGGATGATTAATTTGATAGTAAGATATATCATTCGAAAGCTCCAGCTTCACAAAATCTAACTATTTACTCAGAATAGTGATAACCCCTTTCAATCATGCTTTACACGGCCATGTGTTCCACCTCAAAGAGTGTATTTGGATCCTTCCTATTTGGGATGTGCCGTTCAAAATGGTGGTTTTTTAGCTGAAGTTGGGAGGACCAAATTGACACCAAAAGAAGCGGATACATGAAGATCTTGATTGGGGGAAACTTTGTATCGCATTTTTGACCGGTCACGTGATCACAATTCTACGTTTGAACACAGCTCTCTGAATAATGGTGCTAGACAAATTCTGAAAATTCGGCAAGGACCAGCTCATCCAAGGCTATCGATTCGTATGCTGTTAGCCTATATAAAAAAGTTAACCAATTTATAGAAGACAAATTCAACCCACAACTGTTCCACCTAAACTTCAACTTTGTTACAGTGCACATGCTCCACGTTGGACCCACTCTCTCAGATTATGACTACCGAATCTCAAACACATATTTTTCACGGGACCTATACCATTTTGTAGCTCTCGCTCTTGCGCATCTTTCTGGCCCATCCGTCTCTCGCACAAACCTCTCCATCTCCAGGTACGCGTCGGGGGGATTTTTTGCGGCCGGGTTTAGCTCATCACCGCGAAGATTCCGTGAGTCAGGGCCGAGTGAAAATAGGAGGCAAAGGCGCGCAAAAGACAAAACAAAAAACATGTGTGAAAAAGCGGAGAAGCGGATGAGCGGGGCCGTCTGGTGAGTGGCGTGGCCACAGGGAGTTTCTTTGTATAGCTCGGGAACGAGTTCGTACTTCGTTATGGTCGTACCCTGGTATCGTAGTTACATACGATCGCTAATTACTGTAGTGCATTTGTACGAGTGTATACGGAGAAAGGTGGTGGTTATACGTGCTGTTATAGGTGTTAGAAAGGTGGTAGAAAGTTGCTACGAAACTGGTGGATCGTTGTGGAATCAAGACGGTGTCACGTGGGTGTCACGTGAGTGTTTCCAAGTCCTCAAAGCCTCTACTTGTACCAACCCCTCTACCCTCACGTCATCACTCTAACATACCCCACATCCCTCGGGAGGTTTTAGACTTGCATGATAAGGTTTCGAAACTGTTGGTTCTGAAAAAACATGAAAAGGCTAATCTGGGAGACTAAACCGCTTGGTACATAAGCCCTTGCAAGGTCCGCCAGAAGTCGCGAAAAACGTCCAACACCGAATCGGAATCTCGAAAATGTCTCTGCTACGCGTCCTGAGACCTGTTGTGGGTTCCGTCCGGTCGGCTACACCGGTTTTGGCCCGTGGGTACTCGGCCCATCATTCTCCCCAGAGCTCGGATCAAAGCAGAAAAAAGGTAACCATTCCCGAGCTGGCGAAAATGCGGCGCAATGGCGAGAAAATCAGCATGGTCACGGCCCACGACTACGTGACCGGACTCATTGCCGACAAGGCTGGGATCGACATGATTCTCGTGGGAGACTCGCTGGCCATGGTGGCTCTGGGGTACCCCAACACCAACCAGATCGAGCTGGAGGAAATGATGTACCATGCCAAGGCTGTGTCTCGAGGCGTCAAGAGCGCGTTTATGGTTGCGGATCTGCCGTTTGGCTCGTACGAAGAGTCGCCCGAGAAGGCTATCCGGTCTGCCATTCAGATGATCCAAAAGGGAGGAATGGAGGCGGTCAAAATGGAGGGAGGCAAGGAACTGGCTCCCACTATCAGACGGCTGACCGAGGTCGGCATCCCGGTTCTCGGACATATCGGACTGACCCCACAGAGACAGTCGTCGTTAGGAGGGTTCCGAGTCCAGGGCAAGACCGCTTCTGGAGCAGAGAGCATTCTGGAAGACGCGTACGAGCTCCAAAAGGCCGGCTGTTTTGCTATTGTGCTTGAGGCCGTGCCCGACAAGGTCGGAGAGTGGCTCAGCGCCAAGCTGGAGGTTCCTACCATCGGTATTGGTGCTGGTCCGGGCACTTCTGGCCAGGTGCTGGTCATGCTCGACATGCTTGGAGGGTTTGGGTCGTTTACGCCCAAGTTTCTTAAAAAGTACTCGCAGTTTCTGGACATTAATGTCGGAGCTGTCAAGGAGTACCATGAGGAGGTCAAGAGTGGCGTGTTTCCGGCCAAGGAGCATTGTTATAAGATGGGCGATGAGGAGGCTGCTAAGTTGAGCTGAGCTAAACAACGAGCGAAGCGAGATGTTTAGCGAGTTGTGAGCCAATCAGGAAGCCAGCGAGCCGATTAGTAAGCCAAATCGGCTGTTATGCGAGCAGTGAGCAGACTAATCAGCAATTAAGCTGCTGACGGACCCCACCATGCGCTCTACTGCGGTGCTAACACGAAGATGTATATATTTAATGACGATACGATAGTTTAGGAGTTGGTGTGGGCAGTGCAAAACTACCGGTGCTGGTAGTACGAGTACCGTAGTTCTGTGCCCCGTTAAGTCATTCTTCAATCCTTACAGTCTGTTGAACATCGACTGAATGTTTGATGGTTCTTTGGATCAGGATTTACCATAGCAACCAAAGACAAACACACACGACTGTACTCCCCGTTCCATCTTTGCAGATTCGTTGTCACCCTTCGATAGCTCTCTGTAACGTCATTCGGTTATTATTATCTATAAGTTATCTTCTATCTATCCTCTAGGAGCGTAGTTTGGGGGTATAGCTCCTTGTCAGCAGGGAACACGTGACCAACACGCGAGTAAAACGTGACATAATGATCACGTGACTCGTTCCACCACCCCTATCTAAACAACAAGGCCTTACCGTCTCTAATTTCCTCCGGGGGATGGCTTCCGCCCTTGCCGTCACTGGTGTCAAAAACCAACGTCTGGCCAAACTTGGGAGCCAGCACCGAGTTGCCCACGCCCGCATCCTCGGCAATCTTGTGCAGCGAGTCGCGGGGCTCGGTGAACTTCTCGTCGCTGAGAATAAACGTTCCCCAGTGCACTCCCACCATGTTTTTGGCCTCCAGATCCTTCATCACGCTGACGGCCTCCTGGGGGTCAATGTGTTGACTCTTGAGATGCCATCGGGGTTTGTAGGCTCCGCAGGGGAGCATGGCCAGCTTGCATCCAGGTCCGTATTCCTCCTTGATGCCGCGGAACAGCTCTGGCGAGTATCCGGTGTCTCCGGCGTGGAAAAAGTGGGGTTTTCCGTCCTTCATGACCATGAACGAGCCCCACAGAGTCGAGTTGGCGTCGTACATCTTTCGGCCACTCCAGTGCATGGCTGGAGTGCACGCCACGGTCCATTTTTCGCCCAGCTCTTGCGACTTGGGCGTTTCCAGACCCATGGATTCCCACCAATTGAGCTCGGCCACGTTGTAGATGCCGTACTTGGCGAGAAACCTCTTGACGCCCAGCGGCACGACCCACAGCGCCGAGTTGCCGATCTTCTTGACGGTGTCCACCTCCAGATGGTCCGGGTGATCGTGGGACACGAGAACAATGTCGACCTTGGGCAGATCTTCAAGCTGGCAAGGCGCCTTGGACAGCCGCTGGGGGCCCATCCACGACGTGACCAGATGGTCGCCGAAGAAGGGATCGGTGAGAATGTTGAGGCCGCCGAGCTGCACAAACGCACACGACTGGCCGATCCACGTGAGCGTGATCCGGTCCTGGGGCTTGGGCACGTGCGACTTGGGTTTCCAGGGGATCAGCGCCGAGACCTGCTTGACGGGCTCGGACAGCAGCGCAAAGTCCGGCGTCACACTGGGCAGCAGCTTCTTGAGCTCCAGGGGATCTTTCGGAAGACCTCCCCGAGGAGTCAGATGGAACAGGTTGACAATGTTGCAGTAGACAAACTCAAACAGCGTCTGGTGGCGGTACTGGCTGAACGGATTGACGAACTTGCCGCCCACCACCATGGGTCGAAACTGCACCGAGGGGGGGATTCCGTCTCGCAGCGAAACATTGGAGATGAGCCCAAAGTCTGCGGACTTGAGTTTTTTGTCGAGACGGTCGTTGATTTCGTAGTGGGTTCGCAGGTGCACGTACGTCGAGTACGCCGTGTACGCCACCACCAGGCCGAGTCCCGTTTTCGCCTTGATTCCGAGCTTCATGTCTTGGTGGTGAAAGAAATCGCGGTGGGAAATTTTGGGACTGCAGCATAGCTGCACGTGTGGGAGTAACGGTGGTTAGTGGTTGGGGGGGAGGTGAGGGTGGGGGGCGTGTGTGGGGTGGAATAAATGGGGGAAAATAAGAACAATTGAAAAAAGAGCTGTCTGATGATTGTCGTCATTTTCTCCCATTTCTTCCACCTCCACCTGGTCCAAATATCCCACCTCATCTCTCCTAGCATCACTAGTGTGTATACAAACCCAAACAGCACGGGTCTCTCTTTCAGCCCTCTCTCAACCCTGCAATCTCCACCAATAATAGAGCTACAGCCAATCGAAGCATATCACTGGAATGCGGCGGCGAAAATGAACACATTTGGGTCTTTAGAAAGAAGGCCATTGTTCTGTGCCGCGTTTCACTCTGGCCCTTTGTAACTTACACTTTAGCCGACTGGTAGAGCGTGCCACGTGAACTCGGTCAATAGTGGAGTTAGGAGAATTCTGAAAGTTCTATTCGATTCCCCAGGCTAAGGGGAGTTGAACGAAGTCTTTTTATTTCTCAAACCGTCTAACCATCACTCTCCACACTCCTCCTCTAGCGTTTTACCTCCGAAACTCAATCAGACCCTGTTTCAGACACCAAGACCTCACCGTTACATTGTCCGGTGTTTCGGCAAAAGACGGGGAGCGGTCAGTCACGTGTTTTCAAAGATAAGAATGTCACGTGATCATTCTCCTGATCACGTGTTTGTTCCTGTAGCTACCCCAACATATCCCCCAAGGTACTATCTCCGATTACATCCGAAGTCCCAACGAATAACAAGCCGCAGATGTTTAACGTGCCGGAAATAAGGTGTAGCAAGAAACTGGAGGAGTGAAAAAAGAAAAGAAAAAAAAACAGACCGAATTTGGTTTTATTTGAATAATCGATGATTTGATCGTAAAAAAGCGGTATTTAAGTGAATTTGCTGACAATTTCTGCTATTTATCCTAGTTTTCAACTGTTCAATGATGTTTTTGGGTTATTTGATTGATGCACTGTTACTACGGTTACATGAACATTCGCGTTTACCACGATCTGAGTGAGTGTTCGGATTTTTGGTGATTCGAATTTTTGGTGGTAAGTGATGTGCTCGAATATCTGGCAGAGATCTTCTTGAGAAGAGAGAACTTCTTGAGAAGAAACGCCATATGGTGCTTCTTGGTTGCTGGTAGGATGTCTATTGATCAAGTTGAGATCTATGAGGATTATCTTTTCATTTGTTGAGTAAATAGTCAGGAAATGATATAAAATGTTTGAACGCCGACAACGACCGAAAAAGGGAAGAATTCTGGCATGAAGACTGTGAAAACGTGATGATTCTTTCTAGCTACTCACATTACAGACTAGTTCGACTCCCCTCCGGTTAACACACTTCCCTCTGTGTTGGCCCTTCCCATGAACAGTCCCTTTAACATACTATCGTACAGCAGCTAAAATCCGGCAAATCTTTCCCACCAGTGCCAGAATATCAAATTCTTACTCTAAGCTATCGGCTATACCTTCTGTAACATCTCCCGCAAGACCCCAAGCTCCACAGTCGGACAATACGACCCTGATTAACCGCGGTGTCGCCAAGACTCCCCAGTAAGTGTGCACCCTCTCTTTGCTCAGTAGCTAAGATGCCAGTCTTGGATCTTTCAAGTTGTGTATCAATCCAGGAAGTTATCAGAAATGCCATCAGCTATGTTGTTTCTTGGTTGCATTTGACTGAAGAGTAATCTGTTAGGCTCAAGATACCTTTACATTAGAGGGCGCATCGTATAAAAGTCAAAAAGTGCACTTTCCCAACCCCCCTAATTAACAATTCGTGCAGTGACCGAAAAAGTGCAAACTCCCAACCCCCCCAAACATAATCTGCAAGAAACCTGATTGTCATTTTTCACTAGTTGGCTTTTGTTAAGTCTGTCGTAAGACTAACGATCGGATAACGGGATAGCATCAGGAGGCCAAAACTACATGTACAGTAGAGCCAAAGTGATATATCGGATAGCAAATAATGTCACTGATATGCAGTAGCTCCTTCGGAACCATTAATTGATGTCGTGACATGTTTTTTACACTCTCATCAGGTGAATTAAAAGCCCTATCGATGTTTGAGAATTGACGCAGCTCTGCAAAATGACATGACACTCTCACCACTCAATGTAGTAGATGAAACAAATAAATAATTCACCAAGGGACTACCAACTGTAGTAAAATTATATTCATTTAGAAAAACCTCCACCTTTACTGTAGGTAGGTACTGTATGAGTTGTTATGTGCTGGGTTATGCGATTTTTCAGCACACATGAATTATTAATTTACTTAACAATACATGAAGGCGTTAGGAAAGTGCACGTTTTCGGTCACTCTACGAATTGTTAATCTGGGGGTTGGGAGTTTGCACTTTTTCGGTCACTGCACGAATTATTTGTTTGGGGGGGTTGGGAACTTGCACTTTTTGACTTTTATACGATGCGCCCTACATTAGATAGTGCCATGCTTTGGTTGTACTTTTGCTCAAAGGTTAGGGCCGAGGTTCAAATACTAGTAGAACTTTTCCTGCTAGTGAATGTGCCCACACGATCAATAGAGATGAAGGACGCTAACGCAAGTGTTTGAACTGTGGGCGTATCTTAACGTCCTCAACAGAGGAATACTGGATGAGAAGTAGGTGTTGAAAGACTGCTTGAGTTGCGAAGACTTTTGAGCCTCGGCAGCAAAACTGATCTCTCTCTATGTTCCAACCTGGGTCGTTTAGATACTGTATTGAAACCCGTGTCGTTCAGATACTGTAGACTGCAAAGTAGGGTGTGTACCGTACAGTATTTTACAGGGGTCTCTCAACCACGCAGATGATGATATTGAGATATTCGACTTGTATTTGATATTCTTTAGCCAATACAAAAAAGTGTACGTACACATATTGAGATTTGAAGATTATAATCGTACGATACTCTTCTCACTTGTGGGACATCTCAACGTGCATGGGCAATGCACTCTTGGTGTCAAATATGCACACTATATTTAATTTCTTGGATACTAGACTAGCACTTATTGAACCTTTCCCAGTATCAGTGTGAACAAAAGTGTTAGAGGTCAAGAAGAGAGTATTTCTGAACAAATATTTCAAGCGGGGCTCTTTTGTTGGGATCTTATAACCAGCTCTTGCTCTTGTTCTCTAGCTACTCCCCCCAATATAGGCTTTCATATTCTCAATACCTTATTCCAACTACAATTACATCTCTTCTTCTGTGTCAACTCTTACTCTTCTTCACTCAATCACTACACCCAAACTACTCACCATCATGTCGCTAAGACTGACTTATGTTACAACGCATCCGATGGTGTGCTTTCGGCAACGCAGCCCTTGCACTGAGATCTAAGAGTGACACAGAACCGTCTAACACAATACGGAAGAGGTTGTGACACAAACACAAACACAGACACAGACACAAACACAGACACAAACACAGAGATCCTACAAGGATACATTCACGACAGCACAACAGTCCCTGGTGACAACACCGGTAAGCGGTGGAGTTCAACTCGGGAAGACCGCTGACGCCGCTAATGTACACTAACACAGAGCCAATTCGGTCGATAGGTGCATGACCTGGTAACGGCACGGAGTTAAGGGTGCGCAGATAATGCAAAGGCGATCTATTTCGGTCGGTAGTTGCATGGAAGAGCTCTGGTCGTTCAGACAATCAATTCTGGGCACTCCCGGTGCAAGTTTTGCCGAGACACACCGTCTTTTTGACATCTACATAAGGCTCGCAATCACCCCGAAGATGTCCTCCAGACAACAATCCCTACAACAATGAAATCATTCAATCTTGCCATTGTCACCGCTCTGCTTCATCTGGTTCAAGCCCTTCCTCTAGAGGGTGCTAAGCAGAACGTTTCTCCATTCCAAACTGACGACTCAATCGTCAGGTACACTTCGAAGGACCTTCATGAGTCCCACGACCGTGAGCTTTCTAGCCCTTGCACCAACAGGGGGTCCAACGCCTGGGACCACCAGGGCTCTAACCTCTGTGATCACTCTTACTCCTGGGATAAGCGCGACTCTCGCACCTCCTCCGGCTTTTCCATCCAGCCTCGGCAGAACTCGGATGAGGACTTCGAGCTTCCCTCCTGGCTCGCTGGCGATGACGATGGGCTGACCTCTGACGGCGAAGACAACGAGGATTACTCTTGGCTCTCTGACGGCGACTACGAGCAACCTAATGAGGACGAGGAAAACGACGGTGAATCTTGGCTCACTGACGGCGACGAGAATGAGTTCGCTGAGGGGGAGGGCGAGGACGAGGACGAGTTTGAGCGTCCCGATTGGCTCCCTGATGAGGAGGAGGAGGAAGAGGAGGAAGAGGGGAGGGAGTATGCTGCTGAGGACGAGGAGGGTGAGAAAGAGGAGGAGGAGGAGTTTGAGCGTCCCGATTGGCTCCCTGAGGAAGGGGAGGAGGAGGAGGGAGAGGAGGAATCCGCTGAAGAAGAGGAGGCTTCCGCTGAGAAGGAGGAGGAGGAGGAGGCTGCCGTTGAGGATGAGGAGTCCGAGCGTCCCTTTGAGCTCACTGACGATGAGGACTCTGTGGAGGATACTGCCGAGGAGACCGAGCAGCCCGATGAGGACGACACTGATTTTGAGACTGGACCGTTCTCTAACATCACTGAGGCTGTGTTGCCCGCTGAGAATGCCACCATTCTCGAGATTGACTATCCCTTTAAGAACGTCACCGAGATTGAAACCGAGCAGTCTGTTGAGAGTGCCACCAGTCTCGATTTTGCCATCAGTCTCGAGATTGAGTTACCTGCTGAAGATGCCACCGCTCTCGAGATTGAGCAGCCCTTCAAGAATGTCACCGAGACTGAGAACGAGCAGTCCACTGAAGCCGCCAATGTTGTGGAGACTGGTCAGTCCGCTAAGAACAGCACTATTAATGAGATCGAGAAGCCCTTCAAGAACGCCACCAATGTTGAGACTGGTCATGCCGCCAAGGACGTGTGGGTTATCGGGCCTGAGCAGTCGTATGAAGACGTCACCGTTACTGAGACTGGGGAGGGCGTTGAAGAATTCCTCACCATCAAGACTGAACACTTTGACGGCTCCAGCGTTGAGGCTCCCACTGCCATTGTTCCCATCCCCAAGGCCAGCACTACCGATGAGACCATTGTTGCCACCGCCTCCGTTGTTGACTCAGAGTCTGCTAAATCTAGCAGTACCATTTCCGCCTCCGTTGTCGCTTCCGATTTCACTGCTGCCATCCAGCCTTACATCACCTCCACTGTTACCCAAGCAGTCACCCACTGCGAGGCTGGCAAGTGTGTCACCCCCACCATCACCTACACCATTGTCGTGCCTACCGACGCCCGCGAAACTGTCATTGAGACCGCTGTTGATGATATTTCTGATGCCACAACTGCCGTTGAAAAGGCACCGGTGACCGTGGTCAAAAGAGAAACCGTTTACGCTATTGTCCGTGAGGAGGTCCCGGTGACCGTGGTCGAGACCAATTACGCTATTGTCCACAAGGAAGTCCCCGTGACCGTGGTCGAGACCGATTACGCTATTGTCCACAAGGACGTCCCCGTGACTGTGGTTGAGACCGCCTACGCTGTTGTTTTCAACGATGTCACCGAAACCATCACCGAGACCCACACTGCCGCCGTCCATCCCGAGGCTTCTTCTTTTTCTTCCTCCGCTGATATTGAGGTTGTCTCCTCTACTTCGGGTCGTGCTTCGGCTCCTGCTCTTGCCAAGGCTCCTGCTCTTTCCAAGGCTCCTGCCTCTACCCCAGCTCCTGTTCTTGCTTCTCCCACTGAGATTGAGGCTGCCTCGTCTAACGCCGGCCCTAGGCTCAAGGCCTCTTCTATCGCCGTCCCTAGGCTCAAGGCCTCTTCTATCGCCGTCCCTAAGCTCAAGGCCTCTTCTATCGCCGTGTTCAAGCACAAGGCCTCTTCTTCTTCAGCTGCTGACATGCATATCATTTCTCCTGCTCCTTCAGCTGCCGACATTGATATCGTCGCTCCTGCTCTTTCCGCTGCCGATGCTGATATCGTTGCTCCTGCTCCTTCTCTTGTCCCTGTGCCCCCCAGAGCTTCACCCATCAAGCCCGCAGCCCCCGTGGAGAGTGGCCAGAAAGAATCCTCCGATCCTGCCCACCATCCCGGGGCTCCTGTCTACACTCCTCCTCTCCAGGCTAGCGGGGCATCCCCCGTCGGAGTTTCTGCTGCCATCATTGTCGGTGCCATGCTCGCTCTTCTGTAAGCGATGGTTCATATCACTACTTCTTTCTTTCAATTCTCTGGCATTTTTAACTGATTTTTTTGTGTACTCGTGTTAATGTACGTTTTCTACTGTAGACATCTTGTAGCTTGTAGGTCTGTGTTCTGTTACGGGCACAAAGCTCTGGTCTAATCGACGGTTCCACTCTGTCTCTGTAATATCACCACACAGACATACGTGATTGCCCCAAAACCCCCAACTATGCGATACCTCTGATCTCATTTCCCGGAGCTCAGTTATAGCTTTCATTTATGGCCCGTATCTGGATCCGCCCATTGAGTTAGTTGTATAAGGTCCAGTGCCCTCAGAGAGTCGTGTGAGCAGAAGGGACCAAAAGAGCAAGAAACGGGTTCTTTTGGGCGTCCATCTTTGTACTCGTACATATGGTTCTTTCTATTATCGGGGAGGTATCAAGCACTGGGAGGTGTATTCGTCTGGTAGTTAGAGGGGAAGGTATCACTTCAAGGTATAGGTACAAGTAAGCCGAATTGGCTCGTTCTCAGCCCAGAAGTAGCCTTACTCATTTATACCGACTCACTGCCTGTTTGCATCCACATCACCGCAGAACGGTGATCCGACGGTGCAGATTTGCTTCTTTCAAACGTTCGTATTCGGCAGTTGGAAAGAGTAAATGGAGCAGTTCGGCAGCAGCTGGGAGTGGCGATGTTGGAGGTGTGGAGAAGGGTTAGAGTCGGTTTAGAGTCGGTTTAGAGTCGGTTTAGAGTCGGTATAATTGTGAGAAAAATATGCGTTGAGTTGCGGCGAGTCACGTGATCATTTCAGTACTTTTCCCATAGTTTTACCGCCAATACTGACCCGTTGGACCCACTTTCTCCAGGAGAGACCCTGCTTGCTCCAGGCTTGTCGGACAATTACATTAATCCGAGCGAGTCTAAATGGATGGCTAAAATTGAGGTTTGAAAATTGAGACTAAGATAGACGGCAAAATCGACGGCAAAATCGACGCTACAAAAGGGTATGTACCACTGAGCCGATGGTAAGGAGGAGTACGTACGATAGGAAGAGTCCTGTGTGACACCTGTTTATCTGTTTGTTGGACAGATTTCCACGTCTGTGCTCAGATCCACTTGCACAGCCCCTTTTTCGTATGTCTGAGTATTTTCGTGTCTGCATTTTCGTCTGTTTTCGTCTGAGCCGACTGAACTCCTGAACCTCCGATACCTCGGCTTATCTGTATGGGATGCGCGCATTCTGTGCGTATACGCGGGCTCTTCGACGCATCTTTGTCTTTGCTCTTTTTTTTTTGCGAGCCCAACCATGCACCTTGGACAAGAGACACGGAGAGACACGGAGACGGAATCGGCGTTTGCAGGTTAAAGCCGGTCCCGGTGAATTGCGCGAGTCTTAATACAAGTCATTGTAGGTACAGTACTGCTCGTTACAATGGAGACACATCGAAGCCAGTACAAGTACTGTCTCTTTTGACAACCGTGCGTTTAACACCTCTTTTTGAGTAGCCAATACTTTTTTCACCACTCTCCCTTCAAGCTCTGTTACAGTAACTCGTGGCCACTCGCGTCCACTCGAAATAAGAGCATTGCTGACGTGGTGTCAAAACCGGACTAAAGAGCCTCTATTTGCAGTCTAAGAAATTTAGATCAACTAAAGGAAACCCGTTCTGTCACGTGCTATCTTTTCTAACCGCTTTCAACCAACGATGAACCCCCTATCTATCCCCACCTTCCCCCCCCCTTCACCTCACCTCTCATCTCTTCATCCAAATAACCTCGTAGACATGCAGCAATTTAACGGCGGCCTGCAAGGCTTATTTTTTTGCCTACCGTGCATCATATATAAGTATATATCTCCAACAGTACAGCCCGAAATCCCTTTGCAACTCGTCCAACTCAACATGAACCCCACCATTGAACGATCCGCACGGCTGGCCGACTACGTCTGGTCGTTTCTGGGCGCACACAAAGTCGTGGTCGGCGTGTTTCTCGCCGCCTACTTCATCTTCCGGTCGCGAGACCACGTGAAGATCACCAAGCCCAAAAAGCCCCTGCAATTGCATCTCAAGAACGGCGCGACCGAGTCCTTCGATAAGCTGGTCCAGCAGGTCCCCGGCCTCAAGAACGGCGACACTCTGTGGTACAACCCTCTCAAGGTGCTCAACCACGTGCAGACCATCCTGGCGTCTCAGAACGATCTCCATGGCACCGATCTGGTGTACTACGCCCGACGAATGGTGGATTTCGACGACGGAGTCCAGATTGCCGCGGATTACGTGGTGCCGGCGCCCAAGACGGCCGAGGAAAAGGCCGCCTGGAAAAAGGGACTCGAATACAAGCCCGAGGAGAACACCCCCAAGTTCCCCGTTCGAACCCGATACAAGCAGCCCCAGGAGCTCGAGCTGGACCATAGCGACGACGATAAACCCATGCTCATCATTCTGCACGGGCTCACCGGAGGCTCCTACGAGTCGTACGTGCGAGCGGTTGTTTCCAAGATCACGTCGCAGTACAATGCCTCTGCCGACGGCACCGTGGTCGACTTTGAGTGTGTGGTCATGAACACCCGAGGATGTGCCCGAACCACCATCAAGACCCCCGAGCTGTTCAACGGCTGCTGGACCGAGGACGTGCGGCGGTTCGTCAAGGATATGCGAAAGCGATACCCCAACCGACGGTTCTACATGGTGGGCTTCTCTCTGGGCGCCTCCATTCTGGCCAACTACCTGGGCCAGGAGGCCGAGGCCATCGACATTGAGGCTGCCTGCGTGGTGGCTAACCCCTGGGACCTGTGTGCCTCGTACTACGCTCTGCGAAACTCGTGGTCCGGCCGACATCTGTACAACCCCCAGATGGCCAAGAACCTGCTGCGGATGCTGCGCAACCACCGGGACGTGATGAAGCGAAACCCCATTTACGACGAGAGCCTGACCAAGGAGGTCAAGTCCATTGTCGACTTTGACAACCTCTTCACCGCGCCCATGTTTGGTTTCGACACCGCCACCGACTACTACCGGTACGGCTCGTCGTGCAACCGAATCATGAACATCAGGGTGCCCACGCTGATTCTGCATTCGCTGGACGACCCCGTGGCTCCGGACTTCCAGCTGCCCTACCACGAGATCAAGCGAAACCCCTACACCGTCATGGCGGCCACCAACCACGGAGGACACATTGGCTGGTTCCACTGGGGCAAGGACAAGCGATGGTTCCCGTCCAAGATTGCCGGCTTCTTCTCGCAGTTTGAGAAGGAGGTCGACCACGCCAAGGACAACAAAACCAAGGTGGAGCGGCTGGAGCGACGATGGGACGTGGATCGAATCCGAGCGGTGCGATACGACTAACCATGACCAGCAGTAATTAGACATAGATTAACAAAAGTATTAGATAGAAAAGGGTGGACTGTAGGTAAAGTGACAATATCGAATAGTGAAGCAGTTATTAGAAGCGTCTGGGGAAGCAATATCCTGAAGAAGACGATGTCCAAGTCTCCACTTTCGCTAAGAAGACGATTCTGAAGTTCCATCTCGTGGTAACATGTGATATAGACACTATTGTTGCGATCAGCTCAAGTACTAGGTCTGTGGAACACACAGTAGCTCTAAAAATACAATGTCCGCTCTTTGTTTGTCATTGCATTTCTTGCTCCACAAGCATAGTCTCAGAATACAACATCTACAAAGCCAACCAGGCACACTAATACAACGGGGACTTCAAAGACTTACTTTTCTCACTCGACTCAATCCCTCTGATCTTCACCCCAGTCATTCAGACATTTATTGAGTTCGTTCTGTCGATTCGCGTTTTCCACCCATGGTCGATTCGGACGTCGTCACGAAATCGCGATTGAGGATCTTTACCGGAAAGATGGGAGTTTAGATATATACTTTCAGACCTCATAAACCACGTTATGCCCTCCAATCTCCCTCAACTACCCTCAATCGTCGTGAAAACGTCGCGCGAAAAAAATTACACTTTTCACCATGCGGTGGCCACGTTTTCCTCATTTTCAAGAAATTCGCGCCGATGGTTTAGTGGTAAAATCCATCGTTGCCATCGATGGGCCCCCGGTTCGATTCCGGGTCGGCGCAATTCGGTT
>ULGQ01000017.1:0-16852 GCA_900519045.1 Yarrowia divulgata | reverse complement strand
GCCGTAACCAGCCTGCGCCGACCCGGAATCGAACCGGGGGCCCATCGATGGCAACGATGGATTTTACCACTAAACCATCGGCGCTTATTAAGCAAAAAAGGCGTAGGTATCTTCCTCCGCGAATTTTGCTTACGTAAGCGACGGCGAAATGAAGTGTTGTAGCAATAAATGCAGTACCCGGATGTACAGTAGAATGACGCGGTTAAAATAATATCATTTGATATAAATTGCTGTCATTATTAGTGGCTATATGCTGTGTTGCTCTATCGCCAGTATCACAATGATTGGCTCCATGCAGCTGTCACGGTTTCACTTCCTTTTCTCTCATATCGATTAGTTAATAATATTACTGATGATTAAATATACTCCTCCACTATGCTATACTGAACTTCCATCCTCCAATTTTGATTCTGGTGATGATGTACAAGACACAGGCAGCCATCATAAGGGCTCCACAGTAAGGAGCAACCACATGGTAGCGTCCCTCCTTGCCAATGATGAATCCGGCAATGGGATTGGCCACCAGAGAGACGGTTCCCAAACACAGAAACGCCTGTCCTAGACAAACACCGACCTTGTCCATGCTAGGAGCTAGGGCAGGTAGAACAAAGGGAGGGAAGGTTCCGAGAGCTCCAGAAAAGAAGCCGTAGAAGAGCGCGAAACAAATGACTTGGGCGTCACGTGAGTCGATGTTTGTATGCGAGCTCACCCAGGGTCCAGGAAGAGGCAGGGTGTCAATGTGCATCCAGCAAAACAGCAGAATGCCGTTCACCATGCTGACAATGGCCAGAATGTTGAATTTGCCAAAATAATCGGCCATAACGGGCGGTCCGACTCGGCCAATGGTGGCTCCAGCACAGAGGACCGTGACTGTGTATCTGATGACCTGATCACTCATTCCATGGTCCACAGAAAACTGCTGGAGATAGTAGTAGGGAATGTAGAGAACGAGGAAAGCTAGCGAGGTGGCCAGCACAAAAAGAACATAGGTGGGGTTCTTGAGAGTCTCTAGATCGATGATTGTGAACTTGCTCTCCTTTTTCTTGACTGGGGGAGCGTTGCTTGAGTCACATGACTTCTTTTCTGCACCCACATTGATGACAGCCTTATCTGTTGCAGGCGATTCTGGGGTTTCTGAGGAGTCTCCACCGATTTCGAGATCGTGTTCGCTAGGACACACGTGACTCGTTTCTGGGTCATGTGACCGCCGCTTAATAAGCCGCTGCAGCTTGGTGGCCACATCGAACATTTGCAGAAACTTGCTTTCTTGAGCAGGATGCTTTCTGTATCGCAAAATGCTGATTGCAATGACAGCCATACCTGCGTAGACACCTGCCAGGGCTCGCGTGGTTGCTGCAAAGCCCAGCTTGTCGCTAGGCAACAGGTTGTTGGCCATAATGGGCAGAACAACACCTGCAACACCTGCTCCAGCACTGCAGATACCGATAGCAAGGCCTCGTCTCTTGGAAAAGTACTGCGAGACACATGCCATTGAAGGAGCAAAAGTAGCGCCCATTCCCAGCCCCATGCCGAGTCCCTGACACAGCAGAACGTGCCAGTACTCTTTGCATTCGGCCAGTACCATGTAGCATGTGAATGTGAGGATGGAGCCTCCTACAACCAGCACGTTGAGGTAGCCCTTGTCGAAGAAACGGCCACTGAGCGTTCCTCCGTAGAAAATGCATGCGATTTGGATCGATTGGATCCATGCTGTGGACGATTGGGGCACGTCAGCCAAGAGCGATGAGCGGTAGTACGACTGGTAGACGCCCATGGTGGTCGTGACTCCCCAAGAGTTGAAGAGAATGCAAAAGCCGGCCAGAACTTGTAACCAGGCTTCCATACCTCCATCTGGAAATGCAGGAGGACATGGAGTGAGTGTCGGTGAGTCTTGGAGGTTGGATTGTGTGGTTTCGTCGCTGGCGCGTTGTGGGGAGTTGGAAGCGTTAGGGTCTGTTTGTAGACTGGTGAGGGGAGTTTGTTTGGTCACTGGGTTAGTACATGGTAGCGAGGGCTGAAGGTCCGAGCGGACAACAGCCTTTAGAGAGTGAGCGGTGGGTGTGGTGATTCAGATGAGGAGTTTTCAGCATTCTATCAGGAGAAGCCAAAGCAGGTAGAGAGCTGAAGCCATGAAGATACCAGGGGATGAGAAGTAGCAGTGAGTGGTCAGAAAAGTCAAGTACTCCAACGGAACCACAGTAGGGATAGCTAGTTGGAGGTGGTGAATAGGTAGTTCAACAAAGTCAGGGGAAGCTCCACATCATCTTGACAATTGTTGTAGATAGTCTCAATGACTCACTTCATGGCTATTAGTCATGGACAGTGAGTCAACAGTAAAATTGTCCCCATTGAGACATCTCATGCATTCTCCGGTCAACCACACTTCTCGACAGGACAACAGCAAGAAAGGTCAAACGCTGCACAACGCTGCCCAAGGCTGCCTAACAAAATGCCAACAGCGTCTCAACAATAAGTCGTTAATATTGTTAAGCAATTGTTGGGAAAAACCACCATCCCTCAGGATCAACTGGAAATCACACTAGGGTATCAAAAACCGCCTCAACCGCCAAAAACAATACTCACTTGTCACGAGTCCATCAACCGGAATGTGCGTGCTTGCAAACGTGTGTATTATTACTGTATTGTCTGTGACAGAAAAACCTCCTTTTTCAAAGGAAGACCCTACATACTTATAAGCGACATACGGCTAAAGTTAAAAATGAGTACAAGTGGGGGGTTGGCGGAAATAGTCATATTGGATACTTTACACAAAAGCGATACACGCCCGCTCACGGTCCAGTCATCGGATACGCGCATCCGTCTAGCGAGGTAGTATTCCGAAACCCGAGTTACCCCTCATTACCGGAGCCGAAACAGGTTGTGAGATGTACCTCTTTGACAACCGTTTTGGCCATTAGCGTTTCTGCAGTCTTTAACTCTGGCTCTAGAGCTCTTAATTAGTTAGCATTTTGCGTACGGCTCCTCTTTACTGTGCTGAGTCATTCCGAATCGGAGGAGTGTCAGACACGGAACGGAAGCCGAGTCGGAGGAAGACTAAGGGGTGGAGATAATAGTAGACGAAGGCAGGAAGACCGGGTCGGTTAAGTCACGTGGATGATGGTGCTAAGACAACTGTTTAGTAATCGGGTTCCCTAGCATCACGTGACCGCACACCAACTACGATACCCCCTCCGGAGCTGCTCTGCCGTCTCCTTGTCTGTAGTCCGATACACTTCCGGAATGTGGGGGTTGGCTTTTCAAGGTTGATTGATAAGACGGTTTCCAGATTAGGGAGGTCCAGCCTGACGTGAGAGGTCACGTGCAGAGATAGCTACGCGGGATCCGACAATTGAGGTTTAGCCGCTTGCTACGGTGGGTTTAACACGAATTTACCAATCTTGCCCGGTTCTCTACAGCCACCCTCAATCCTCCCTGCACCAAGTGGGGAACCTGGGGTAGCAGACAGCACAGCACCACATCTGCGCAATAAAGGGACTTGGCAGTTTTACGCGCTTGTGGCCGTCTTGCGGCGGCTCAAGCGGTTCAGATTCCTCGGCTGCGAGCTTTTCGGCAGCTCACAAGGGTGGATAATGATCGTCACAATTGCGCCACTTTCAAGCCACACATTATTTGGATTAATTTCTAGCCACATCAGAGTACTTGTACAATTGAAAAGAGGAGAAGAGGAAGGATATAAGTCGTGGCTATATATTGATGAGTCATGAGTGGGGCAGGAATGGTGCTTGCTTCGAATCACGTGAGCCTCAAATCCGGGTTATACCGATTATTCGGCTATCCATTTTGCTGCTCATCTCCACCTCTCGATAATTTCTGGCTGCATAACTCAGTCCCAGAGGGTGGCTGGAGACGCCCGAAAACGCCGAAAGTCCAGTCTTCGAAGCTTGCCAAGACTGCTACAAGCGTGCTAACAGCAGGCCAAGAAACGGGCAAAGGTGGGGGTAATCAGGAGGGTTTTATTGGGTGGCCGTGAGTCACGTGACTACTTGAAATACCGTCCTTCCAGCACATATCTACAATTTCTCAGTGCGCTATAGTCTGTTCAAGCTGTATCTCTCTATTCAAACCTCATCGGATAAGGTATTCCGATGACTTTGAAATGCATCTTTTAAATTTTACGAAGTGGCTACCAAGTGTCAGAGTAGAAGGACGCGTATACTGACGAATATTTGTACTGATAGAGAGATCAATTTTCGTCACAGAAGATCTGACACCCTACTGCCAAATGCGAACACGTTTTCAATGGTCCAAATAACGCGACAAGAAATAAAGAAACCGCCGTCGGAAGTAACGGTCCGACGTAGCCTAAGAGTCAGAAGTAAAGTCAGTTTCCTGAAACAGACTACTGGCTCGTATTCGTGACTCAGACTGTCAGATGTCAGACTATCTGACTGTTCCACGGCCTCCACCTTCCGGTACATTCTCCACTCGATTAGAACAGTGGCTTCTGCGATACTAGCAGCTCGTTTCACGTAACATAACTGCTGCGGTTCAATGCCAATGTACGATGACTGATCTCACTTATACCGCCTTATCTAGACGCCCTATTAACGAGTTTCAGTAAGTAGTACGGTACATTTCTACTTCCGTGGAATGTGTGAAATGTGAGCTATCATTCTGTCATCAGATAAGGGCTCACCCAACAGCCTCCATTGCACTCCAGTCAGTTACAGCCAATACTCCTACCTCTACTCACTCCTCTCCTCTCACTATAAATACATATTAGCTGCTACAGTGTACATGTGTGTGTACATCGTATATACACGCCGAACCTCCCCGGTCCCCCTAGACTCGCCGTCGCTTCACGCCGTTCTCATCGCAAGCACTCAGAGACCGCTTGAGTCCTCCGACCGCATCGACAAAGCCATCGGTCTCCCGCCGCAACTTGGTACCAACAGATGGCAACTTGTAGTTTACGGGGGCACCCCGAGACCGCCGAGAACGGGGCTCGGGAGTCTCCAGCTTGATGGGCTTCTTCACAGTCGTCTCAGCAGCAACCTGGGCAGGCTTCACGGGCTTCTCGGCAAGCTTGGTAGTCTTGACAGTCTCAATCTTACCCTTGGCGCCAGCAACTCCATTGTTGTGGCTGCCATTGGCGTCCTTCTGCATTAGAGGCGACGTCTTGGCCGGCTTTGTGGTCTTGGTGCTCTTTCGCGAAGTAGTCACCTTGACACCACCGGTAGCTGTAGGAGCACGACTCTTTCGGGCAGTCACATTGTTACCCAGACTCTGAAGCTTCTCGAACCCCTTTTCAAACAATCCAGTGACCGGCTCCTCCAGAGACTCCACAGTGGTGAGTCCAGCCGACGCAGGCCGAGATTCGACAGGCTTGGCCGAGGACCGTCGCGAACGAGCAGTCTTCTTTTCAACCTTCTCCTCCTCCTTCTCTTCCTTGGCAGCCTCCTTGGCAGCTTCCTTCTCAGCCTTCTCGGCACTGACCCTTCGGGAAGACCGTCGGCTGCTGGGCCGAGAACAGGGAGATTCGGGCTGCTCGGCAACCTGCTCCATGCTCTCCCGTCGCTTCCGCTCCTTCTCCTGTCGTTCCTTCGTACTCTCAGGGGTATCAAACATCGAAGGGCGAGCTCGAGGAGGTGTGGTAGAAGCCGTCAAAGGAGCGGAAGCTTCGAGAGCAGTGTCTTTAACAGGAGAGGCCGGGTCGGCAAACACACGGATCTGCTTCTCTCGAGATCCAGGTCGCGACGAAGTCTTCCGAGAAGTGGGTCTCGAGGTAGGTCTGGAGTTAGGGCGCGATCCCCGCTGAATAAATGCCAGAGACTCTCCATCCGTAGAAACCTCCTCCATGGGCTCTCCCCTGGGAGCAGTATCGATCCGTCGGAAAGAACTGGAGAAAGGGGAGGGGAAAGACGATTCGTCGATGGGTGAGAATGCTCTCCGTTTGGCGGGCGAGACATGTGACGGCTTCTCCTTCACAGATGATGCAAACGACGGCTTCTCCTTTACAGGCGAAGGGAAAGAAGTCTCCTGAATAAGAGACGGGAAAGACTCGTGCTCGGGAGATGGGAAAGAAGTCTCTTGAGCAGCCTCCTGGACAGGAGAAGGGAAAGACGTGGGCCGCTCAGGAGAGGGAAATGAAGTTTCCTGATCTTCTGTGGGTGCCTCCTCCACATCCTCCTCCATGGGCTCATCGTAATGCTCCTCCACATGCTCGTTGAAATGCACCTTTTCGCCCCCATCAACTGCCATCTCGTCATCCTCCTCGGCGTGATGCTTCTCCATCTCCTCCATGTGAGCATTGACTTCGTCAACGGGAACCTCTCCCCATCCCTCGGCATCGTCAGCCATGGGGGTTACGACGTCTCGAGCCTCCAAATGCAACTGCTCGGCCGAGGGATGCAGCACGTCCTCGTTGTCCTGCAGGAGAGGCAGCTCGCCAAAGAACGACGACCGACGTCGGGAAGAACGTCGTCGTGCAAAGTCAGCAGGACCCATCGTCTGCCGACTCGCCGAGCCTCGAGAAGCGGAGTTTCGACCGGATGCAGGAGACCCTCTCGAAAGGGCCCTTGAATCAGGAGTCTTGGAAAGTGATCTGGAAATAGACATTTCAAAGGGTTCCTGGAACGCCGACTCGTGCGAGGGCATGTCAGCCGAGTCTCCGTCTGGTTCGCCAACCAGCCCCTGCATCAGTCCATTGATGCCATTGAGATGCTGTTGAAGTTGCTTTTTGATGTTTTGGCTGACATGCGATCGCAGCCAGTTGTCGTGGCCTCTCTGCAGCTCGAGGTTCTTTTGTCGTAGACAGATGTTTTCGCTGATGAGCTCGCTCAGATGGTGTTCCAACGCCGACATTCTTGTGTTGAGGTTGGAATTTTGCCGCGCCAAAGACTTGTTTTGAAGGTACAGACGGGTGGTTAGTGTTTGTTGCTGAGGCTGACCCTGCTGCTGCTGCTGCTGTTGTTGATGAGGCTGCAGCTGGGGCTGCTGAGGAGCACTGTTTCGAAGTGCCATCTGCTTCAGCTTGGCCATGGGCGATTGTGTTTGCGTCTGCTGCTGCTGCTGCTGCTGTTGCTCCCGTTGTATCTGTGTCTGAGACCCGGGCTCGGTTCCGGCGCTGTCGAAGATGCCTTCCTTGCTGACATGGAGAATGTTGGCCTTGACCCGAGTCTTGCGTCTCATCTCAGGCTCCGGAGTGGATTTTCGGGCCATGATGAAAGCAATGTTGTGGGTGGAGCTGTTTGTGTCGCGGTGTGTGTTGTGATGGAAGAGTAGCTGAGTCGGACGTGCGTGTGGTGTTTGTATCACGTGACGATCTGTCTGTGTCGGTATCTGTGTCGACGGGCAAAAACGTTACAAACGTGAATCACTTTTTCAGCTGTGTTGTGGTGAGTAGAAGAGTGGTGATAATAAAGCATGTTTTGGTACAAACGCACTTGCATGACACGCTGCAGGTGGGACGCATGCGCCAAAACAACGGGTCGACGTGTGGCGATGGAGGAGGTGGAAAGTGTGATTGAGTGGTAGAAGTGAATAATCGAGTTTTCCAATCATTACATATGAGTCGATAGGCTCTCTTTATAATCCTGGTCTGTCTTTACTACAGCTCTGAGTCCTCATATACCTTCTCTCAGTTTCTTGTATTGTCTCCAATCACCCAAATAAGGTTCCAACTCAACACGGACAATAACATAGCTTCAGATCGTGCTAAAGAGTCCCGATAGAGTCATACTTTTGTCAGAGCCTTAATGAGCACTCGAATAACTATCAGAAGAAATATTAGAGAGATTTGCCCACTCCAACACCACTTTAAACGAAGTCATAAAGTCAAGGCATCTTGAAGCTTATACCTTCTGGGAGTTGTGATTGTACAGTCTTACCTGAAAGTGTCTCATAATGGTGGACAGATGTGACAATGCTACAAGTCAGTACGAAAAAGAACCTACTAGCTACACCAGCAACCAATCCCTTCACCCGCCCGTCAAAAACTATAATACATGTATTGTCTATCTGTCCATACCGTTCGTCACTCACTGGGAAATAAAGCATCCCACATATCCTGACGATTGACCACCTCTCCAGATTTGTCCGTGGCTAAAGCACCCACACCCGATGTCACGTGACGAGACTCATTTTCCTCGAACGTTTCGTCTCCGTCCATGCTTCTCAACCGTTTGTTGATGGCAAGCCGTAGAACCTCCTCCTCCACAGTATCAGCCATGGTGAAGATAGTCACGTGGGTCGTCTTAGTCTGCCCCATACGATGGATTCGACTGATAGCCTGAGCCTCGAGAGCAGCATTGAGAATGGGCTCACAGAGAATCACGTGAGTCGCATTCACCAGAGTCAGTCCTGTCGACTGGAACTTGGCGTTTAACAGAAAGCACGTGACCGACTCATCGTGTAAGAAAGACATGAGCGTTTTCGGCTCCGCATATTCAATCTTGTTCTCAGTCAAGGCTGAAGCCAACAAGCTAAGAATCTCGGTCCATTGGGAAAAGATGACAATCTGCGTACCGGGAGCCCGATGAGTCAGCATCTTGATGTACTTGATCACGTGATCGATCTTGGTACCATAGGCGCTCTTGATGCTCTGCTTACTCATCAGCTGTTGTGTTTCCTCGGACACGGGCATGTACATTGCTCCAATGGCGTCGTCGGGGCTGATTCGAGCAGCAAAAGAACCGGCACGTGATTTGTCATCCTTGTCCTGTTGCGTAAAAGAGAACACATCGTCACGTGACAACACAGTCTTGCACATGGGACAAGTGTTGTGAGTCTGCCACCATTCCTCCAGACAGTTTCTGCAAAAGTAGTGGCCACAAACCGTGATGGAACCCACGATGATGTAATCGTCTTGGCAGATGACGCACGTCTTGTGGATTCCAGTCATGTTGGAGACTCCTGCTGTATCACTGTCTCCCTTCAGACTTTGAAGATACGTGATTCGGCCCTTTGTACGTTTGATAAGAGGCACCAGATGGTTGATCTTTGCGTTCAGACGTTCCAGAGTGACGTATCCGGGTTCGATGAGCTCTTCCAGACTGCTCACATTGTCAGACAGTTGCTGCAGCTGCTTGTAGTAGACAACCTTTGAGTTGAAACAGCTTCGGACGGCTGACAGCAAGTCTCTGCAGTTCTTGGTTGTAGTGGTAACCGTCTTGATGATCGGATTGAGCTTGGCAAGCAACTTTGGAGGCCATTTCGGGTTGTAGATCGACAACGAAGCAGCTCCAGAATCGGATTTCAGAGCCGCAACAATAGGCTTGAGAGCTCCAAGAGCGGGAGTTACGTGACAGGCATCCAGTGCCTCCTTCAGAGCAACCTGGAGATCGGTAAGCTCCTCTTCGTACTCGTCATGGTACCACAGATTGACCTGGCTCTTGTCGGCTGCTGAAGTGGTGGTTTTGGTGTTGAGTGTTTCGTCTCTGAGTTGCAGGAGGTAAGAAATCGCGTCAATGTAATCCGAAGCAAACTGCTGATTGTCCAGTCCAGAAGCATAAGGGTCGGTGTGTTCGCCTTCAGCCTTTTCACCTTCCCCTTCACCTGCCTCGTCCGTCTTTGGCACCTCTTCCTTCTCGTCACGTGCAACCAAAAGCTCTCGGACTCTGGTCATCCATTCTTCGAGATACTCGGACTGTTGATTGAGGAGCTCTAGCAAACCAGAAACACGTGACTCGAGGAAAGGAGACGCCTGTAGGAGATCTGGAATCAAGGTATCAGCTGGTGTCTGCGTCATTTCCAGATATTTGGCTCGTTCCAGCCGACCCACATCCTGATCCACTCTCTCAATAGGGCGTTGGAGTAGCTGGGTTCGAATCTGCTCGGCCAGTGTGTAGTAATGAGTTTCCAAGCTGCGTTAGTATACCGGGCCAATCGGCGTGTTGTCGTTCATACTCACTCATCTTCCTTTTTGACCTCTTCGTCATCATCCTCCTTCTTCACCTCAACCTCGTCCTCCTTCTTTTCATCCTTGGCGTCGTTCTCCTCTGCCTCCTTTTTACTGTGTTAGTATTTGCCATAACCGTCTAAGCCCCACTCATCCTGATACTCACGCTTGTCCCACTTGAAAGTGAAAAGTGGCAATGAAGAAATAATACCGATGTAGAAGATCCATCCAGCTTCGGTACCTATGCAAAAACGCCTGCTTCCGCTCCTTCTCGGTCTGCAGCTCCTCGGAATTGGTCAGATACTTTTGCATCGGCTTAGAGATCTTGCCCGTGGTCTCAGACTCCGATTCCGAGCCCAAAAGAGCTGTTGGAGCTCCAAAAATCGAATTCTTCGATCCGTTCTCAGTGCCCGTCATCTTCACATCTTCGGAGCCCTCCTCCTTCACCACTGCCTCATCCTCGCCCTCTTTGTCCACCTTGGCCTTCTTGCTACTAGTAGCACCACCATCACTATCCTCCAACTTGCGCTTGTTGTCAACTTCACCAATACGCCTCCACTCGGCAATCACCTCCTTCTTCTTCATGGCATACCGCGTTGCCGCGGCAACAGCCATATCTCGAATCTCTCCCACTCGCACCTCAACCTCAGAAACACGAGACTGGAGCACACCCAGGCCCAGATCAGGTTGCTTGGTCAGCTCATGGACACGCGCCTTTTCGAGCTCCTCGACAAACAGACTTCGCTCGTCGTTCAGTAGCTGAGTAAGCGCCTGGTCACACATGGCGTCCAGCACGTGACTCACGGTCTGAAGAATACCGTTTCCGAGCGCCTTTTTGTTGCCGGAACCGACTCGGGGATGATTACATGTTTGTCGTAACCGTAGCAACCAGGATGAGAGGGTGGCTGTAGCCAGATCAGCTGGAGCAGAAGACGCAGGAGGTGCAGACGTTCCGTTTCGAGATCGGGTAGTCGCAGTGGGAGTAGCAGTTGAAGAGGTCTCTGTATTGTCAGCAATCGCAGTGACAGTCACTTCAGTGTTTGTTGTTGCATCGGGTGTAGAAGCGGCAGGGGTGCCAGTGCCAATAGCACTGTCAACGGTTCCATTAGAAGGGGAACCATCACCACCAACGTCATTAGCACCCGACCAGGTGGTGTAGACATGCTGCTGACCATCACCTTCACCACCACTAGAGGCGATACTAGGGTCAATGGCGATTTCAGGCTCAATGACCGTGTTGTTGATGTTGGCCATGATACTAGCATAGGGATTGGAGCCTCCAATGTTGAAAGTGCCTCTTGGTCTGTTGGTTCTAGAGGGAGCAACACCAGACGGTAACACTCCGTATCTGTCCGTCACAGCTGCTGCTTCACGTGTCGCCTCTCGTTCTTCTCTCATCAAAGAGCTAGCTACTGCCTCACTGACAGCACTCTCAACGCCTTCACGCAAGTGTCGGTAGTTCTCTTCTTCCACCAGATTGAACCTGAGTCTCACGTGATGTCGTTCTTGTGGAGGCAGCACCAATTGATCTCGAACCTGCCGTTTCGTGTGTCGAATGGACATTTTCCGAATCACCTCTCTGAATCGAGGTTTGTCCAGCATGAGCATTTCCCAGTGTTTCTGATGACTGACTCCGGAAGCCGTCATCGTCGTGCTAAGGTACCCATTGTACAGCGAATAGTTGTATGCACAATCATTCAATCCGTAAAACTCGCCAGGCTCACATCTCAAGAACACACACATGCCCAATAGGTCAGGCATACCCTTCTTGATAGGAGTGCCACTGACACCCCAAGCATGTACCCGAGGGATGATACGGGCTACAACAGCCGCATTAGAGACCGTGTTGCCCACCATCTGAACCTCATCAAGAATCACGCGCCAGAATTGAAGCTGACTCAGTGGAGACTGAAGAGATAGTCGATCCTGAACAAGATCGGCATCACGGGTATCCTTGGACTTCAGTTTCGTCTTGGTACGTGTCACACGACCTCTCAGAGGATTGTAGAGAGCGTTGGCAACCTCACGTGATGCAACCTCATAAGACGTGACCACAATATCAAACTGAGATAGAAATTGTGCATGTCTCGAAACAAGAGGACCTTCGGAATCTGATTCTGAGCCGACTTCCACTTCCGCATCACCATCGGGAGTTTTGTCCCTCAGCTCATCCAAGTGGGTTCTACCAGTGTACAGAAAAGCAGTAAGATTGGGCACATGCTTGTGAATCTCGGCAATCCACTGCTGACTGATACTGGCCGGACAAAGAATCAGTGTCGTCTTAGTGGGCAACACATCTCTGTCGGAATACAGATCGTAATGGGTTTGGGCTGGAAAGGCAGGCCTAGGATTGTTGAGAACCACTGCTAGCAGCTCAACAGTCTTGCCAAGACCCATCTCATCAGCAATCAGTCCGTACCCAGTCTTGGATTCCGTATCACGTGACACTGTCTGTACCTCCGGATCGGGAGTGTCTTCGGCAGGTGGCTTCTTATCACGTGACAGAATACCCATCACCTCGTCCTCTGGACCAATGTTGAGACCCACAAAGTCCACCAACCAGTTAACACCATGAGCTTTGTACCGTTTCCACGGCGACGGAATGTCGTGTATCGTCTTGTCACGTGACTCGCCATGCTTTTCTCGATCCAGCACCCATCCCACAGTCTCAAGTTGGTAATCCAACAGCTTTGATTTCATTTCTGAAGGCTGAAGATCTCTGTTGATCTCAACTTCGGTATCATCCTTCACCTCTAGACACTCGTAAAAGTACTCTGGAGTCACGTAGTCGTTCTTCTGCAGCTGTTTGGTATTGTGTAGACCCAGAAACTGTCGGATGACATTCACAATGTTCAGATGGCCTGCCATGTGAATTTCAGGGTTGACATGGCCATCAAAAGGCTTCGCAAAGACTCCAAAAGTAATCGACATGTTGTAGATATCGTTGTGTTTGGTTACGGTCACGTGAGGGTTCACTGAAAACACACTGACTCGATTCCTCGGGTTAAATTTGGCTACCGAGAGAACCTGTTTCAGAGCCGTGAGCACGTGATCGCTGTTCTCCACATTTCCAAGCTGAACAACTCCAAGACACGTGACCAGCCAGTCTTCGTCCTTCTTTGTCTTCTTGCGACCTCGCTTCTTTTCCTTGGCGGTGTACTTTGAAGTCACGTGGATCTCCAAGGTGCTCTCATTAGCAACCAGTGTCGCGGGCGCAGAACCAACGATGGGGTCACGTGGGTCGGTTTGGGCACGTGACTCGGCTTTCTCGTCATCATGTGACCTCGGATCGGCGATTTCCATCACTTCTTCACCCTCCAGCATCTCTCTGGAGATGTCCGCCACCAGCTGCACTTGCACCAGCGGAAGAAGTCCCTGGGTGTCCGACAGCGGATCACGTGCAATGTCGAGGAATCCACGGATCACGTGATCGTTCACAAACGTCGTTTCCACCTCGACCACCGTTGTACTGTCGTTATCCATGGCGTTTATCGCATCACTTGTCATGGAGATGATAAGGCAAGATAGAGTTGTTTTTTCCGGATTGGCTTTAGTTGGTGGTAGTTGAAGGCTAAGTGAACGGTTAAGGTTGGGGTGTGTTTTGTTAGGAGAAAGAGGAGGGTTTGGATTTGGCAGATACGGAGTGCGGAACGCAGGGAACGAAACACAGACTGATTAGTAATCATGATTGGATTGGTTTGATGGAGACTATTCATTATTTCACGTCACTGTTGTTACTATGGAGTAGTCTTCTACTGTTACATAAGCTCAGCTCTTAGCACTGTGAGGCATGTGCAAGCTCTTTACAGTATGTACAATAACGCACAAGTGTAATACCAAACACTCATGTGTGTTAGTCTCCAATCATCTTCGTGTATCATAATTCATCTATTTTCCATATTTACTCAACGTGAACCAGCTCAATGGGCTCAAAGGCTCGAACAACCTCGCCCTTGTTCTCCAAGAAGTCCTTGACATCCTTGACGGTGTACTCGCCTCGGTGGAACATACCAGCTCCTAGGGCAGCGTCGGCAGTGGTCTCTCGGAAGACCTCCTCGAAGTGGCCAGGGTTTCCAGCACCGGACGAGGCGATCACGGGGATCTTCACGGCAGACTTGACGTGGTCGATCAGCTCGAGGTCGAAACCAGAGTTGGTTCCGTCCTTATCAATGCAGTTGAGCAGAATTTCTCCGGCTCCAAGAGCCTCACAGGCCTGGACAAGCTCGAAAACGCCGAGGTCTCGAGCCTCTCGACCGCCCTTGACGGTGCACTGGTACCAGCAGTACTTCTTGCCGTCAGCAGAGGGGTACTTGGTCTCGATGCAAACTCTGTCGGTCAGGGGAGCATCAACATAGACTCGCTTGGGGTCGACAGAAACAACCACAGCCTGGACTCCGTAGGCGGCAGAAATGGTCTCCATGGGAGTCTTTCCAGACAGCTTCTTGCCGCTCTTGTAGTACTCCTCAGCAGCGAACACTGCATCACTTCCAATACTCACCTTGTCGGCACCAGACATAAAGTACTGAGTGGCGACCTGGAGAGCAGTGGTGACGTTTCCAGAGGGACCGGTCACGTCTCGAATACCTCCTCCAACGGTCAGAGGCACGAAAACGGTCTTGGAAGTCTGTCGAAGAACCTCCAGCATGGGCAGATCCTGAACGGGGCAGTCTCGGAACGAGGTAATGTTGAGGAAAGTGACCTCGTCGGCTCCGTCCTTGTAGTACTTTTCCGCCATGGAAACGGGCTTTCCGAGGTTTCGAACGTGGCCCTCTCCAGTCTTCTCTCGAACGTCATACTGGTCTCCCTTGGTGACAACAAGATCACCCTGGTCGTTGGTTCGAACGTCCAGACAGGCAATGACTCGCTTTGTGAGACCAAAAGAGGTCTGGGGAGCAATGGCGGCGTCCTCCACGTATTTCTTACCCTTGAGGAAAGCGTCAATGACTCGCAGACCGGCTGCTCCAGACTTTTCGGGGTGGAATTGGGTAGCCACAACATTGTCCTTGGAAATGGCAGCCACAAACGTCTGATCTCCGTACTGTGACGTGGCAATATCCCAGCCAGCAGCCTCAATCTTGCTCTTGACGGAGTCATCAAGAATGCAGGCATATGAATGCACAAAGTAGTACTTGGAGGAGGGTACCATGCCGTACAGAGACTTGTTCTCAGCGAAATCTCGGCTGTCCACCGAGTTCCAGCCAATCTGAGGAACACTCTTGTCCTTGTCGTCAAATTTGCTCAAAACTCCGGGCACAAGACCCAGTCCAGCAACGGTCTTGGACTCCTCGGAGCCCTCAAAAAAGGCCTGGAGACCCACACAGATGCCAAACAACGGCCGTTTGCTCTCAATGTACTTCTTGAGAGGCTCGATAAAGCCTCGAGAATCAATCTCCTTCACAAAGTGGCCAAAGTTGCCGACTCCGGGAAAGATCAGCTTCTCAATGGAGTCGGTGATCTGGTCTGGGCTGGAGACCCACTCGACGGTGTATCCCAGGACGTTGAGGGCGTTTTCCAGGGACCGCAGGTTGCCTGACTCGACGTTAATAACGTGGATAATTGGCATTTTGGAACTGTCGTGGAGTGTGTGCACTTGTGTAGCGATGTGCTGTTGTATGGTGATAATCCGATTCCAATTTATCAAGTCTTCTAAATTTGACTCACATCCAAACTTAGAGTTCATGACTCAATGCGAGATTTCAATATCCGAATGTGCTGGGAGGTGATAACGTTTAGTGTGGGGGATGAACAAAATTGAAATGTCTTTTGGAAGATGAAGTGAGCCATTAATACTGGTAAAAACAAAATTAATGATACTTAAGAGCTCCCACTTCGCTTATATATAATTTTTGGGTATAAAATACTTCTGTAAGACCAATATGAAGAGATGCCAATGTTCAATTCAAGAAAGCTTAAATATCCCAATCCCATCTTACCCAATAGGAAGGCGAGAATCAGGGAGTCTATTGAAGATGCGAAAAAGTCCCACTGTAACCACAGCTGCATGGGTCCAATGACAGTGAAAGCAAAAAATATTGAGACCTGCGAGATTCGAACTCGCGCATCTTGCGATACCAGGGATTTTATGTTTGGGCGTATTACACCTAAACCTGGCGCCTTAGACCGCTCGGCCAAAGTCCCGAATTTTTTGAGAATTTGGAATTCTGCCCTCTGCAATCTAGGGCCTGGGTCACGTGACCCTATCTCGCGATCCAGAGGGGCTGTGATTATGAGAGCGGTATAGGGGGGTAAATTGAGGCCGTAGAATTTGATTCTGGTGTTTATATTCATGTCACGTGATGTTATGAGACTGTGAGGGACAATTTAAAAGTGGTAAAAAAAGAGTGTTGATTCTATACGCCACTGTGTCTTTGGAAGAAAAGATAAACGATAAAAAAACACATGGAGAGTAATTTGAAACGGTATTCTTTCACATTATCTTCCTTTTACTATTCTCTCTCGTCAAAAGGGCTCGCATCTGATTGTGTGTGAATTGTCCAAAATTAGCTACCTGGAGAGCTACCGTGTCGGCTCAATATCGCGCTATTCGAGAGAACTGAAATTTGCACAAGAGTCGAAGGATGGTAATGTAATATACTCCTCAACTATCATCTTAGTCATTTCAACTTCTTTCAACAATGCCCTCCACTCCACATTTCGCCAACTAAATTACTTGCTCGAACAGTCCACATGAACCCTATTCCTGATAGCCTCTTATCAGAAAAAAAATATTGACTGCTGTTTACATCTCCACTAACATCACACAACAGCATCAAAAATGGCCAAAGCAGTCAAGAGTAATAAGCGAGCCGACCGTCGGGCCATGCCCGACGATATCAACGTCGACTCTCCCGCCAAGACCGACCGAGACCCCGGTAAGGCTATTGTGGCCGAGGCCATCGCCAAAATGAAGGTGCGAGAGGGAGATCACGATGATCTGGACGACATTATTGCCACCAAGACCACTTTCAGCGGCGGAGGAATCACCAAGCGAGG